>CM056051.1:254938102-255480962 GCA_029574335.1 Rana kukunoris | reverse complement strand
TAATCGTCTGTTGATCGCTGTACACACGAACAAACCAAAATCCCACCAGCAGACAGCGCGGTGTTACGTGGCGGTGACGTTGACGCCGCCACGTCACCGCACCAGGAAGTAAATTACTTCCGCGCATGCATCGAATCCATTCGATGCATGTGCGAGAAGATATGTCTGCTGGTTAGCATACTAACCAGCAGACATATCGGGCGGACGGATTCCCAGCCGACAGATTTTGTAGCATGCTTTAAAATCTGTCGGCTGGCCAAATCCGTCTGCTCGCCCGTACACACGATTGAATCTGTCTGCTGGGACGGTCGGGCCGACCGTTTCCAGCAGATAGATTTGATCGTGTGTACGCGGCCTAAGCTGTACCTGGGAAATTGCAGTGCATGCATCTCCTTGCTTCTATTTCATGAATTCTGTAAATCACTGCTTCTTCCAAATTTCCTTCTGATTCTTGATCATTACCCGATCAATCATCAGATTATTAAGTAAGTAATGGAGAATGAATTATCAATGATTACAGGTATTATTGAGGGATAGTCCTTTGCCCTCTGCATTCACATTTTGGACACAGCTTCCACAGTACAAGTACTCTTTAATTACAGTGGTAATATTGAGGTGATGAATACTCAACACAGTCACTAGAACAGTGTATTGCCATATAAGCAAATATCAATATACTTTATAGTGACAATGAAAAAGAAGGAAAATGAAAACAAGAACAGCTTGCAGAAAGAAAAATTATACAGATCACTCCATAGACAGTGGACGACATACGGCTGCAGTGCAAATTAAAATGGTTTGAAGTTAATAATGGCAGGCAGCAGCCACAGATCAGTTTTCATTAATCTCACTACACAACAGTAAAATTGTATGTGACTAGGTGCTGCAGGTTCCTGACTGGTCTAAATCCTTTGTAGAAGAAGAGAGGATAGATACTATGATATGGTATATGACGTCACTTAAAATTTTTTTTTTTTTTAGAAGTGGGCCCACTCAATAGAGTATAGGCAGTCCCTGGGTTACAAACAAGATAGGGTCTGTAGGTGTGGTCTTGAGTTGAATTTGTTTGTAGGTCGGAACAAATAAAAATTTTAAGTGTAACTCCAGCCCAAAAAAAATGTTGTAAGTTATTTGGATAGCATAAGAAAGGGTTAACACCCCTGTAACGTTTGTTTTGCTGTCTGTGTCCCAGCTCGGAAGATTTCACCTCACTTTCTGCCCCCGTAACAATTGGATTTTGAAAATTTTAAGTTGTTGTGGAAACAAGGATTTGTGATAAAGCTTCAGTGGAGACACCTTTTTCCCATTATAACTCTTACACGAGTGAATTTCTCTTCCTAGATTTCCTCTCACTTCCTGATGTCTCCCTCCATTTGTAAGTAGGAGTCATTTGTAAGTTGAATGTTTGTAACTCGGGGACTGCCTGTATTGGTGGAATCCAAGTGAAAGATCTAACATTTTATTGTCTTTACTCCAACATTGGAAGTAAGTCAATTTGTAATTAAAGACCGACTCCAAACAATATTTTTTATATTCTGGACTATGTTCAGAGCTTTTAGGTTTTAAATGATATTTGTATCCCTGTTTAGTACTTTAGATGTTTCTGTTAGATTTTAAATACTGAAATAGGTTCTAACCCTTTCTTATTCTGCTATAAAATATATTATGATTGCTGTATTTGTCTACCCTGGAGAGAGAAATTACCCCTCACTTCCTGTTTTGACTGTCACCTTCAAAAAGGCAAGGATTAAATAGAGTTCCCCTAACCTCTTCTGCCGAAAGTCTCCCTCAAAGGAACCCAAGCAGCAATCTAAATCCTACTTACAATACTATGTAATACAGCCCTCAAAATTTCCACTCGCCTACTAGCATTTGGCGAGTGGATTTAGGCTGGGGGCGAGTGATTACAGGGCTGCATGACCAATCTCCCTGCAATCTGTGCCTACACTTAGAGTCCAGATTAAATTGGTGGCAGAAGAGGAAAGGTGCATACTCGGGAAAAGTAGTCTGGTGAGCAGCGCACAGGAAGAGCAGTACTCAGGTGCTCTCCTTACAATTCTCATTAAGCCATGGGACCTAACAGTATGACCTCTCTGAGCCTGCCCTCCTCCCCCCAGGCCCCGACCAATGTAGCTGGAGAGCAGAAAGTAATGAGTGAGGTGGAGGATTGCGAAAATGACCACTCCGGTGCAGCGCTCACTGAAAGTTGCCCTGACATGAGAGCGGCAGCCTTCCAGTTTGTGCAGATTTCTTCTCCTTGTGCTCTGTCATGGACCATGAAATACTGAAATCCTAATTCATGTATTACAGAAGATTTAATTCTGAACCCCAGCCAGGTCAATAGACTCAGAAGAAATACTCATTGTCCATTGTGTGATAACCCTATCTAAAGCCTTTCTATTATCAGTGTAAATGACTTCTGACTCTGCTCCATCTGTGTCTCAATTCTCCAGACAGCCAGGCTCATTGTTCTGTGCTGGCTATTGTGTACATTGATTGACCCCCTGGGGCTTTTGTCTGAAAACACATCACATGCCTGGCCACACACATATTCAGGCTATTCAAGCTTTGGGACCAATCTCTGCTGAGACATTTTCAAGTCCTCATTTACATGGTTTGAGAGGACCAGAGTGAAGACTGCATACTTTACGATGGACCAATGGGAAAGCGGTTGTTGGGGGCGGGATGTTCCAAATCCTGTATAAAGTGTGCTGTGTACTTGCAATAAAGTGTGTCCTGTTACATCCAGCATTAAGCCTTGGCTCATGTGTGGATTATTCGGCGATTCCAGGGATATTCCTAGTCGGGGAATATTGGGTGATTTCTTTTATGGGAGAACAAGGGAAGGCTTGACGGGGATATGTTCGACTACCGTCACATGCTCTATGTAAGTGTCCAACAGTTCAGCCTGAGCACTGCGAGCAGACTGGTCTCAATGTGTGCTGTGCGGTGTCAGTGTGCGCTGTGTTATGGTGTCAATGGCTGTGCAGTTGTGTGGATCTCAGCGCTGGATTGTACTCCCTCCTGCTGTGCTGCAGCTCCTCTCCTCACTGCCAGCCTGAATAAAAGGGGGAAGTGGGGACATGCAAGCGTGGAGCCGCACACACAGCCTCCTGATGATGAGATGAATGGGAGAGAGAGAGAGAGAAGATGGATGGGAGTTGCAGAGGAGACAGCAAGAGAATGGGGAAGAGACCCAGATCTAGTGCCCTGTCCCTCTGGTCTGCCCCCAGTGCCCTGTCCCACTTTGTTAAAGTTGTTGTTGGTAATATTTAATTTTTTAACTTGATTCTGCATAAAACATTGTCATTCCATGAGATAATCTACGAGGGCATGTTTACAGGTGCAATTAGGCGCAGGGCAGTGTATGAATTAGGTGGGGCAACTGGTTGAAATTTTGAGCCCTGATGTGTTTTTATTGCTGCCTGGGCCATCCCTGTAGATATTTCCTCTAACCTCCTGTTCATTTAGACACCCTTCAAATAAATGGAAAACATGTGGAATTCTAATGATTTCTTCTTCTATCTGACAAGCTTTAACTAGACATGATGTAAGGAATTTTTTCTTCACTTCCTGTTCTGTCAGGCATCCGTTATGTGGATACGGCATAATGAGAAGTCTTCAAAATTTAGACAAAGACAGCTAAAAAAGTTGACAAGCGTTCTAAACCTTCCATATACTGCCTAAAACTGCAAAAAGCTAAAGGGGTAAAAATACAATTTAGCAATCCTGTAGCCATGCAGATCAGGGATTTGAAATGAGAGACTCATCCAACATTGTCCACAAAGGAGCGCACCCTGAATTTTTTTTTCTGATCTCTAGACAATTGTTAAATTTTAGAGCAAGCGCTATAAGTAAGTAAGTAAGTAATATATATATATATATATATATATATAATATATATATATATATATATATATATATCCAGCATGTGATAACCTGCAACTCAAAGGTTCATGTGAGTGTGTCTATACATATATGACCTTTCCTACAATGTGTAATTACTGGAAGTAATGCTTGATTTGTTGTCTCTTAGGCCTCGTACACACGATCAAATCTGTCTGCTGGAAACGGTCTGCTAGACCGTCCCAGCAGACAGATTCGATCGTGTGTACAGCCGAGCCGACGGATTTGGCCACACGACAGATTTCAAAGCATGCTTTGAAATCTATCGGGTGGGAATCCGTCCGCCCGACATGTCTGCTGGTTAGTACACTTACCAGCAGACATGTCGTCCCGCACCACCGCCGAATGGATTTTGTGTGTACACGCGAGCAAACCAAAATCCTATCAGACAGATTTGTTCAAATCGGTCGGTCCGACCGATTTGAACAAATAGATTGCCTCGTGTGTACGAGGCCTTAGACAAATTAAGCTAAATTGTGAAGAACCTCTCAAATCTGCATTATTTTATCTGCATGGTTATAGAGGCACTGGGTGACGCTTAAGCCGTGTACACACGATCAGTTTTATCGTCGGGAAAACTGTCATGTTTTCTCTTGGATGAGAAAACTGGCCGTGTTTAGGCTCTCCAGCAGTTTTCCCGACGAGAAAACCGCGAAAAAATTTAGCACATGTTTTAATTTTTCTCGTCGCGAGTCACAGAATTTTTTTCCTCTGCAGTTTTCCCATCGGGAAACACTGCGGTGGAGCCTACACATGGCTGGTTTTCTTGACCAAGAGAGAACATGTCGGGAAAACTGGCCATGTGTACAGAGGGAAAAGGGACCAAGCCGATCCTTGGTTTTCCCGTCGGGTTTCTCGGCAGTGTTTTTATCACGAGAAACGCTTTTGCGTGTACGCGGCATTACTGTGCATTCAAGTGTGATGATACTTACTGTGCATACAGAGTTCATTGGTGCAGTTTCGAGTTTCTGTGCCAAGACCTGGACATTCCTGTCCTCCATTACGTGGAGCAGGTTGAGTACAATCTCTGCTTCTCCGGTGGGTACAGTCCGATGTACACGAAGACCAGTAGCTCCATTCGGTCCATCCTCCACTCACTGCGTACACAGTTAACCAACAAAACTAAATCAAATATATTCCAAGAACATGTAGCACACCCTACAAGTGTTTCTACCTCCTATTTAAGTACCAAGTCCTCTCTCTCTATATATATATATATATATATATATATATATATATATATATTTATATCTAAATGTCCCAGGTGCTTTCCAATAGATATTAGAGAAACCCCACCTTACAACCTGCAGTATTATTTCTCTTATGCTTGTCTCTCTCCAGAACAAACTAATCTCTCACTTTGCTCTTAAGGTGTCTTTTTTCCTCTCTATTACAACAACATGCATAGTTATCTCCACTGAGTTACTCATAGGTAATACGCTTATGAATGTTTCATTTTGGTCCTTCATTATTGCACACCTGCTCTTTTCTCATCATGCTTGCTCCATTATTTCACTGTACCAAGCTCAGCATTTTATATCTGAGCAGCAATTTATCCATAATGCTCTCTCCTTGTGCTATGTCTATACATCCTGACAGAGAGCAGAACTCAATGTGCAGCCTGCCACAAATATTTAAAAATTATACCTGTGCCTGGCTACAAATTTGTTTCTGCTGAGTTCAGATTGGTAATTCATTAATCCAGCTTTCCACACTTTAGAGTGTCCAGGAAAATGAAAACCTTCCTCCAGACCATTTTTTTTAGCTTTAAGTAGAGAGGGGAAGAGTTAGAAATTCCCTTTTAGCACCCTTCTGTTTCTGGCCTACTTTTCCCAAACCTCCTGTCCCTGTGATGCCAGTAAGAAGAAATTAAAGGTACCAGTGACACATAGACAGAAAGGCTTGAAACAGCAAATTTATATATGTATATATATATATATATATATATATATATATATATATATATATATATATATCAAAAGATCTATCCTCTCTATATTAAAATATATTTTGTTTTTATCTGTGTCCACCTTAAATAGATTTACCCTTGCTTTCTTTCCTGGCAGAATGTAAGGGGAAATCTCCCTAACAGGGGCACAGAAGGCAATACAAACTAGAAATAGGATCTAACTCTCCCCAACTATATTTAAAACAAAATGAAAAAGCTAGCTGGAGTTAGGCTTGAAGACAGATGTGCGATAAGTTGGGTTTTGCTTCGCACCTCTATAAAGTAAGTCTAAAATGTGGAAACAGCAGCCAATCTTACCAGGACAGAGGGTCGTGCAGGCTGTTTTCTGGATATTCTGACCCTCACAAAATGATCCTCCATTTAAAGGTGTGGGGTTGGTACAGGTTCGGCTTCTTTTCTGCCACCCTCTTCCACAGGTTGTACTGCACGGAGACCATTCTGTCCATGATGACCACCCTCCATTAACTTGGAAAAAGCACATGCACATATATGACCCTGATCATGTATTAATAGCTTGAATAGCAAAACTGGCAAAAAGGAGCAGGTATCTTTTGGTAGACTAAGAAGCCCACTGAGATCTTTGTGGCTCTATGGCTCCAGTGGAGCGTCCAAGGTGGAGATTATAAATAACGCATTATGCATCCAGTTATTCTAAATAAAGGCTCTTTGTATAATAAAAACAATCCAGTCAGTATAAATCATCTAACTGGAATAGTGCAAACAAAAATTATAAAAAGGCCTACTACAGAGTATTATTATTTCAATTTTTTATGAAATGAAAGCAACAGATGAACAAAAGTCAAGCTTTTTTATACAGTGGTATCTTACTTCATGGTGGACTATTAAACAGGTGCAAATTTATAGTTCCTAGTGGAGAATGCCTTTTAATGCATATTCAATTACCACCCGATTTGATATAGTATATTGGTGCAGCAGTACCCTAACTGAAAAAAAACAAAACAAAAGAGGGAAAGCGCACCGACCTAGTGCATTTATCATAAGAGATTTTTATTTTAATAAAAACAAGTAAATTATACTCACAAACGAGAGTCTAGATACAGCTTAATCGGTGTGCCCTCCCTCTTTTGTTTTTTTCTCTTAGTTTATGAACACCCATGGTTCAGAGGAGGGCTGCAAGACCTGCGATTCTATCTCACGATTGGACTACAATACCCCATAACAAAAACACCAAAGCGCAGGAGAATTTTTTGTATTGCAGTACCCTAACTCTAATACCTTGTACACACGATCGGAATTTCCGATGAAAAAAGTCTTACGGAACTTTTTCATTGGATATTCCGACCGTGTGTGGGCCCCATCGGACTTTTTTCCATCGGAATTTAGAAATAGAACACATTTTATTTTTTTCCGATGGAAATTTCAATTGTCTGTGTGGAACTCCGATGGAGAAAAAAACATGCATGCTCAGAATCAAGTCGACGCATGCTTGGAAGCATTGAACTTCATTTTTCTCGGCTCGTCGTAGTGTTTTACGTCACTACATTTTGAACAGTCGGAATCTGGTCTGCAGTGTGTATGCAAGACAGCTTGAACTTAAGTCCGTCGAAAACTCCGATCGTGTGTACAGGGCATAATAGTCTCCAGTCTGAAATGGCAAAAACACTCCTAAACTATATAGCTTGTCAATCCTTATATAACATAGATTTTGTGAGACTAGTGAAACCTGTTCAATTTCTGACCTCTGCACTCAAATAAGGAAACACAATGCAGTACACTCACCATACACGGTGATGGCCGCTGAGGTACTCCTCCGTCTGGCAACTATATTCTTAGCCACACAAGTATAGTTCCCTGTGTCAGCTAAACGAGCCTGTCTCAGAATTAAACTGTGGTCTGTCCCAATGAACAGGTTGGAGTCCAATTCAGGGTCCAATACATCCTCATTCTTAAGCCACTCCACCTTAAAATATATAAAATAGGATGAAGAGGTCAAGGTTATGTAAGTAGACGAGGCATGAGAAAAATACAAGAAATGAGAATACAATTACACTTTTATTATCCATCAAAAAGTACTCATTACTCATAACTGCTGGTACTTCAAGTGCAAATCTGTTGTGTGTTTATCAGCTACTGCAATATGAAGATCAGAAAGAGAGATCAGAATGACAGTTAGGGACCTATTTATTAAAGATCAAAGTAATAATTCTGCACAGCTTTCCTTCATGACAAAGCTCTTCACTGTTACTCACCTATTTAAAAATGCATGTTGGAGTGTGCTTTGCAAACATCTACCAGGCTTATTTAAGCTTTTTGTTTTTGCCAAAATACCACATCAAAGTCAATCATTTAGAAATACTTAGCCCATTTGGATCTACTTATATTGCATTCATAGGACATTTTTTATCAAGGAGTGTCATTAATTAAAACGCTACTCTGAGTAGCAAACTGATAATTTAGTGAATACCAGAACTGACTGAATTTAATGAAATCCATTTAGGTATTTCTTTATCATTTTGAAATTTAACATAATTTATTGCTTAATAGTTTCTAGTCTGTCCTCATTTTTACTGTTTTGTTGTCACTTGGAGTGATTATGCAATCAGACATATTTTTATACCACAGGGATATGTTAAAATGTGTTTCTCTACCTGGAGAATTTTCCCTTTCTTTTTAAAGCAAAAAGATTGTATTTAATTGTGTTTTTTTTTTATTGAATCTGCTTAGGAAACAAATCCCAAATGTTGGGAACAAGAAAGTACACTGCTTGTCAGCAATCATATTCAGTAGATTGTAACGCACATCTTAGTTGGGCATAAGAACCTGACAAATTTCACACATGCATAGTGATATTTGCTAATTGTGTCTTGAGATAATATATTTGCGCTTGGAAAACACTAGATAAAAA
Source organism: Rana kukunoris (assembly GCA_029574335.1). Taxonomy (NCBI): domain Eukaryota; kingdom Metazoa; phylum Chordata; class Amphibia; order Anura; family Ranidae; genus Rana; species Rana kukunoris. The sequence goes on along the minus strand of CM056051.1, from coordinate 255,472,221 downwards.
ATAATACCTGAACAACATCATCCAATGAGAATGTCCGACGGACTGTTTTCATCGGTTGGTGATGTTATGTATGATTCACCATGACACTGATGACTGATGTAGCATCACTCGGTCATGAACCAATCGTGTCAGAATGCATTGATGTAAAACACAATTACGTGATGAAAAAACGAAGTTGAATGCTTCCAAGCATGCGTCGACTTGATTCTGAGCATGCGTGGATTTTTACCGATGCTCGTGTGTACTAACGATCGGTTTTGACCTATCGGTTAGCCGTCCATCGGTTCGATTTTAAAGGAAGCCATCTGTTTTTGGACCAAATGATAACTGACCTATAGGGCCTACACACGATCGGTTTGGACCGATGAAAAAGAACTTCAGTCCGTTTTCATCGGTTTGAACCGATCGTGTGTACGCGGCTTAATGGTTTAATTCACTTTTATTATTATTATTATTTTTTACCCATTTTTAAATTAGTGTTCTATTCTTCCGTCCATACAATCTTTGTTTTACATTTAACACATGACAAAATGTGGATGGGATATTTATTAAAGCAAAATGTAAAAGATGGAAAAAAGAAATGTTCCTGGATAGGCGATTTATTGAAACAAAATGAACAAAGGATAAAATCCAAAGCTGTATAACATCCAAAAATTCATGCAACAATGCAATCACTGGTAGAAAGTGGACATAGGGGATAAAAAAGCTAACATGTTTCACATCATGGATAGATGCTTAGTCATAGAGTGAAAAGATATTGTTATTTTTTTATCAAAATTAACTCTCTTCCAGGGGCGGACTGACAACTCATGGGGCCCCCGGGCAATAGGAGATTATGGGGCCCCCAGGCTTAGAGATGGCCGCCATCTTTTTTTGATGCAACATGAATGTGGGCAAACCCATGCGGAGAGGCACCAAGCTCCGTGACATGCTGAGTGGCTGAGAGCTGGTGACCCGCTAAATTCACCAGAAGCCTCTCATGGGCAAACAATTGCAGCCTCACTATGCCCCATGAAATGCAGCCAACTGTGTCCCATCAAATGCAGCCAACTGTGTCCCATCAAATGCAGCCAACTGTGTCCCATCAAATGCAGCCCACTGTGTCCCATCAAATGCAGCCCACTGTGCCCCATCTAATGCAGCCAACTGTGCCCTATCTAATGCAGCCACTATGCCATCAAATACAGCCAACTGTGCCCCATTAAATGCAGCCCACTGTGCCCCATCTAATGCAGCCAACTTTGCCCCTTTTAATGCAGCCAACGGTGCCCCATCTAATGCAGCCAACCTTGCCCCATCTAATGCAGCCACTATGCCATCAAATACAGCCAACTGTGCACCATCAAATGCAGCCAACTGTGCCCCATGAAATGCAGCCCACTGTGCCCCATCAAATGCAGCCCACTGTGCCCCATCAAATGCAGCCAACTGTGCCCCATGAAATGCAGCCAACTGTGCCCCATGAAATGCAGCCAACTGTGCCCCATGAAATGCAGCCAACTGAGCCCCATCAAATGCAGCCAACTGTGCCCCATCAAATGCAGCCAACTGTGCCCCATCAAATACAGCCAACTGTGCCATCTTAGTGGCAGGTCAGGCAGTGGATGATGGCGGTGAGATCTGGGACGGGCAGCGGCGAGCATAAATCTATACATTCTACATAGAGGGGGTGGTACCCTTAATGGATGGACCGCTCCCTGGTATACACACACACACATGCACAGTATACATACACAGTGTGTGTATATATATATATATATATATATATATATATATATATATATATATAATATATATATATAGTGAGAAGTGCCATGCTTTTGGGAGAAGGATGTGCTAAACTTCTCCAATCTCTGCTACATCTCCCTACTCATCACCTGCCCACCAGTACACAGGCACAGCCTCCTCTCCTGTATTACCACATGCTATGTCTGTAAGCTGCTGGGGCACTACAAGTACCAGCATGGCAGAAGGTGCAGCAGTGTGTTCTATCAGGATGATTTTTGGGGAAAAAAGTGCTGGTGTGTGTATATATAGATAAATCATCCTGATAGAACACACTGCTGCTGCCCCTTCTGCAATGCTGGTACTTGTAGTGCCCCAGCAGCTCACAGACATAGCATGTGGTAATACAGGAGGAGGAGGCTGTGCCTGTGTACTGGTGGGCAGGTGATGAGTAGGGAGATGTAGCAGAGATTGGAGAAGTTTAGCACATCCTTCTCCCAGAAGCATGGCATTTCTCTCACACACAGAAAAACGATCTAACAGCAAGAGGAGCCCTGCTACACAGCCTTCCCCCTCCTCACCAGGATAGGTAAGCACTGATAATACAATTCTTCCAGCTTGGCCAGCTTACCTTTTATCAGGCAGCAATCCACCCCACACTGCAGGCTGTCCCCTCCTCCCTCTCCTCTCCTGCAGTCGGCATCTCCTGCTCTTATGTCTAAAAAGCCGCGCTGGAGAAGGGGGCGTGCACACTGTGCTCCCATTGGCTGAGAAGGCAGTGGAGAGGCGGGGCAGCTACAATCTCGAGATTTGCACATCAAAATAATGTCGGTAGTGGCCATTTCACTAATAGATGTAAAAATACACTGATTTCAACAAACTGTCCCTGCTTTTACCAAGGCTGGCAACCCTGATGGGGCCCCCTAGTGGCCATGGGGCCCTCGGTCCGTGCCCGACGGACCGAATGGTCAGTCCGCCCCTGCTCTCTTCTTTTGTTTGTAGCACAAAAAATAAAAACCGCAGAGGTGATCAAATACCACCAAAAGAAAGCTCTATTTGTGGGAAAAAAAGGACGTACATTTTGTTTAGGTACAGTGTTGCAAGACCACGCAATTGTCAGTTAAAACAACGCATTGCAGTATCGCAACAAATGGCCTGGTCATTGAGAAGCAAATCTTCCGGGGCTGATGTGATTAAAGTATAAATAAAAAAAAAAATTTTTTATTTAATATTTTTTAGTCCTGATGATAACAAAAAAATATATGTATAAATGTCATTATTAATTTACTTTAAAATCATGTTAACTCCTACCAAATTTGGCAAGTTTTTTTATTGTGGTATTTCCTTCTAAGCCCTTGAATTAGGAAGCCTGGCTAATCACATTTATTAACAAACACACTTTTTTTTAGCTCTTTAAATTATATTGGCTTTATGTCATGGACATTTTATTTGCTGTATCATCTGAATGTTTAGAGAAGAAAAATCAACCAGGAAATGTATCTGACATTTTTCTTACAATGAAAGCCAAAGTTTGCATGAACATTCTACATATACAGTACATGTAAATCAACAAGTCCATTGAGTTCTTGCAATATACTGTAGAAGTAGGGTGAGCTGAAACAGGATGAACTGATTCTTCTTGGGTTAAGGAAGTTTTTCATTCCCTACAATGAAAACCTGTATCACGTGATTTTATCAATTGTGATGTAAATTTCTTCTTTGAATTACCGTATATCTTCAATATGGTATGTGTAACTACAATATGTATTAAGGGTTCATCTTGGACAATGCTGGTAGCAATAAAGAATAACTTTTATTTCCATCTTTGTATGCTCACAATATAATCTGTTCTGAATAAATAGCATTCTCTTTTTATGTATGTTTTTCTTTAGTATTATTTGTTGTTTGAGCCTTTAGTGGGCTTATTAGAGAAATATCCTTTCTTTAGAGTATATGGAAAATGAAAATGAATTTTTGGATCTTTTCATTTACAAATATGCGCAAAGCTTATTTCCCAGGATCAAGCAATGAATGCTCTCTGAAAGCAGGTTACAAGACACAGTCAGTTCACAGCTATAGTGATTAGTGAAATCAGCAATTCATTTGAAAAATATGTTATTGTTGAGGGTGACTAAAACTTACCATATTAATATAAAAAAGACTCTGGGCCAGATTCAGATACAATTACATTGGCGCAGAGTATCAGAGATACACTACGCCGCCGTATTTAACCTGGCTCTACGACAAATTCATGTAGATTTTGGCCCGTAAGGTACGGCGGCGTAGTGTATTTCTCGCGGTGGAATCGAAATACGCGATTAGGGGGCGTGAAGCATTTAAATTAGGCGCGTCCCCGCGGCGATTGAACTGCGCATGCTCCGTTCAGAAATTTCCCGCCGTGCATTGCGTGAAATAACGTTGTTACGTCATTTTTTGTTTGAGTAGCGTCGTTTACGTACATTCCTATTCCCGGATGACTTACGTAAAAAATAAAAACAAACGTTGAAATTCGACGCGGGAACGACGGCCATACTTAACATGGGCTGTCTAATATTAGACCAGATAAAAGCTGGAATAACTTTACGCGGCAAAAAGATGACTAAGATGCCGTAAGAGATTGCGAATGGCGCTCGTAACTTCGTGGATCGTCGGAAAAAGCTAATTTGCACACCCCGACGCGGAAAACGACGGGAACTCCACCCAGCGGCCGCAAATTTATTGCAGCGTAGATCCGAAGGCGTACGAACACGTAAGCCAGTCGGATTGAAGCCCGAAGCCGTCGTTTCATGGTTTGAGGATTCAGACTAATGAAACAACGCGCGTAATTTGAAAGTACTCAGGTCTAACGCGAGATAGACCGGAGTAAGGGCTCTGTGAATCTGGCCCTCTGTGCTTAGGCCAGCCATAGACGGTTCGAATCTCAGACAGTTCAGCAGGAAACAACTGAGATTCGAACTGTGTATGGGCTACCTGAATGTACCAAGATGATTGATCAATATGGGTACAACCAGCCTGCTGGGCTTTACTTGTGATTAACACTAGCGGTTGCTAAAACAATAATCACTGTCTTCCCCGCTGTGAGAATACAATATCATGGCAGAAGGGATTCCCCTGTCAGCAATGTCTGTGTTGATGGGGGAATCATTCAAAACCTAAAACATAAAAAGTGCATAATGTCATAAAGTAAGCATAAAGTGCATAAACATAAAGTAAGGTAATGTAACAAAGCCCAAATCGGAAATACAGTGCTTCAAAATTCCTATATTTATTCCTACCAACACCAACAGTAGCACACACCACTTACTTACCAGATTTAAGACCTCCAGATCATAAAATATCACCCACCATTCTGTAAAGTATGTCAGCATCCACATAGATGATATAGGCAATGTAAAAGTTTTTTTTGGCAGATAGCTCAGTAAATGCTTTGGCAGGCACCACATACATAAAGACTATACAAAGGCCAAGATACTATAATACCGCTAAACAGCTTTTTATTTGAAAACACCATTGGGTAGCAAGAGATACTTGCTCCAAACACCGTCACACTCAGCCAGTGGGCTTGGTGATGTCACTGGTGGCTTCACTGACTGAGTGTGGTGGTGTCTGTAGTAGTTATCTCTCTGTTTTTCGTGTGAGTACTTAAAGGTGTGCCTTCACCTTTAACCACTAGTCCTGACTATTATCTTATTATAATTACCTTATCATCGCCCGATTCTGTTGCTTTCACACCCAAAATCTTATATGCATAGGAAACAGCATATATAAATAATTGACACAACACAAAAGTTGTACTTTATACACTGTTTGGATTTTTATGGTTTAGACAGGGTGTTAAGTATGAATGAAAGATGGGTGTTACTAACCATTTCCCACCAATAAGGGGGACATATTTCCTATAAAGTGCATTCAACCAATCACAATGTCATTTATTATAACTCTTTACATCTCTGCATCTAAGCAAACGCATTATGTCACATTCCAGACAGATAAAACTCCAGACATTATGTCACCTAAAACTAAAACTCATGACCAACACGTAAGTTCCTCATTTATGGTTTGAGTTCAACACAAACTCACTTCTTAAACAACAATATATATTTACTTGATCAGCAAAATGATAACTTAAAAGGAGCAATCGGGCCTTAGATTACAAAACACAAGGGGGGCTTTTTTTTTACATGACTTTCAAGTACCCAGTGGTGTTTTGAAATACATCGTTTTCTATGGGTGTTATCCTAACTTGGCCTTTTGTATCATTGTAATTAATGTGGTGCCAAGGATTTATTTAGCTATCTGCCGAGCACATTTACATTCCTTATAACATCTATGTGGATGTTGATCTGCTATACAACGTGGATGACCTCTTATGATCTGGGGGTCTAAAAGTCCAGTAAGCAGTGTGTGCTACTGTTGGTGTTGGGAGGAATATTCGTGAGACTTAAAATGCCGTGTACACACGGTCAGAATTTCAGACAAGAAAAGTTTGTTGTGAGCTTTTGGTCGGAAATTCAGACCATGTGTAGGCTCCATCAGACTTTTCCTGTCGGATTTTCCGACAGCAAAAATTTGAGCTGGTTCTCAAATTTTCCGACAGGAGAAGTTCTTGTTCTGATTGTCTGTATGCAATTACGATGCACACAAAAAAACATGCATGCTCGGAATCAATTAAATGCATGCTCGGAATCATTGAACTTAATTTTTCTCGGCTCGTTGTAGTGTTGTACGTCACTGCATTCTTGACGGTCGGAATTTTGTGTGACCGTGTGTATGCAACACAAGTTTGAGCTAAAGTTCAGTCGGGAAAGAATCCATGGCTTTCTTGACGGAATTTACGTTTGTGTGTACGCAGCATAAGAATTATACGGGATAAGAATTATAAAGCACTATATCTTCAATTTAAACTATGGCCCTTTAGTTTATGAAGGACTTTGTTTATTTACTCTATTTGTACCTTATGTACATAGCACTTTTTATGTTTTAATTTTTTAAGGGATGGCGCACTTTTTTTGGTTATTAAAGCTCGCCATACACTGAGCAAATATTGGCACCCTTCCGCCCGCCCCCCACCCAACCCCCCCCCCCCTCACCCAAGATCCTTAATTTCAAAAATTGAAGGAGCCAGGCAGAGGAATTTTTGGTCAAACAGTGGAGGCATACAATCAGATTCTGCCACCATCACCAGCTGTTAGAATCCTGTATAGCATGCATGGAGGAGTCTGTTAGATTTTTTCGTTCAGCCTGCTAGCTGATCATCAGTGTATGTCCAGATTAATGTCTGTGTTTAAGTCTAGAGAAGCCCGCTCACGCTTGACATCAGTTAATCTTTGGCAATTTTAGGTCTTTAATAAATTACGATTCCACTAACAAATGCGAGAATTGCAATTCCTCTAAGAAATAAATCAGGGTACAGTGCAATGAAGGCTGGGGCTGGGAGAGAAAGGGGGCATTTCACCTTCAGACCAGTGCAAATAATGTATGTTGTGCTGGTGGCCCTGAGTGGAGATATTCGCTCAATAAAACCTTAATTGGAGCTGGACCTGCAGTGAGTGACAACTTCTGGGGAGATAGATAGGTCCTCAAGACCTGCAGTAATTCAGCATCTACTTCATTTGCAACTCTGCAGTGTTTTGTAACTAAATGAGTCAACACCCAGCTTTCATCATGGCCAATCACCGCAGCACCACAGCACAGTTTGTATGGTGCATTTCTTTAGAACATACTGTATGAAGCCCTTCTGTGAAGGGCCAGTTGGTTGTGTTGCCACTCAGGTTTACTGTAGCATTCCTAGTCTTTTCTGCCATAGGGCAGCTTATTAAAGGAAACACACTCACATGTACTTTATTCAAAAACTCTCTAGCAATGAAGAAAATATATGATGATCTCAGATACCACTCCAACAGATTTCTTACAACCCTTTGTTTCAGGACATAAATTTGTTAAAAGGAAATTAATTTTGCCTACTGGCATGAGATGGTCATTAAAAGACCCAACTGCCAAATAATTGTTCTGTAGAATGATTTCAGCATGAAAATATATGCGCTTATCATTCAAGCCTGCATGTTCATGCTGACCAAACAACTCTTGCACTGGCCTTCTGGGGAAACAAGCAGCACGAGAAGAAAAATCCTTCACAAAAATCAATTGCTTCCCCATAGTTGGCTAAATTGGACTATAATCATCTGTTGTCTTTGTGCAGTTTTGCTTAACCAACAAAGAAATTATTCAACAATATCAGGAAAACCTAATCCAAGAATGGTAATTAGATGCAGTACCTTATTGTTCTTAAAGTGATACTTAAAGTGGTATTTTTTTTAGGCTTTTTCACCTGGTGAGGCCCAACAGAGACACACCTGAACACCAGCAATGCCATTCAGGGATGGGGAGGGGGAATGTTAGATGTAGTAGCAAATTAAAATACATTAAAAAAATTTAAGCCAAGCTCCAGCTAATAACTTTTAGGCAGTTACAGCAAAAGTTTTGGTTTCTTTTGGGCTATAGGATTTACATAAATAAAAGCTGACTATTGCAAGCATTCTTGCCAGTGTTAAATGGTTTGTTTTAACCCTCAAACTGCTACATTAACAGGACAGATTGTTCTCATGAAAAACTTACTGGCTAGATCACCAGGTGAAAATAGAATAAAGAAAGCCTAAAAAATAAAAACTAATTAAGCCACCACATCTAAAGCCGGCCAAAGATGGTTTGAATCTTAACTACTGGCAAAAACCGGCCAAGATTTAAACCATGTATGGGCATGTTTATTGTACCCAAGTCGATACTTCGTATGACCAAAATGTCTGATTTTTAGGATGTGATTACTACCAGTAGCTATAGCCACTAGCAGTAATCAGTGTGTTCTTACGGCTCCACATGCCCCCCACTGGGACAACACAATAGCTCTGTGACAATCAATATTGGTAGGGGAATCAAACAATTTTCTTTCGAAAGGAAATCGTATAATCTATGGCGGACTTAAGAATTGGTAAACTGCAATATAATAAATGTTTGCTTTTGGGTTTAATACCGCTTTATTGTGCCACTAAAATTTGGTTTAAAAAAAATCAATTCAAGTGTGTATTCTTAACTCAGAAAGGTATCTTATTTTGCTCTCAGTTTCCTCCAGATTTCCAAATTTAATTTTTTTTTACTGCTGTGATCTGACTTCCTGTTGGAGGGTGGCTATATTTGTTCTCCGTGGTCTTAATCTGGATACACACTATACAATTTTCTGCAGATGTTTTCCTTTAGATTTACCAAAACCATATAAGATGAGGTAAAACCTTTAAGCCCCGTATACATGATCGGACCTTTGTCTGACCAAAATCACATCGGAAATTCCGACGGAGTAAAATAGAACATGTTCTCTATCTAAACTCCGATCTAATTCATTGGAATTTCTGATAGAATTACACACAGTCGGAATTTCCGATGGAAAAAGTCCGTCTGACTTTTTCCATCGGAAATTCCGATCGTGTGTACAGTGCTTAAGAGTTTCTCTTTGTATGCAATTAGGCAGGCCCTTGCATTACATGGTAAATCTAAAGGAAATCAGATAAAAAAGTTGTATAGGGTATTAGGGGTCTTACTCTATGTTGGAAGGTAGCCACCTTCTCTCTATCTCCCAAGATAAACTTGGAACTATGGCTTTTGGGAATTGCAGAATGCATAGAGCAGTGCATATGACTACAACTAACGTTCACCGGTTGTTATTATTCAATAGTTGTGACGGGAGGAGGCAAGAGGTTCAGTAGAGGTTTAAGAACTCATGGAGTACATTAACCCCTTATGGACCGCCGCATGTACATTTACGTCGGCAGAATGGCACCGACAGGCACATCAACGTATATATACGTTGGTGCCTTGAGGTGGGTCGGGGGTCAGATCGGGACCCCCCCCCGGTTCATGCCGCGGTCCCCGTAGCTGGCCGAGCGATCCGGGATGAGAGAGCGGCTATTCGTTTTTGTCCGCCCCCTCCGGATCGCTCCCAGCCAATCCGCGTGCTCCCCCTGCAGTGCACTTCCTCCTCCTTTGTAAACACAGGAAGGAGGAAGTGATGTGATCTCTCCCCTCAGCGGTTTTTTCAATCACTGCTGAGGAGAGATCACATCGCACAGTAAGTCTGCACAACACTACACTGACACACACTACACATAGGCACATTTAACCCCCGCGATCGACCCCCCTCCCCCCCCCGTCACAGTGTCACTAAATGCAGTAATCATACATGTATGATTACTGTATTTAGTGTCAGTGTGACAGTCAGTTAGTGTTAGGTCCAGGGTAGCCCCGTACCCCCCCTAATAAATTTTCAACCCCTTGATCACCGCCCTAGTTAACCCTTTCACTCCCTATTGCCAGCATCACTAAGCGATCATTTTTCTGATCGCTGTATTAGTGTCACTGTTCCCGCTAGGTAGCTAATTTTTTTTTTATTGCGATTTTTTTTTTACTACAGACATGTGGCTAAATACATTTTGGCCTAAATGTTTGACTAAAATTTAGTTTATTTGATTTTTCTTATAACAAAAAGTAAAAAATATTGTTTTTTTTTTTAAATGTCGCTCTATTTTTGTATATAGCGCAAATCAAATACCACCAAAAGAAAGCTCTATTTGTGGGTAAAAAAGGACGCCAATTTTGTTTGGGAGCCACGTCGCACAACCGCGCAATTGTCAGTTAAAGCAACGCAGTGCCGAATCGCAAAAAGGGGCCTGGTCATTTACCTGCATTTTGGTTCCGGGTCTTAAGTGGTTAAAAGTAGACAGAAGAATACAGTAAGGAACAATTTTATGAAAAATACATTAGCCATAGTAGATGTTTATAGATTATATTAGAAGAATAAGGTTATTGTTTATTGTCACTTTACATAGTGACATCCTTTAGCAAGATCACAGTTTGTGCTTATCTGATCCGTGATAAGAGAGAGTGTTTACATAATTACAAAATAATCTATATTGTCTGTAAGAAGAGCAGATAAAGTCACTTGCAAGTTTGCAGAGTAATAGATGGCAGGAAACAAGACAACTAAGTCTCCTGCACTCCCCTTGACATCCTATTATGTGAAAGGAATGAGCGCATGGGAGTAATGCTTAGTGACACGTTTGTAGCGCTCACCTCTGCAGGAGGAATCCCCTCAGGTGGCTGACATAACAGAGTCACCTCCTGGTCCAGTGACACTTCCCTCGACACAGGCTCCTTCTCGAAATTCTTCCTGAGGTCTTAAAAAAGAAACAAACAAAGCGAGTGAAAGATAAAGCGAGGAGTTAACAGGAGTTAATCTAAATTAGATATGCGCACACATAATAACAGGTAGCACTGCAACAGAATGACATTGGGAGCGCTTCCGGAGAGGAATAAAAACCAGCCTGTGCCTATTGGCTCTCCGCTGCTACTCCTGCCAGCTCTGTATAACCACATATTACAGTATGACAGTGATAGAGAGTGACAGAGAAGGATGTATACACAGTGCCTTCCCCTCCCCTTGGGGTATGCAGGTTTAAAATAAACTGAATTCCACATTCATTTAGCCTGTTCATCTACGTTTCTCTTTCTCCTTGCTGCATCCCAGTTTACAGCACACACAACTAGATTGCAAGTGACAGAAATTGATGTGGGTATGCACAGTCCCCCATAGCACTGCTCTACTGGCACCCCGTGGCAAGATGCACCAGCTCAGTAATAACATGGGCCACCTCATTGCTTACCTGTCTGCTCTTGTTTGTATTTAGTGCTCTAAAAGGACCCTGACAACCATGTTCTGAGCAAAGAAAATATAGGATTCTATTTACCACTGGGAAAGTGCAGTCACCCGGCATTGCTGTTGCGAGCAGCCCATCGCACAAAAATCATAGCCAGCTGCGTGAGGTGATTATAAGGCATGCATAGTCTCCTTTGTAAACCACACTTAGGCTGGCCATACATGTTCAATTTTCTTGTACAATTTTCCTATACCAAAAACCTTATAATATGAGGTTAAAACTAAACAACACTTTCAATTGTATGCAATTAGGCAAGCCCTTGCTCTATATAGTTTAAGGTAAATCTAAAGAACATTGTACAGAAAATTGTATAATGTATGACCAGCCTTAAAGGCTTGATTTGCAAAAACTGGAGAGTGCAAAATTTGGTGCAGATGTTCATGGTAGCTTCTAACTTCAGCATATTCAATTAAAGGGGTTGTAAACCCTTCTGTTTTTTTTTAACCTTAATGCATCCTAAAATTCTGGCAGTCACCGGCCCCCCAACCTCCCCTTTTTACTTACCTGAGCCCTGGAATGTCCCACGGCGAGGACACACAGTCTCTCTGCCCGCTGTTCCCGTCTCTTGATTGGATAGATTGATAGCAGTGCAGCCATTGGCTCCCGCTGCTGTCAATCAAATCCAATGAGGCAGGCGCCGAGTCCTGCATTCAATGGCTATGGACGCCAAATGTTGGACACCGGAGCGTGCCCGCAAGGTAACCCCCCGGGAGAGCGCTTCTTTTACTTCAATTGTAAATCATTACAGGTGCATTAAAAAAAAAATTAATAAAAAGTTTAGTGTCTTATAGTGTCTGCAGTCCGAATAAAAAAGCCTGTCCCTGCCAGCATGCTGCAGAGAGGGACTATCACTCTCAATGGTGAAGCTGTAGAGATCTGAAACTCCCCATGCTGATCCTGAACAAAGCCCATGCTCCCTAGTAAAAGGGGAGCTCTGGTTCTGACTCAGCATACTTTTTTTTTCTTATATCATTTTTATTTTTATTAACATCACATACATATATACAAAACAAACACCATGACAAGAAATGAACATTGTATACTTTTAAATGTAATTTCACTGCGATTTTTAAGCTACATACAGTATAAGCAAAATTACTTTATGTGACCGATTTACTAATACGGATTAAAAAAACTACTCAAGCAATCAAATGCATATTCACTTTCATGTACTTTGCTGTACAGCTTGTTTTACCTCAGGTGTCATTTTAGGCTAAAGAAGCTTGTTAGTGATAATTGACAATATTATTCTAATACTGTTGTTAACAAATCATTGACTGTGGTGGAAAATATAGCACCTTAATGCAGCTTCTGTGTTAAAATAAATGTAAACCCAATAACAAAAATCTTATCTTAGCTTTAACTTGTCATTTAAAAAAGTAATTTTAAATGTTTTTATATTTGCAACTCTTTCAGGAACCTCCTGTTATTGGTCCTGGTATACCATTTGTGCACCTGTGTTGCTACCCTGACACACAAAGATCACGATGGAGACTTATAAAATTACGTTTCAACCCACATTACACAGGTCCACTGTTGTCACCATCAGCACACCCAGGCTGAGAAATTCTATGAAGCCATCACTGGAGTACATGCATATAGACACACATTGGCTTCAAAGAGAAGGCAAAATGGCCAGCAACAAGGAATAAAAAACTTGAAAACTGTGTTTTATTAACAAAAAGGCCATTGTTTATGATTCACAGTGATTTAATAAACTAAATGCTGCTCAATTAGGGTTTACATGTACTTTAAATATTTTCAGTTCTGAAATTCCTGAAGATTTTCCATACATAGCCATAACACGCTATTAAAATTATTTTCTATAAAATATTTTTTATTTAATTGATATTTGCCTTCCTGTTAGCTTAGATTACAGCTCTTTTTCTATAAAGTTAGTACAATACTCACTGAATATTATTATTGTTATTTGCCCCTGGTGCACACTGACATGATGAGTGCCTCAAGGAGCTTACAATCTGTGCAGCACTAAAGTGAGGTGACATGACAGCTGTGACATGCACTTACAGTAAGCAAGCAAGCCCCGGTACATTTTAGGATAGATGTGTTAATGCCAATAGTGAGCAGATACTCAAACATATCTGGAGGCATACATTAGCATTGACAAAAGTCACATAACTGTGATCTTGTGACATTTTTCAAATGGAAAGATACTGAGAAAATAGCAAAAAGCTAAATAATGTAACAGCTTAGTAAACCATAGAAACCGATGGAACAAAAGACTCAGAAATCAGATCAGTGCGATGTTCAAAGTATTTAGCTGTCAGTTCAATAAAAGAGGGGGACCAGACAGTACATTTTGAATACACTCACACAATTTGACAGTGGAAACAGCAGTCTTCACAAAGGCATATATGTTGGTCGCAAGTCTACAAATCACATTAACAAGTTAACTTTTATTAAGAGCTGTCGTCTTATTTACTGGGTGTAATATACAATATGTCTTCGAAATTTTACAATATTGACCCAAAAACCTGGCTACTTACATTCAACAAGTTTGTAAACATTTGTCATTAAAAACTCTACATTTCCTGGAGAAAATAATAAAACGATCAATTGTTACAGAAGCCATTGTGTAATTTAATTATATTAAAAGTGATCTTTCCATTTCAATCTGTAGCCAGCTTTGATTTTCTAAAACTGTAGAAAAAGAAATTAAATGTCGCTTTCTTGTATCCATGACAACAGTGTGGTGATGTGGGTTTTGTACACTTCTGTATAGAATGCCCTCAGAAATGTCATTTATGGCTCATCTGATTTTAGGAATCCCCAGTGCTGTTTTTTAAGATTTGTAAGCTATTTGTGATATGCTTTGTTTAGATACTGCAAATGTGGAGGAAGGCTAAGATGCAGGTTTTCTTTTTGTAATGTTGGGACTTACAGTAGTTAGACCTTTCAATTTGGCGGTTCTTTAGGAAGTTCCTGAAATGGCCCACTCCAATAGTTACTATACAACAGCAAGTAATGACACGTACACACGATCAGGCTTTTGACTGGCCAAATCTCATCGGAATTCCGACGTAATTCCGTCGGACAAAAATAGAACATGTTCTATATCTAAACTCTGATGGAATTCATCATAATTTCTGATGAAAAAAACTCTGATGGGTCTACACACAATCAGAATATCCAATGGAATAAGTCTGTCTGACTTTTTCCATCAGAAATTCCGATCATGTGTACGTGACATTGGACGCTTAAAAGAGGCAGGAACCAGAGCAAACTGTTGAATCAAGTCAATATATTTCAGGTGATCATGTTAATGGGAACCTGTACTAAGTATAAATGCTCAGATTGCTAATCACCACCACTAGGAACCCTTGAAATAATCTTCAGGTCTCAAGGAATCCCTGCTAAAACCAGTTCATTAGAGCTCAGTATAAAAAAATGCTCCTTACACTTGTGGCCAGTGGGGAGAATGCCCCTTAGGCCTCGTACACACGATCAAATCTGTCTGCTGGAAACGGTCTGCTAGACCGTTTCAGCAGACAGATTCGATCGTGTGTACGGGCGAGCCGACAGATTTGGCCACCCGACAGATTTCAAAGCATGCTTTGAAATCTGTCGGCTGGGAACCCGTCCGCCCGACATGTCTGCTAGTTAGTATGCTAACCAGCAGACATGTCTTCTCGCACACGCGCCGAATGATTTCGACGCATGCGCGGAAGTGTTTTACTTCCTGGTGCGGTGATGTGGCGGCGTCAACGTCACCGCCACGTCACCGACACGTCAGCGCGCTGTCTGCTGGCGGGGATTTTGGTTTGCTCGTGTGTACACGCGAGCAAACCAAAATCTCAGCAGACAGATCTGTTTAAATCGGTCGGTCCGACCGATTTGAACAGACTCATTTAATCATGTGTACGAGGCCTTACATTGGTGGTAGGAATGCCGCTTCCACAGTCAAAAAGATAATTGATGTCATGCAGCTGACTTTGCCATGTAGCAATAGCTCTGGAAGTTTGCAGGTGCATTAGAATGGGAGATCAATCAGCCACAGCTCAAGGGACTGCCAGCAGCTTCTGGATGAATTCCTAGGGTTCCACGTAACCCTGTTTGAGAATGATTACTATCACCAAGAGTGGTCATGCTGATCGTATGTCTTCACCACTTTCAAAGTCACTGACCCAGCAGATTAGGAGTTCTGACTTTCCTGATCTACACATTTCCTTCAGGTCAGTATGTTATAAGGCAGCCACAGAAACGTGAGTACAGGATACATAGCTACAGAGGGCTAAAATGAACATGAACATACAGTTAACATGAACCTTGTGCTTTGCCTTGCACAGGTTTACTTTAAGAATTGCTATCCACTCCCTCCCACACAAAAATAAAAAAAAGTACACATATTTCTGTAGAAGACAAGCCTAATCTGAAAATAAATAAATAAATAAAATAAGCTAAATGTCATTTTCAAGTGGTATTTGGATAAGCAGGATGTGTAACAGGAAAACACTTTGCCACTACACTTGACACAAATGAATGTATCATATCATCCTTTTGTTTCTGCCTCTCAATGCCTACCAACAGCTGTGCTGTATAGCCAGAATCAGAATCTCGTTGAGTGCTGGATGTAGGATTTTTAAGCTGGACTTATGATCCAGATTTTAGAGTGTATTTGTATTATGTTAGTATTAGGTTAATTTATACGTAACAATCTTTAGCCTAATATTTAGGGGAAGTAAAGCAATGTTTGCATTTTTGTAGTTAGATATTTTTATTTTATTCAATGCAATCTTTCATTAGAATAGCATGTTTATTGTAGTATTTAATTTAGTTTTTAATGTGTTTTATTTCAATTCATATCTAATTTATTCATATATTAATTTGTTGTTAGTGGTGATTTATGTTATGTTTGTTATTGTGTTTTGCTTTGTTCTACTGTAGTTTGAGTATAATTGTATTTTAATAATTTTCCTTTGGAATTAATAAATTATTCTGAATATGAATAAGCAAGTAAATAATGTTAAGAACAAGCATTACAGAGCAGGTCCTGTGCAGAAGATGACAGGTATCTGTATTTTGATCAGTAATGTTACTGACTGGATAAGGGTTTAGCTGTTTACTTTAAATGCTGATGTGCAGTGATTAACTTCTTCCATGCAAAAGTCCCCTGGAACATCGCTAGTGATAGATGCTATTTTTAAATGCATTCAACAAGCAAAAACATTATAAAATCATTTTAAGGTCTCCATAGAAACCAGATATCCTGAACATGTCTACTAAAACGTATCAAGCACATGCCTGATAGTATTACCTAAAAAGAACGGCATACAGTACATAGCTATTTCATGGTCGACTTACATACCAGGCATATTTATCTCATATTCACCACCAGCAAAAAGCTAATGACTTCTGTCATAAAGTGAGACGATTCTGCCAAAGTGTAACCAAACCAAGCAAACTGGATACAACTAATTGTCAGGGTTATGAGCGGTCATTAGTAATCTATCGCTGCTGGCTTTGTAGATATGGCTATTCAAAGAGTGTTATAGCTGGACATAGCATACTGCAAAATTATAGAGCTTACCCTCTGACTTATAATATTGTTTGGATTGATTCAAGTACATCTGTCATGACAGAAAAACATGGTATGCTACTGTACCAATCTGTTTCTAAAAATGCTAGTTGCCCAGTGTGTGATGGTCTGTGCAGCCCCTAGCTTGGATGCATCCATCGGTATACAGCTTCCTCCAGTCTTGAATCAGGAAACAGGTGTTATAGCCGAGCACCCAAAAACTAGATGACACTAGCTTAGGTGCAGACTGGAACTGGAACAGGATCTTTATTATAAACTCACATCGAATATATAGCACACAAGAACAGGGCGTGATCACATTGCCTTAACAATTCTCATTAGCACATCTAAAGAACAGTCAACATAAACAGTATATTAATTACATCTAGTCACTTATAACAGACAGTGATTTAATTAACATGAACTAATTAATAAACTAGTCACCTGACAAATCTAGGTGACTTAGGTCAATGTCTACCCAGACAGTTTGGCACAAGTATTTAATAATTCCCAGGGCTGTCCAAATCTCATTAACCAGCTTTCGTTTCACACACATCTTCTCACTGAGTTTCCAGTTGGCAGAGACCATCATGGCTTCATTGATTGTTAAATGTAATAATGTCTTCTTGCATTATATAACAGAACATCTTTCTAAATGCTTGTAGCTCCCTCAAATGGCAGGTCCCATAATCAGTAGGCAAGGGGATA
The DNA here is from genome assembly GCA_029574335.1 of Rana kukunoris. Classification (NCBI taxonomy): domain Eukaryota; kingdom Metazoa; phylum Chordata; class Amphibia; order Anura; family Ranidae; genus Rana; species Rana kukunoris. The sequence continues at coordinate 255,454,491 of CM056051.1, read as the reverse complement.
CCCTGCAGTGCCCTCCAAAAGCCCCTGTCCCAGTTGGGTCTGTCACATTGCTTGGCTATTATACTGATTCATTTATCTTTTCTGAATCACTGACTAGCAACAGTGGGTGTATTCTGCTGACCTGCTGACCAAGTCTGTGGGTGGGATCTACTGTGCCCATGCACATGAGGTAGAACTCACCCGGAACCTGCTTATCAATGCCTGGGACCAGGCAGAGACTGTGGTCATGTGAAATGCCAATATTACATTATGGCAGTTCAGACTTTGGATAAGCCTTCACTGTGTGCTACTGCTAAAGTGTGTGCTAAAGTGCAGAGTTCCTCTGAAAATGATTTGTCCAATGTCACAACCATTGTACTTACTATTTTTGCATTAGGTGGGACATGCTGAGCTAGTGCCCACTTCCCCAGTCCAGCTTACCTCTGTTAACTCATTTCCAGTAATAGAATGGGGTCCTGCTGAGCACCTAGCATGGACATCATCTCACTTAACTTTCCTGCCTGTACAACATGACCAGGCCATGGATCTCCATTAAAGTCTGCTCCTGGTTGCAATGGGAGATGGACTGCTGGGGAGTAAGCTAGAACACTGGCCCTCTTGCTACCGAAGGACCTGTCACCTTACCAGGTACCACACCTAAACATTGGTTGCCTGTGGCTTGTTTCTTCACTTGGTTGCCTGCAGCAACTACACTTCTCTTCCTTGTCTTGCCAAATTAACCTTTTATAATAGTGTTACTTCATACCTCCTAGTGCAATTTGACTTTCGGCTCTGTCCCTTCCACTCTCTCCATCCTATCGATTTCCCTCTTGTATATCACAGTTGGGCCCATCAAAACCAAAATGGCTGGGAAAAACAGAACCAAATTATTTTAACCCCTTCCCCAGCCTGTCATTTTTGCAAACTCATCTGTTAACCTTTCTCTGCCCTGTATTTCTGTGTATTTTTTGTGTACTCCCAGCAGCGACGACATCTCAACATGCAGTGTTTGGAGATTAACTGATGGAACAATAACATATAGTTAAACTTTGTTTGGCGGATGTGAATGGGAAAAATGAGTTTTGCTGTAAGGGTTCAATGAGACTTTTAAGTTTGAAGAAAAAAACGGTGTTCACTTCAGATACTCAGTCACTGGCAAGAAAATATTTTGTAAATGTCCCTGCACAATTGGTTGTTTATATTCACTTCACTTCACCTCACTTGATTTGTTAGTAAATCAGGCCCTTTGAGTTCAGTAGTAAAGCTCACTGCCCATGTACATGGCATTCACGCTTCAGTGAGCCTTATGAGCAGGCTCTGCCTGGGGTGTACTAAGTGCAGCAAAGAGCTCATGGGGCTCAGCACTCCCAGGGCATCCATAAACACAAATCCTTGTTTGCATGGATCTACATTTATCAGTTACTGTTCCGTTCCTTTTTTATTTAGAAATAAGTTGTAAGGGATACTGACTGCAGGTATCCAACAGCAGCAGGAATGACCAGTTCAGGATAGCTGTATTTAGGAAACTGGAATCAGACTGACTTTGATTAGAATGAATCTTATCAATGCACACAACACCTATCCAACACCAACAGATCATAAACAAAGCAAAAGTGAAAAATAAACATTACAATAAAGCAAAACCAAACCAAAAACCCAACTATAATACACAATATACAAATGGAAGGAAGCTGACATAAAAAGGGTATGACCAGGACTTGGACTGGAAACATAAAAATAGGAAAATCCCCCGGGGAGGGGCTTTTAAGGCAACAGTAGTAAGCGTAAACGTAATAGTACTATTACGTTTACGCTTACTACTGTTGCCTTAAAAGCCCCTCCCCGGGGGATTTTCCTATTTTTCTGATTGATCTGGGGTGTTGGCAACTTCCGTAAGGTCACATATCTATGATGTTACATTTATTTTATGGACTGGAAACATGGGGAGCAGTGATGGGGTAACAGGATACAGGTAAAGGATAAGGCAGGGATCAGGATAATCAGTGAGCAGGTATATGGTTAACAGGAACAATGAAGGTACGTTCACACTGAACATGGTTTTGAAAGCTGAACTCTCACGATTTCAAACCCACATTTTAGTGCGACTTTGGGGGTGATTTGAAAGACATCTGTGCGGGTTCATGCACAGATGTCTATTCTATCGCCACCAAAGTTACCTAAAGTGGGTCAGTGCTGTTGCCGGCAATAGGCTGCATTTTGGCATGCAATTTGACATGTCAAATAGCATGTCAAATTGCACCAATGTGAATGGGGGCTAAGGCACTGATGCACATCAAGGGAGGAATCATATACATTTCCAGGGCTCCGAGGGCTTTCACACTGGAGCAGTGCATTAGCAAGATGGTAAAAAAGCTGCAACTTTGGAGTGGTGAAAGAGCGGTGTGTATACCGTTCCTCTACTGCTCCTGCCCATTGAAATCAATGGGACACCGTGGCTATACCGCTGGCAATGCACCTCTTTTCAAGGCACCGATTCGCTAGCGGCCGAATAGCACCACAAAATTGGCAGTAAATCGTCGCTAAAAATAGCGTCGCCTAACCCCAGACGCTGCTCCCGCTCCAGTGTGAAACGGGCCCAAGTCCTGCCATCTGCTAGCTACTAGGAGACACCTGCTGGTGGCCATCAGAACTGCACCATTCAGGTCTGGGAAACACAGTGCCACCAGCTGGTGATCCAGGTCTTGACAGAAGTAGTAAGACACATAATTCACTTTACCTGCGCTCAGGTCTACTTCTCCAAGCTGCTGGTAAAATAACACCCCTGGTGTTTCACCAAATCTCTGGTAAGCCTGCTTTCCACTTGAGGAATAATGGTGGTGATAAGATTGATATATCTGATGATTTGTGGCATAAGGACCTACAGTTGCCACAAAAAGTATGTGAACCATTTTGGAATTATATGGACTTCTGTACAAATTGGTCAAAAATGTGATCTGATCTTCATATAAGTCACAACAATAGACAATCACAGTCTGCTTAAACTAATAACACACAAAGAATTAAATGTTACCATGCTTTTATTGAACACACCATGTAAACATTCACAGTGCAGGTGGAAAAAGTATGTGACTAATGACATCTCCAAGAGCTAATTTGAGTGAGGTGCCAGCCAACTGGAGTCCAATCAATTAGATGAGATTGGAGGTGTTGGTTACAGCTGCCCTGCCCTATAAAAAACACCCAACATTTCTGGGTTTGCTTTTCACAAGAAGTATTGCCTGATGTGAATGATGCCTCACACAAAAGAGCTCTCAGAAGACCTACAATTAGGAATTGTTGACTTGCACAAAGCTGGAAAGGGTTATAAAAGTATCTCCAAAAGCCTTGCTGTTCAACAGTCCACAGTAAGACAAATTGTCTATATATGGAGAAAGTTCAGCACTGCTGCTACTCTCCCTAGGAGTGGCCGTCCTGTAAAGATGACTGTAAGAGCACAGCACAGACTGCTCAATGAGGTGAAGAAGAATCCTAGCGTGTCAGCTATATATATGTTCGGTGAGAGCATATTTTAAACTGTTGCCGTAGTATTTACATAATTGTTATAGGACTTTCATAGTCCTATACTTTACATACAGTACTTGTTCTTCACAACTTTTGTGGTTGTATAAAAAAGAGATTTGTAGCCACTAGAGAGAGCTCTCAGTTACTTGGTGCGGTTACTTTGTCTCTATTTTACTTGCTTGTTTAGAAAGAAAAATATTGGGAAAAAATATAAATTGCCTTTTGAGAGTGTTTTTTCTCTCCTATTTGTTAGTACAATTATCAGTGTTTGTGTATCCCTTGAGTAGGTTATTTGTTATTTAACACATGTATATATACACTATGGGGATTCTTTATAGGTATTAGAGAAGCATGCTTTTGTACTAATAGTGCTGGTTTACTGCAGTTCTGCCCACTCCTTGTTTTTATAAACAGGTATAATTGCACATTTTGCATCTCATCCCCATTGCAAGTAAGAAATGAAAAGTGCCATCTATGCAGTTTTTTGTTTGTGGAGCATAACGTGTAAAGCACCAAAAAGTGCTTTATGATGTTTTTTGCAGCTGTCTCATTGTCACGTGCATATCAAAAATGTTGCCACCGCTTCATACCAAAGAAATGTGTGGCATGTTTTTTCCTTATCTGCTAGGTTTAGAGCAGTTATAAAATATAAAAAAATATTTCATAAAGTTAAACATTTCACTTGTATGAGAGCAGGTGTAAAGCCATGCTGCCTTTGGTTGGTAGGCAGCTGGAATAAAGTAAGTCTTAGGTAACTCTATCCAACATAACTTTTTTTGTGCCCTCATCATTGGAAGACACTGTAGCTATAGAGTTGATTGCATTAAAGTTGGTATCCTGCCAAAACAAATTTAGCTTTGGATAGTGTGGGGTAGCAATAGAACCTATTTGGGGTTTTCTTGCTGTCATTGTTCCCTTCAGGGCAATTTTCTTTCCACTTCCTTTACCTGAAACATGAAAGTAAGTGGGTAGAAACCTCCCCAAGTGACACCTGGAAATCCCACTTTTTAAAGCCACTTAGCAAAGTGCCCCCATCGAAAGATAGTCCATCAGATTCTGTTCCAGTGACAAACATAAAATATTAAATTCCCTTAATTGTCTGTCTTAATAGAAATGGACTTCAGAACGTATAGTAAGATTAGATCTTGCCAACCGGGCACGGACAGCCATAAAAGCCTGACAAATTGTCCTATGCTTCTCTACTACACAAAACTAAAACAAAAACTTTTTTTACTGAAGTTCAAGATAAACCTTAATTTGGCTTCAGAATTTAAGCTTTTAATCTTTTAATTGACTCTTAGAAGAAACTAGAGTGAAATTGTGACTGCCCTGTCTATTGTAGCCTACCATTGTGGCTGTCTGCAGACTTTGCTAGAGTTAGGGAATCAGGGGAGAGACGTCATATGATGTAAATAAAAGCCAGACAATGCTGGCTTTTCCACTATCATGTACTTTTATGTATTGTATATTTAAATTGCTGCTTATCATGTTTATGAATATTATTGATTTTGCCGTGGAAATAAATAATGGAAAGAGAGGGGCAATTTGTACAGCCTTAAGAAGTAATCTGTCTGTCTATCTATCTATCTATCTATCTATCTATCTATCTATCTATCTATCTATCTATCTATCTATCTATCCTAATTTTTAGCCTAAAAGTCCCAGCAAAATAGGGTTTAAAATGCACACAAAGAGTGTAGTTATTGTTAGGGTTACATGAAGGGTTAAAGGGAGGGTTTATTTAGAGGTTAGAGTTTTAGGAAGTTTGAGGATTAGAATTATGATAGGGTTAGTGTGGGGGCTACAGGGAGGGTTTATGTGAAGGTTAGGGTTCCTGGAAAAGTATAGAGTAAGGCCGCGTACACACGATCTAATTTATCTGCTGAAACTGGTCCGACGGACCGTTTTAGCAGACATATCCGATCATGTGTACGGGCTAGCGCACAGGTTTGTCCAGCGGACAAATTTCAAAGCATGCTTTGAAATTTGTCCACTGCAAACCTGTCCGTCCGACATGTCCGCTGGTTAGTATGCCTAACCAGCGGACAGAAATCCCCCGCATGCGTCGAATCCATTCGGCGCATGCGGGGGATTTCTTCCTGGATTGGTGACGTGGCGGCGTTAACGTCACCGCCACGTCACCGCCTCCTCAGCCCGAGGGGATTTTCGTCCGATGGTGTGTACATGCCATCGGACCAAAATCCGATGAGACATGTCCGCTGGAAACGGTCCGTCGGACATGTTTGAGCGTACATGTCTCATTGTCTGTACGCAGCCTAAGAGTTGGGTTTATGATGGTTAATGTGAGGCTTACAGGGAGTGTTTATGTGAAGGTTACGTTTTCAGGAAGGTTTAGAGTAAGATTTAGGGTTATGATGGTTAGTGTGAGGGTAACAGGGAGGGTTTATGTGAAGGTTAGGATTCCAGGTTTCCACAAGGGTAAGTGTGAGAGTTACAGGGAGAATTACTGTAAAAGTTATGGTTTCAGGAAAGGTTGGTGTGAGAGTTAGGCTTATCATTGTTAGTGTGAGAGTTTATGTGAAGGTTATGGTTTCAGGAAGGGTTAGTGTGAGGGCAAGGGTTATGGTGAAGTTAGACTGATGGTTAAAGAGAGGGTTTTAGTGAAGGTTAGAATTTCAGGAAGGCTTAGTGTTAGGGTTATGATTGGGTTAGTGTGGGGATTGGTGTGAGGGGGCTCTAGGGCACACCACTGCTCTTTGCACTGGAAGCTCTTTTATTTCCATTATAAACTACAGTACCAATCACAAAGTGTGGAGTCACAGTGAGCATTAAAGTAGTAAATAATTTTCAAATGTCAATCTATAGAATATTTATACAATATACAACTACACATCTGACACAATATTTTTTGTTCCTCACAGATTTAGCAAATATTATTTTGCATACAGGCATTCACTTATATAGATCATAACTCATAAATTACTCAATAAATCTTCCATTCAATATGAAAACTCTGACTGTGTTGACATTTTATGTGCATGAGAAGTTCTGAGATGCTTATAGCTCTATGATTATCTCTCTGATTAGGCAACATAATCCTGTTAGCAGAGAAAAATGTCATAACCCTGACTGACTAGCAGTTAGTCCTACTACTAGGCCTGTACTCCAATGTTGTATTAGTAAAGTACAAGAAATTGTGGACCTGATTTACTAAAGTGTAATGTAATGAATTGCAGCTAAAGTGTACATAAACTCCAACAATTAACTTATTTCATTTGCTCTCTGTTGGTCTGTTTATTATATTGTGGAACACATTTTGTTATATGGGTTTTAAAAGTGCAAGCTGATCCTTTTAGAGGCCCTGTGAGCTGCTAACTTCCTGTGGTCTCTACCTCTGCTGATGAGGAAAGGGAGGTGAAAAGTAAGCCCATTTCTAAAGTGACAACATTGCTCCTTTGTAGATACAGTTTGGTGAGTGAGCATTTTCACTCTAGGACAGGAAGTGTTACTGGCAGAATCACTAGGAAAAAATAAAAAATGCAGCCACCACATATAGAGACTGATAAGCTGCAATATAATACATTTTTGTTTCTGTGTTTTGATATATTTTAAGTGACCCACTTTTTTACTTTGAACATCTTATGGACAAAAGAAGACCTATGTTATCTCTTTAAATGTGAGGATGCCTGTATCCACTTCATTTCACTTCACCGTTCTTGTCCTTTTTATCTTTAACATGTTATCTGATAGAAACATCTAGAGAATTTTGTTACCATTTAGTAATGGTTACTCCAAAGTATATCAGCCCCAAAATGTGTGGAGTGTGTCTATGACCTGCACATTGATTTTAAAGCAGAGTTCCAACCACAATTAGCATTTTTTAAATGTATGTCCTTTCATCCTGCGTTTTTATAATATAAATCCGGTCACTTACTATTTTACAACCCGCCGCTGTTCTGCATAGTTATTCAAAAAAGATAGTTTATAAAACTATGTCTACACCATTGTCATTTTGCTTGTGGGCATTGTGAAGCCTCCAAGCACTTACTTCCTGGAAGTCTTGGAAGGGGAGTGATAATTGGGCAGCGCACTGCATCATGGGAAATGAGGACACACATTTCCCAGGAGCATTAGAAGGAGATGATGTCAGAATCCTACGTAATATTCAAAGTTAGATTTCGTGGGACTGCATAGCAACAGGCATTTCCAGATGAGTAAAACATGTATTATTTTTTCCTTTTTTAGGTCTAATGAGCACAATAATGAAAACAAAAATTGGGATGGAAACTCCACTTTAAATATAAATATAATGGAATGTGGTGAGTTCAGAGTTTTCAGAAAAATCGTATTTCTATATAGTGAGCATGTTTTTGTATTCTAGGAAAGAAAGGCAATTTTATCTTTTTTTATTTTGTTTCAAAAGGTACCTATTGTAATTATTGTACATTATAATCAGACTTTCACTAAGGATGTATTTTTATGTCATGCATTAAAATCTGCATGGTAAGAGCACTTATCTGAAGGAATAATCCAGAAATACTTGATTTAATTATAGGCTTCTTCGTAGAGTAACGCACTTTAGTGACTCAGGACACGTAGGCTATAGCCATATACATTTTCTAAAAAAGATTTCCAGTAAATGAAAATGTTCTTGTTCTGGATAAATAAAGTCACTACTACCATGTACTGTCACTTTATTTGCCTGGCAACTGAGTACATTGTAAATATGCTGGAACATTTCTGTAACTAAATGGTTATTGTCTCTTGATTAGGAAACAGTACATTACTCGGTCATTATAACAAAAGCTCAAATCATGGAGTATGCCCTCCATAACAGTGGCATGAACAAAAAAGTAAGCATCACCAGAGGAAATCTGATTTTGGGTCCTCTTCCATCTTGGCTTCATACCGGGTAAAAGGCAGCCCAGAAAGCCATTATTGTCTGTTATATAGCCTAACTGAGCTTTTGATAATTTAGAATAGAAGAGGTAATGATAAAGTATAACTGTTAGCAAATATAAGGTTTCCTGTTGCTTTTACTTTAGCCAGATCATTTTAAGTGATGATGTTTTGAATCACATGCAATAATAATTCTTCATGAGATTGAATAGAATTTTGATCACATGAATAGAAATGATCTTGTGTTATCTAACCAAATTGTAATGTACATATAAAATGCTTTTGATTTTTAATGCCGCGTACACACGGTCGTTTTTTGTGATGAAATAAAACGACGTTTTAAAAAACGTCATTTAAATTGATCATGTGTGGGCAAAACGTTGTTTTATGTCTTCAAAAAAACGACCAAAAAAAAATTCCAACATGCTTGAATTTTTTGTGTCGTTTTTCAAAACGTCGTTTTTTGTTTCACAAAAAGTCACCGTGTGTAGCAAAAACGTTGTTTAAAACAAAGTTTTTCAACCCGCGCATGCCCAGAAGCTAGTTATGAAGCGAGCTTCAATGGAAAAGAGTGGTGAACGTAACCTCGCTTTTTGTGAAAAAAACTATGGTGTGTATGCAACATCGTCTTTGAAAAGTGACGTTTCAAAAACGTCGTTTTTTACTTCACAGACAGGGGACCCCCTCCGCGGCGTGCGGCGGTCCCCCTGGCTCTGGGAGCGATCGCCGACGAGCGGGCGGATGTCCGTGTTTTCCGCCCCCCCCGCGATCGCTCCCAGCCAATGGGAGCGCGCTCCCAGCCTGTCACTTCCTCCTCCTGTGTTTACACAGGAAGGAGGAAATGATCATTTCTCTCATCGCAGCGCTGTTTCCCAGCGCTGCTGATGAGAGAAGACATGCCAAGTAAGTGTGCACCAACACAACACTGACACACACTCACATAGGCATATTAACCCCTTGTGATCGCCCCCCCCACCCCCCTGTCACAGTGTTACTGAATGCAGTGATTTAATCACTGCATTTAGTGTCAGTGTGACAGGCACTGTAAAAAACAGTTAGTGTTAGGTTCAGGATAGCCCCCCCACCCCCCCTAATAAAGTTTTAACCCCCTGATCACCGCCCTAGTTAACCCTTTCACTCCCTATTGCCAGCGTCACTAAGCGATCATTTTTCTGATCGCTGTATTAGTGTCGCTGTTCCCGCTAGGTAGCTATTTTTTTTATTACGATTTTTTTTTTTTACTAAAGACATGTGGCTAAATGTTTGACTAAAATTTAGTTTATTTGATTTTTTTTATAACAAATAGTAAAAAATAGTGATTTTTTTCAAAATTGTCGCTCTATTTTAGTTTATAGCGCAAAAAATAAAAATCGCAGAGGCGATCAAATACCACCGAAAGAAAGCTCTATTTGTGGGAAGAAAAGGACGCAAATTTTGTTTGGGAGCCACGTCGCACGACCACGCAATTGTCTGTTAAAGCGACGCAGCGCCGAATTGTAAAAACACCTTGGGTCATTTAGCAGCGTAAGTGTCCGGGTCTTAAGTGGTTAATAGTTAACTTAGTCCCTTTAGGCTCCATGCACACTATAATTATTTTTAAGCTCCTAGAAGCTGTTATAAGCATTTTTTTCTGCTCCAAATAGTAATCAGTGTTATCCTAAGTGTCAATGCAAACAACTTTAGGCTATTAGGGCCAGATTCACATACATCGGCGCATTTTTTCGGCCTTATTTGCACCGGTGCAATGTAAATTCCGAGGCGTAAGGCGATGTAATTCAAAGTGGGAAGGACGTGGGCATGTTCCATTGAAATGAGCCGTGACCCCATGCAAATGAAGGGCCGGCCAGACTGGGCATGTGCACATGAAGCAGACTATGGTCAGCACCTCTCTGAGCATGCTCAGAACTCGGCACGGCACAATCAGTTAGATAGGAACTAGGCCTGTCAGACTTAGTGAGCTACGCACAGTGCTTAAATAGACCGAGAGAAATGCCCTTCCATTGCAAAAGTACATCCAATTTTGTTCTGTTGTTTGTTAGTGTTTGTTGGTTTGTGACGTGTCTTTGAGATTTTTGGAGAGTGTTTTTTGCTGAGTTTTTTTTTATTTTGCTGTTTTTTTTTTTTTTTTTGCTGGGCATTTTTTTATTTTTTTTTAGATTTTTTTTTCTGTTTGTGAATGATTTTTGAATGTGGGGGTGACATTCCTAGACAAAATGTTGGGGGTGGTGGCGCTGTCGCTGATATGTTGTATTGCTGAGCCAATGTGTAACCTAAACCGGTTAATGGATCGGCTCTCCTGTACTTGCGTCTGTCAGACGCGAGTGAGGAAGAGCCATCGATGGCTCTTCCGGTTTACATCGTAATCAGCCGTGATTGGACACGGCTGATCACGTGGTAATGAGTCTCCACCAGAGACTCGTTACCGAGATCGGAGACTGACACCCCGCATCACCAATCGCCGCGCTGCGCGCCCCCACGGTCACGCGCGTCATGAAATCCTGCAGGACCTAAATCTGCGATTGACCAGGCAGGACGTGGTTAAGCCCACACATGATCATTTTTAATTCTTTTTTTTTTAACAACGTTTTTTTCGTGCCAAAAAATGATCGTGTGAACGCGGCATGAGGCTCCTAAAAGCTCTTGAACACTCCTAAAACACTGCTAAAACTCTCCTAAAACGCTGCTAAAACACTGTTACAACACTACTACAAAAAGCTGCTATCAGCGTTTTTTATCCAGCATTTTTTCTAGCGTATCCATAACTTAAAAAAAAATGCTAGTGTGCATTGAGCCTCAAACTGCATAAAAGATGCAAAGCTTCCAAATAAAAAGAAAGAAGGGAACAAATAACACCTCTCTTTCCCTCCCTCCTTCTGTTGGCCTGACATCTTGAAAGTGACTGTAAAGCCAATAAAAATTGCCCTCTACTTGCCAGCTGTCTATCGTAATCGGAAATGTGACAAGTTGCTACAAGTTACTGCACCTTTTCATTAATCTTTGCCCTCCTTTAATTATTAGAATAATTTGTAAGCCAGCCTGGAAAAAAATTCCGTTGCTGCTTAATTTTCTATATAAGGTTAGCCATTAAAGTATCGGATTTATTTCACTTTCTTTTTTGTCTCTCAAATTCAAAATAAAATACTGTTAATTACCTATTGGCTATCATAGTAGAAAACCTCTTAAGATATAAAACAGCACAACGTCTAAAAAAATTACTATAGAATTAAATCAAACTGTTGCGTTGACTGTGGCTAATGGCATATAATGTGTTACATAGACACAGGCTTAACACCACAATCATTTACAAGAACAGTTACAACAAAAACCTATGAAGATAACATTAAACAACAGCTTATGCATGAATCGGCTTTTATCAACCTGTCAATTTTGCATATATTTCTTTTGGGCATATTATTAAGTTATCCAATCACACAAAGCTTGGATTATGTCAGAAACAGCCTTTTCAAAGATATTATTCAATTTTTAAACTACTAAAGGAAACATTCTCAAATTGTGAACCTGCCAAGTTCCATACATAACCTTCTTTTTCTTTTATGCACTAATCTTTTCTTCACAGTTAAGTAGCAAACAGGGTTTAATACAGGAGGCGCAACCAATGGATAAGGCAAAATAAACAAAAATAATAAGCACATACAACACCCAGTGACAACTAACCTGTAAGAAAAGACAAATAAAACATAGTGTTAAATATAATAAAACTGTGTTGGGACTGAGACTTAATAAAATGTGACAAATGTCTATTTGTGCTCAAAGCATAATACAATATAGCAATCAGAGTATAAAGAAATTCTCAAAATAGTCAAAACATGAATAATGCATAGTGTATAGACATACTATAGGTATTACAGTTAAGAATGTATTTTTTTTCTCTGAGTGACCTTCAGATATACTCCATATACAAGAAGGCATTTCTTAGAATTTATCGATGCATAAACTGTCAGGCCCTTGCTTAGATAGTATTGTGAACTTACAGATAAAGAACCAGCCGGAAGGTGTTGTTGTATGTCAAAGCTACATTGCTTATTCTTCCCAGAGGTCATCAAGGCTTTGCTAATACATGCACAAGTATATAACATCACATGGGTACTTTCCATCATTATTTCAAGAAAATAGATAGTTTATTGAAAAAATGTAAGCTATTATTGTGGAACTCTTTGGAAACATAAGTGGAGAGAATAACAGACTGAAACAGCATCACATCATAGACTTCATTTATTGTCTATCTTGATAGCTAGAGCTAATTTCAATATTCAATAGGTAAAGCTGGAGGGAATGTTTAAAGCCACACACCCAAACACACACTTTATTATTGACATGTATAAAAAATAAATATATATATTTTTAGTTATGTAAACATGATAATTATTTTATATATTTTATTTATTTTTTTTAACTAGCAGGTGACGTTTTAGGCTCATTTTCCTGTTGTAAATAGCTTGTTGTGTACAGGACTCAATAGCTCAAGCTAAAATGCAATAGCTCATGCAAACACACAAAGAGAAGCAGGACAGATCAAGGATTTATTCCTTGTCAGACAGATTTGTCTGAGGTTTTATTCAAAGACTATAGTGTTTCCTGTGGATAACTCATGGGGGTTGGTTTACTATAGGCAAATAGTGGATTTACCCTGAAGCTTCGCAAATGAAGTGAAGCTCCACAGATTTCCAATCAACTGGTCAAGTGCAAGCAAAAATTTAGTTTTTTTACACATTTTTCTTGCTTGTAATAGGGTGTTTCAATGCAAACTGGAACTTTACCACAGATCTGGGGATACTGGATTACTGAGGCTGGCAAACCTGATGGGGCCCCCTAGCTGCATGGGGCCCTCGGGCAGTGCCCTAGTGCCTGAATGGTCCCTGGTGTTATCATAGTAACATTGTACTACTCTGGGGAAGTGATCAGTATTTTTGATTCATGTTTTTTTATGATTGAATTCCACTGGTATAAGCACCTATTTTCACTGAATGAAATTGATTAATTCAGTGTGTATTGTTGTGATTATCTGTTATTGGCCCTGTCTGTAGCATGTGATCAGTGTGACCAATCACAGCTAGCAACACAATTGTACTCAAGGAAGGAAGCCATTCATTGTTTACAATTGTCATGTGATCTGCTGTGATTTGTCACAGAGATGACTTGGTAACAGCAGTGAGTCGGTACACTGATCAGTCATTGGCTGTGTCTGGTGGACACAGCGGTTGACAGATTGCGCTACAGTACAGGCTAAGCGGAGGGCACGGGGTGTATTCCGAGAGGACGTCATAAATGGAAGTGGTTAAAGCACACCCATTTTTTAACCACTCAGCACTAGAGTTGAGTGAACCCGAACTGTAAAGTTCGGGTTCGGTATGGACTTTGGGTTTTTCCCGAACCCGAATAATTGCTGAAAGTTCGGGTTCGGAGTTCGGGGGAAAAAAATGTGCGGGGGTCCCCCAAAATTCAATAACCAGACCCTTTAGGTCTGGTATGGTCATTTTTTTTTTAATAATTGACGTCGGGGTTCCCCTTAATATCCATACCAGACCAAAAGGGTCTGGTTATTGAATTTGGGGGGACCCCCACGCATTTTTTTTCTTTACTAAAAGTCTGTGTGCCATTGACTTCAATGGGGTTCGGAGTCCGGGTTCCCGAACCCAAACTTTTTTTTAATGTTCGGGTTCGGGTCCGAACATCCAGGTGTCCGCTCAACTCTACTCAGCACAAAGAAGCAAGTTATTCCTCCCCAGCTGCACATACTAACCTTTCCTTTAGTCCTCTTTCACTCTGTTCAGCCACTAGGAGCTAAGAAAGAAAGCAGTATGAACATCTGCTGTCCTCGTCGGTGGAGAAAAAGAGGTTCTTCTCTAAGTTTGCATTTTTTGAGGAGGGGGAGAGCACAGGTCACCTCTTGGCTAAAATTGCCAATTCACAGTAATGTTCTCCAGCAATTGGTCAGAGCACAGGTCACCTTGTGCACTCCCCGAATCAAATCTTACAGGTACTGGCAGGATTTTATCAAGAGCTGCAATTTCCTACCTCAGTGTATCCTCTGGAGGAAATCGAAGGGTATTTGCCTACATTTCCAAACACCATACTGCAGCTCAGCAGATGGATCTTGACTCCCCACTTACGCTGGAAGAACTACAGATAGTGATTGCTACATTTCCCAAATGCAAGGCACCTGGGGAGGATGGTCTCCCCATGGATATCTATAAAAAATATACAGTTACTATTGCCACAATTATTAAAAGTTTTTAACGCTGCAAGGGAAAAAAGCACTTTACCCTCCATGATGTTGAAAGCTAACATTGTCCTCATTTTAAAACCTGGTAAAGACCTGGTAGACCTGGCTCCTACAGACTGATATCACTATTACAGAGCAAAATTAAACTATTAATTAAGGTATTGTACTGGCCCTTATGCCACGTACACACGATCACCTTATGTGATGAAAAAAAACGACGTTTTCTGTGAAGTAAAAAACTACGTTTTTGAAACTTCAATTTTCAAAGACGATGTTGCCTACACACCATCGTTTTTTCACAATGCTCTAGCAAAAGCGAGGTTACGTTCACCACTCTTTTCCATTGAAGCTCGCTTCATAACTAGCTTCTGGGCATGCGCAGGTTGAAAAACGTTGTTTTAAATGACGTTTTTTGCTACACACAGTGATTTTTTGTGAAACAAAAAACGACGTTTTGAAAAACGACACAAAAAATTGAAGCATGCTTCAATTTTTTTGGGTCGTTTTTTACAAGACATAAAACAACGTTTTCCCCTACACACGGTCAATGAAATTGACATTTTTAAAAACTTCATTTTTTTTCATCACATAAAGTGATCGTGTGTACGCGGCATTAGGTTAAATAGGATCATTACATCCATTGTACATTTGGATCAAGCCAGGTTTATGCCTAATAAGTCCACTGAGGTTAAATTAAGAAGACTTTTTCTCATTATGCTACCACTAGCCAAAAATGTTGGTCATAGAGCCCTGCTTTCCTAGATGCTATGAAAGACTTTGATAGCATTGAATGGGTATATCTCTGTGAGGTCCTTAAAAAAAATTGCTTTGTGGAGGTTTACATAGATACTGGCAATTCAGATAAATTGGTAGAAACCTATGCTAATTGATGGAGGAGACATGAGTTCTGGTGAACCAGTGTGTGATATACCGCTTACTGCCTCTTTTAAATACCTAGGAGCATAGGCGTGTGCAGCCTATTGCATTAGGGTGTGCACCTCAAACCAAAGCTCAAACAAACGTACGTACATATCATATCGATTGGTTGCCTTCTTTTTTGGTCCATCATTTGCCCACTGCCTGCATTGCTCAGTGCTGTCTCACTCAGTGGTGTCACTAGGGTTGGTGTCACCTGGTGCGGCAAAACATGGTGTCACCCCCGACACCACGCTGTATGTTATATATACACTGGTCTGTATATAATGTACCGTATGGTGCCAGGGTACAGTCTGTACATTGTATGTAGACCATACGGTAGATTATATACACAGGTCTGTATATAACAAGGAGACAGAGAGAGAGGGAATAAAGTGCTGGTGGAGGGAGAGGGAGGCAAAGATAGAGAAAGTAAGGTGAGAAAAAAATGGGGGGGGAGAAAGAGAAAGAGAGAACGAGAGAGGTGGAGAGAGAGAGAGAGGTGGGGGGAGAGAACGGTGGGGGGAGAGAGGTGAGAAAGAGAAGGAGAAAGAGGGGGGAGAGAGAGAGAGAGGTGAAGCAAAGGGAGAGAGAGATGTGGGGGGGAGAGAGTTGGGGGGGGGGATGTGGGGAGAGGTGTGTGAGAGAGAGAGAGAGGTGGGGGGAGAGAGAGATTGAGAGGTGGGGGAGAGAGAGAGGGAGAGATGAGGAGAGAGAGAGGTGGGGGAGAGAGAGAAAACAATGGTGGTAGTGGTGCTGTAATCAGGTATGCAAGACAATATGTCCATTGAATGATAGTCCTTTTATGTATTATACAGCGTGTATCACACAATGGGAGAAATTGGAATTAGGGGATGGGAAAAATGGGAAAAAGTCCTATAGGTTAAAATAATACAGAGTCCATGTTCCAGGGCAAGCCTCCAGGGGGAAGATGAGAGCAGGCTCCTTTTTCAAGCATTCATGCTTAAAAAAAGGAGTGCGCTAAGCAGCCTATGGTGCATGCTCCGAAACGTTGTCGCTCTATCGCTGCCCGTGACATCGTCGCACACCAATGCTGTCTGTGTGTGTGTCTGAAGCCTTACTCTTGGTGCACACCCGCCCAGCTTCTCACAAAACCCCAATCACAGGGGGTTGGATTGTGGGTGGGGTCGGGCGGACACAAATGGGAGATGGAGTGTGGCATTGGACAGTTAGTGGAGTGAGGGAGGGGCTGGGAGAAAGGACAGGACCAACCGGACACTGAGCACTTGTAACCCCACTCCCGAGCGAGATGGCTCTCCAAGTCAGGCAGAGTCCCGATATCTGCCCTTGGTTATTACTGCAAGGCAAAGATAGGGCACTGGCTCTCACTTCAGTGCTCACCTTGATCAAGCAGGCTGCAGCCACTATCCAGGCTCCGCTAGTCCGCTGCTTCAAAGGGAGAGAGAGAACGGAGGTGGAGTGCAGATGTATATCACCTGCAGGACCTGCAGCCGGAACTATAGAAGCTGCATCGGCTTATGCGGCTCCCAGCTGGGTTACTCCGCGGCTAGTTCCCTCCCTGCTAATTCCTTCCACTCGCAGCACACAGCTGTATTTGCCGGCAGACATTCCGCCTGGCAGTGTTGGGTGACTGAGTTACAAACAGGGACATCATGTACATGTTGCAGAGTGCAGGCAGTCAGTGCAGAACAAGAGCACAGCAGGGATGATTAGGGTGTGCCTGGGCAAAGCCGGCACACCCCGCGGGCACGCCCATGCCTAGGAGCTTGGGTGGCACCCTGTATCTGGAACTATGGTCAACTTAATATTTCCCCTTTTCTACAAAAATGTCAAGACTGCATAAAAACTTGGAACTCCCTATGCATATCGGTGACGGGTAAGGTAAATCTTATTAGAATGATTCTTATGCCCCAACTACGTCAACAGCGCGGACCTGAGGCGCCAACTAGACGTCTTTGGACGTGATTTGTGTGCATTACCCGCGCGCGCCACTGGGTGGCGCGCGGCGGGTAAACACTGTCCCGCCGCATCGCTGGGGATCCGATGCATGTACCTGGCGGCTGTGATGTCCATCGGGTACATGCGATCGGCGGGAAACCGAACAGATGACAGCAGGGAAGAGGAGCTCTGTGTGTAAACACAGAGCTCCACGTGCTGTCAGCGGAGAGGAGACCGATCTGTGTCTCTTTACATAGGGACACAGCATCGGTCACCTCCCCCAGTCACCCCCCTCCCCCCACACAGTTAGAACACACCCAGGCAATACATTTAACCCCTTCCTCACCCCCTAGTGTTAACCCCTTCCCTGCCAGTCACATTTATACAGTAATTAGTGCATTTTTATATCACTGATCAAAATTGTGTCAAAAGTGTCCGATATGTCCGTTGAATATCGCAGTCGCAATAAAAATCACAGATCGCCCGCTATTACTAGTAAAAAAAATAATAATAAAAAAAATCATAATTCTTTTCCCCATTTTGTAGGCGCTATAACGTTTGCGCAAACCAGTCGCTTATTGCGATTTTTCTTCTTTTTTTTTTCAAAAATACGTCGAAAAATACGTATCGGCCTTAACTGTGAACATTTTTTTTTTTTAAATGGGATATTTATTATAGCAACAAGTAAAAACATATATATATATATTTTTTAAATTGTCGCTCTTTTTTTGTTTATAGCGCAAAAAATAAATACCACCAAAATAAAGCTCTATTTGTGGGGAAAAAAGGACGCCAATTTTGTTTGGGAGCCACGTCGCACGACCGCGCAAATGTCAGTTAAAGCGACGCAGTGCCGGAAGCTGAAATTTCGCCTGGGAACGAATAGTGATGAGCGGAATACGCCATATTCGATTTCGCGATATTTTGTGGTATTTTATAAAAAAAAAAAAAATTGCGAAATTTCGCTATTTTTTTTTGGATAAAATATCACGAATATTCGATATTTACGAATATTCGCTATATTTTATAAAAAAGAAATAGCGAAATTTCGCATATGCGAAAGCGAAAATGATTGCGAAATTTTGCTATTTTTTTTTTGGATAAAATATCACGAATATTCGATATTTACGAATATTCGCTATATTTTATAAAAAAAAAAAATTGCAAAATTTCGCTAATGCGAAATTTCGCTAGTGCGAATGCGAAATTGATTGCGAAATTTGAAAAAATACGAATATTCGAAATAGCGAATATTCGCCGCGATATTCGAGTTATTTGCGAATACTCGAATATGCAATATTCGTAGCGAATATTCGCAATGCGAATATTTGTGAGCAACACTAGGAACGAAGGGGGTTTATGTGCCCAGTAATGAAGTGGTTAAAGACCTTTAGGATAGTCAGTACCATATTTCCTACCCTAATCTGTAAAAAAAATGCCCCCCCCCAGAATAAAACTTGATATCTTCAACGCCCCAAGAATGACAGAGGTCTTGCGTTGGCGAATTCATGGTTGTACTATTTGGCCTTGCAACTGCAACATCTGATAGGCACTATGCTCATGGAAGCAGAGCAATGGAATGTGGGTAGTAGTTCTTCAGTTAATGTAATGCTATACGCAGGGGGTACATTGCCTTGTGGAGGAAGTATGGCATTTTATATTTGAGGCAAATCTTTCACAAATCAGAGACTCCTCCCACAGTTAAAGTGTGGGTGGCTGCTGTGAGAAACAACATTCAAATGGAAAAGCTAATTTACCAACATAGGGGTTGCTCACGTAAATATGAAAAACTCTGGGACCCATGGTTAGGTTCCCTGGGCGGATTTGACCATGGTCAGGCTTCTGGCTCTTAATGTGGGTTGATTATAAAATTTACCTTCAGTATTGGTATAGTGTTGGCAAGGTCATGTTTTTCTTCTGTTTTATGTAAGTTACATCATATTTGCATTGCTCACCTTTTGGTGTAAGTACTCCGTGGCTAATGTTGGCACGAATCTGGTCTATTTCTGTATAATGTATAGAAAATGTGGTTGGCTATTTTTTTTTGGTCTGTATGTAAAAGTTTTTTATTCAGATAAAAAAAAAAGAAAGGAAGCAGAGTGTAAGCTGTGTGTAAGCTCTGAGTCACTCTAGCTGGAGCTTACATGGAAAGTGTGACAGTACTGGGCCAGTCACCAGGCACCAGTACTGTTTTATAGGGTATGGGTGAATCGCTCATGTGCACCTCCATATAGGAAAATATGAGGTATTACTACTGTTAGGTGAATGGAGTGGCGGGAGCTCAAAAATGTGTGCTGTGGTGGAAAGTTAGTGGCGGAATATAGATACATTTTCCTAACTGCTGTGGATGGCCCATTATCAAAAACATATAGCACATGGTTTTGCTTTAGTGAAGTTATTAGTGGGAGTATGAACTTCAATATTCTGAGTAATTATAGATGCTTCTTGCAGAGAACAGTTAATAATTACTCCCACCAATTGGGTGAACAATATCAGCTTTATCAGCTTTATTGTGAAGCTGGTCATGTGGGACTTTACAATGTTATACCCAAAATTCTGTTGATACTTTATATTCAAATCTTTTCTGTGCTGTTATGCTACTGCCACCAGTGAGATGGCTCCTTCTGCAGCTCCATCGCCCCCATCACTTGATTCAAAGGGCCCAATTTATTAAATTGTGAAGTGAAATGAAGAGCACATGTGTGCATATCAGAAATTCAGTCACGTGGATGAGGGTAAACAAAGCTTCTTTTTCACATGAATGGAAGTAAAAGAATTGGGTTGTTCTAGTAGCCTTATGTTGATGTTGGAGGGTGCTTTCTGCTCCAAAGGCTTTATGCACTACTTTTCCTCAGCCACCACTCTTCGAGAATTAGAAACTGATAATCAAACAATTAAAAAAATAACGTTTTGAATGTTTGCAGTAGCATGATGTGAGCTTTCTGGTCCAGGGCTATCAAATGGATGACAAGGCAGTATCTTGAAGCTTATCATTATTGTGCATATTGCAGCATTTTTCATGTGAGAGACAAATGCTGCTTGTAGCATCTTTAGTGATTGAACACTCCTTTACATACTGTATTTGCATGTACAACATTTTATATACTCTATATTGTACAGGAAGCCAGGGATGGGTCCTAAATGGAAGATATGTTTCCTTTTAAAGGGATAGACTCATATTCATTTTGAGTAGTCAGGTGTTTACTTTTTACCCATGCAGGGTGAGGGTTTCTGGGGTTAGTCCAGTTGGAGAGAAGACTGATCACAGTTCTCACGGGTAAGTCTTCACTTGGGACCCAGACAAAGGCATCCCCAGACAACTTTTCTTTGGGGGTGGAAGCTGTGCTGTGCTAGAAGTATGTGTAAGCGTGTCAATGTGGTGTGCTTTGCACATATGCGGGTGTGGCCACCAAGTGGGTGTTTCTTAATGGTCTATGTACTGTGACATTTTGTTTAGATCACATAAGACCTAGGGGCGACCTGAAGAGAATGTGAGAATAAAATAGGTCTCACACCATAATGAACTCCCATCTCAGCACAGTAGCTAACCAGTGCATGGTTCAATAGTTAACCTTAAGCATGGCACAGTAATTAACCCCTAGCATATTGCACAATATATAACCTCCCAACACTGCACAAAATTTAACTGCAAACTTTACACAACAAATAACCACCAACTTTGATCAACAATTAACCCCTAACATTGCACAACAAATAATCCTCAGCATGTCACAACATTGAATCCCCATCTCAGCACAGTAGTTAACCAGTGCACGGTTTAATAGTTAACCCCTAGCACAAGACAGTTATAAACCCTCATTGTGACACAATATTAGAGCCCTGGCACGAGCACAACACAGTAATTAACCTCCAACACCACACAATAAATAATCCCCAACATTGCGCAATAATAACCCCCCCCCCCCCCCGGCAGTATAGCAATCAGTGTGTCGCCTTCCTTGAGCAAAATACAACATAGCATATATAGCAAAGAGGTCAGCATTATATAGCATAAAGAGTGTGGAGGTCAGTACTTCGTACAACATTAGTTCCCCAGTGTGCCCTCTTACATTGGTGTCAATACTTAGTTTATCCCCTTACATTGGTGGCCAGTGTGCATCTGCACAATAGTGGTTAGTGTGCCCCCTGTACATTCGTGATCAGTATGTCCTCTGTATACTGGTAGCCAGTAGCCCTGCATACCGGTGGTCAGTGTGCCCCTGTATACCTGTGGTGCAGGGCTTTTTTCCAAAAGAATAGGTGCAGGAACTCAACCACGCTCCCACGACAATACATAAGACCCCCTCCTCCCCAGGGAGAGAGCATGTTACATCAAATGGAGGGTTTGGCCAAACTGTACTTAATGCATGAGGATCTTAAAGGGGCATTGTTAACTACTTCAGATCCGTGCTATAGCCGAAAAATGGCTACAGTGCGGACCTAATTTGCCGGTAGGGAGTCCCTGGATGTCCTCCTGTGCTTGAGCGGCCTGCGCACCTCTGCAGAGTGCATGTGGTGCGCTCTGTGATAAGCGAGTCTCTAAAACCCCTTACCACGTGATCAGCTGTCAGCCATGTGATGTAAACAAAGCCGAAACATGAAACATGATTTTTTTCTATCTTTTTTGTATGTTTAGAGATAGATTAAATACCACCAAAAGAAAGGTCTATCTGTGTGAAAAAAAATTATAAAAATTTCATTTGGGTATAGCGTTGTATGACCGCACAATTGTCATTCAAAATGCGTCAGCGCTGAAAGCTGAAAATTGGTCTGGGCAGGAGGGGGGTTTAAGTGCCCAGTAAGGAAGTGGTTAAATACCAGGAGTGTTTTACACACAGGGTGCAGGGTTCAGGAATACGCTATGCACATTGTGCAGGGTTCAGAAGTGAAGTTCGAAGAGTGCGCAGTGTGCTTCATACAGAGTGCAGAAATCAGAAGTGCGCTACATACAGAATGCAGGGTTGAGGAGCCTACTACATGCAGAGTTCAGGAGTGCACTATGTACAGAGTGCAGAGTTCAGAAGTATGCTACATACAGTGTGCGGAATTCAGAAGTGTGCTATGTACCGAATGCAGAGTTCAGGAGTGCGCAGAGTACAGAGTTTTTCTGATTCTCTTAGATTAGATTGCATTTGATAGTGCTTCTGACCACCAAACTCAAAGTGGAGTATAATTAAGAACAAGGAGAAGCACACCGCTCCAGGCAGAATCAGGTGCAAGGTAGATCACAGGTGCAGACCTCGGCTCACCACCGTGGAAAAAAACAAGAAATTGGTCGCACACAAGAAATTGGTCGCACATTGTGAACAAGGAAGCTATCGCTTGTGAAACACGTCTACCATTGCCTGTATCTGTCTGACCCTTTTGACAATAAAGATGACATCAAGATAAGTTGGAGTTCCAGTGTGCGACCAATTTCTTGTTTTATATGTATAATAGTATAATTAACACTAACATGAGGAGGGAAAGATAGTACGTGGGGAAAGATCACATTATTTTTATTGAGATTCGGGGATCTTGCACACAGGTGGCTGTGCCTGATCTATGTATTTGCAGTTGAATGTTTTACATCCAGGAAACCCAGGTGCAGTGTACTGCCTGCTGTTAGCATGAAAAGCTGTATGCTGCTGTACTCATGTAAATGATAGCACCACTGTATACAGAAATAAAAAAGTGTACAGCCATTTATGTTAGTGACAGTCTGTAAACTGCACTTGGGCTGCCTGGGTGGAGGAAATTCAGCTGAAATTACACTAAGGTAGTCAGTGTGCTAGATCTTAGGCTTTTTTCTACAGTGTGGAAAACAGATGAATATCAGAATGGAAAAAGAGTACAAGAAACAGTGTGGAAAACAGATGAATAGCAAAATGGAACTAGAGGACAAGATCCTTATATTGTGACACCAGCAAAATGTATATTAAAGATAAAACAAGCAGAGGGATGAATGGACAGAACACACAGACATCATGAATTCTTTTCTCCCTGTCAGAAAGTCTCCGTAAGAAACATGACTTTGGCAGGAAGAAATTAATGTATGATGTCTGTGTTTTGTCCTGCTGACCAGCTTTGCTGGTGTCACAATACAGCACCACAAACGGATTGAGAAAGGGATCTTGTTCTCTGGTGGATCTCCACATTGGTTGAAGTTGCTTCTGTCCCTCTTTAAACCAAGTGTAGTGAGAAAAACACAACTTGCATGGATTACTACAGGGAAACTGTCTGCTGCTTACAGTTTGTCCCCCATTTTAAGTTGTGTCCTCTCTTTTTTTCCACCCACTCCATCTGCCTGCACCCTCTCCTGTTTGAGCTTAGAAGTCAATTAAGGCAGGTAATGGGTACAGTGCTCTTCCTATTGGCTGAGGAGGCAGCAGAGAGGTGGAGCAGCTGAAGGCTCTGCATTTTAACAGACACTGAAATGTTTGTATATCAATTCACCTGATACCCAGCTCCTTCTGGGACCAACTAATTGGTTGTTGCTGTATCCCTTTACAGGAAACAAGTCCCAACCTCCTGGCATCACATAGAGGATGTGCAAGTACAATGACAAAACAAAAAGCATTGTGACATATGCAAATACCAGTGTGTGAATTTTGGGGGTGCTTGAAGAATTTTTAGAGGGTTTTTCAGCACCCACCTGTTGCCACCCCTCGACCCAGAATTTAGAGGTACAGAAAGACTTTGGTCCACATGCAAGGGAGTCTTGCAATGCAGCAGGAAGGGAAGCAGCACGTGTCTCTGTGAACAAGTCTGGACTCTCTTGAGACTGATGCCGCGTACACACGGTCGTTTTTTGCGATGAAAAAAAACGTCATTTAAATTGATCGTGTGTGGGCAAAACGTCGTTTTTTGTCTTAAAAAAAACGACCAAAAAAAAATTCCAACATGCTTGAATTTTTTGTGTCGTTTTTCAAAACGTCGTTTTTTTGTTTCACAAAAAGTCACCGTGTGTAGCAAAAACGTCGTTCAAAACGAAGTTTTTCAACCCGCGCATGCCCAGAAGCTAGTTATGAAGCGAGCTTCAATGGAAAAGAGTGGTGAACGTAACCTCGCTTTTTGTGAAAAAAACGATGGTGTGTAGGCAACATCGTCTTTGAAAAGTGACGTTTCAAAAACGTCGTTTTTTACTTCACAGAAAACATCGTTTTTTTTTCATCACAAAAAATGATCGTGTGCACGCGGCATGAGACTGTGTGTTGCTGAGCTCTTGCTGCTTTTATTTTCTTAAAACCAGATGGGATCCCTAAACTCTGATGTGATAACCAAGATTCTGGTAATGAGCTGTGTTGTGTGGCTTTCTTTATACCCAGACTATGAACTGTTTGCTTAAATTTTGCTGATCAGTGATTTTTATTGTGACTGCGACATTATGGCGGACACATCGGACACTTTTGACACATTTTTGGGACCATTGTCATTTTTACAGTAATCAGTGCTATAAAAATGCACTGATTACTGTGAAAATGACACTGGTAGTGAAGAGGTTAACCACTAGGTCGCGCTGTAGGGGTTAAGTGTGCCCTAGGGAGTGATTCTTACTGTAGGGGGATAGCTGTGTGTGACAGGACAGTGATCACCACTTCCGATTACAGGAAGCTGTGTTTACTGTCCTGTCACTAGGAAGACTGGGGAAATTCTTGTTTTTGACACGATCGCTGGTATGCCCACAGACATCGAGTCTGCAGGACCCGCGGTCGGAGTAATTGAGCTCTCAGCTCTGCTGGCCGCCTCTGCCTCTGTGGCATGGACATGTTATGTTGAAGTGTCAGATGCTGAAATAGGTATATTTCTGTTCTGGGATTATATTAACCACTGACATCCTTCAGGCCAATTTAAAGGACTGGCTTGCAAGAAGTGTGTGTCCTGTGATCCTGCTAATCTCCCAAACTTTACACTGAATATACAATATCTCACAAAAGTGAGTACACCCCTCAAATTCTTGTAAATATTTTTATTGTGTTTATGTGACAACACTGAAAAAATTACACTTTGCTACAATGTAAAGTAATGAGTGTACAGCTTGTATAACAGTGTAAGTTTCCTGTCCCCTCAAAATAACTCAACACACAGTCATTAATGTCTAAACCGCTGGCAGAAAAGTGAGTACACCCCTAAGTGAAATTGGGCCCAGCAATGCTGGCAGCGCTCATACGTCTATTTCCCAAAGACAACCTCTGGATATGATGCTGAGCATGTGTACTCAACTTGTTTGGTCGACCATGGCAAGACCTGTTCTGAG
Source organism: Rana kukunoris (assembly GCA_029574335.1). NCBI lineage: Eukaryota > Metazoa > Chordata > Amphibia > Anura > Ranidae > Rana > Rana kukunoris. The sequence continues at coordinate 255,428,815 of CM056051.1, read as the reverse complement.
TGGAAACTGTCCTGTTAAACTGTTGTATGGTCTTAGCAAACATGCTGCAGCTCAGTTTCAAGGTCTTGGCAATCTTCTTATAGCCTGTGCCATCTTTATGTAGAGCAACAATTCCTTTTTTTCAGATCCTCAGAGGGTTCTTTGCCATGAGGTGCCATGTTGAACTTCCATTGACCAGTATGAGAGACTGAGAGCGATAACACCAAATTTAACACACTTGCTTCCCATTCACACCTGAGACCTTGTAATACTAATGAGTCATATGACAACGGGGAGGAAAAATTGCTAATTGGGCCCAATTTGGACTTTTTCACTTAAGGGTGTACTAATTTTTGTTGCCAGCGGTTTAGACATTAATTAATTAATACAAGCAGTACACTCACTACTTTACATTGTAGCAAAGTGTAATTTCTTCAGTGTTGTCACATGAAAAGATAGAATAAAATATCTACAAAAATGTGAGGGGTGTACTCACTTTTGTGAGCTACTGTATATATACAGTATATATATATATATATACTAGATATATATACTTTTTTAATCTATGCACCTTTGTCCCAAAGCAGCAGGAATGTGTCCATCCGTTATCGCCTTTAGAATACCCATGCAGAATTAGAATTCATCATACATTTATGACAGCTTGTCACATGTGTCCAACATCATAGTGCACTGCTGAACTGTAGTCTGAGTGGTTTAAGAAATCACTTGTACTTTCACATCTATTGAAGAAGCAACCAATCAATGGCACAGAAACTGCACATACTCAAATCTTTTGACACTGCTTTGTGCCCAGGTGCTTTCAACACGGCAGCACCAAGAGTGATTTTATTATTACACTGCAAATTCATACCTACCAACTTGACCCCTTCCCACCTTGAAATAATTTTCTGATCCTGCTTTTACTGCATTCTTTGTGATAAAATCACCTTGAGAGAACATCAGTAAGGTTAAACATGTAGCCAAGCTGAGATTCCAGTTAAAGTGAACCTATTGTGAAGTCATGGACAATGTTCAGTTTTAATGGACTCTAATTTACCATTTGATTGCCATACTACTTCTGATCAAATGCTATCTCTTTGCTGAGATATGGGAGCTTCTTTAAATATGCAAATACTGGTTTCCCTATTTGCATAATAACTGTCTATAATCCCTTTTGCACATGCAGCTCCTCTCCTGTGAGATAACACAGCCATAGCACCAGGCTAGTCAGCACTCTGCCACCAGAGTCAGAGGAGATAACAAAGGTAATATTTTTTTTCCGTAAATGGCTGGGTCCACCACCAGCTAATTTACATGTCAGGAAAAGAACAAGAGGAAGAGCTTTACTGAAATAATAAGCCAAGTGAGTTAATCACATAAACAATAGTTATTTTTGTTAAATGCTCAGTTATTACAAATAGGACACAGGTTTCTTTCATTATTTCCATTCTGGTGATTGCAGACAAACCACAGACATCAGACAGTGCTATCCTACAGTGCCTGCCGCCGAGAATGTGTTTTCAGCACGCCAGCATCGCGCTGAATCTCGGCGACAGGCTGCCGACATCTCGCACTCGCTGGAATAGTAAAAGTACATTCCAGCGAGCGCGTCATAGAAGCGACGGGGATCCGACGCGGATTCCCGCCAATTCTACACGTGGGCGGAGTTATGAATCCTGAAGGAGAAATCCCCGCCGGATTTTTAAAGAAAAATCCGGCATGGGTTCCCCCCTCAGGAGCATAACGGGCCCTTAGGTCGGTTACGGGTTGTAAGGAGACCCCCTACGCCGAAAAAACGGCGTGGGGGTCCCCCCACAATCCATAACAGACCCGTATCCAAAGCACGCCGGCCGGCCGGTCAGGAAGGGAGTGGGGGCGAGCGAGCGCCCCCCCCCTCCTGAGCCGTACCGGGCAGCATGCCCTCAACATGGGGGGGTCAGGTGCTCTGGGGTAGGGGGCGCACTGCGGCCCCCCACCCCAGAGCACCCTGTCCCCATGTTGATGAGGACAGGGCCCCTTCCCGACAACCCTGGCCGTTGGTTGTCGGGGTATGCGGGCGGGAGGCTTATCGGAATCTGGAAGCCCCCTTTAATAAGGGGGCCCCCAGATACCGGCCCCCCACCCTAAGTGAATGAGTATGGGGTACATTGTACCCCTACCCATTCACCTGCAAAACAAAAGTTTAAACACAAATAAACCACACAGTGTATTGAAATATTTTATTAGTTGGCCGCCGGGGGGGGGTGTGTATGATCGCTTTTAGAAAAGCGCCCCCCTCCGGCGGGCTTCTGTGGGGGGGTGGGTGCCGCCGTCTGGTTCTTTTCCGCCGCCGGGGGGGGCGCTTTGATAAAAGCGCCCACCACCCGGCGGGCTTCTTTCGACGTCTTCGGCGGCTGGGGGGTCTTCTCCCACTCTCCGGGGTCTTCTCCCGCTCTCCGGGGGTCTTCTCCGCTCTCCGGGGGTCTTCTCCGCTGTCCGGGGGTCTTCTTCTTCTTCAGGACTCGCCGCCGCTATCTTCGTGTGTTAGCTCAATTACTAGCGGCGGCGGTCCCCTCTTCTGCGACGTCGGCGTCTTCTTCTTCTTCTTCTCCTTCTTCTGCTGTCCAGATGTTGACGCGACGCTTCCTCCCGCTGTTATGCCCGGCGCGCGGCTCGCAGCGAAATATATAGGCCTGTCTTGTGACGTCGCAGTCCCATCATGCTCCGGTAGGTATCACGTGGTACCTACCGGAGCATGATGGGACTGCGACGTCACAAGACAGGCCTATATATTTCGCTGCGAGCCGCGCGCCGGGCATAACAGCGGGAGGAAGCGTCACGTCAACATCTGGACAGCAGAAGAAGGAGAAGAAGAAGAAGAAGACGCCGACGTCGCAGAAGAGGGGACCGCCGCCGCTAGTAATTGAGCTAACACACGAAGATAGCGGCGGCGAGTCCTGAAGAAGAAGAAGACCCCCGGACAGCGGAGAAGACCCCCGGAGAGCGGAGAAGACCCCCGGAGAGCGGGAGAAGACCCCGGAGAGTGGGAGAAGACCCCCCAGCCGCCGAAGACGTCGAAAGAAGCCCGCCGGGTGGTGGGCGCTTTTATCAAAGCGCCCCCCCGGCGGCGGAAAAGAACCAGACGGCGGCACCCACCCCCCCACAGAAGCCCGCCGGAGGGGGGCGCTTTTCTAAAAGCGATCATACACACCCCCCCCCGGCGGCCAACTAATAAAATATTTCAATACACTGTGTGGTTTATTTGTGTTTAAACTTTTGTTTTGCAGGTGAATGGGTAGGGGTACAATGTACCCCATACTCATTCACTTAGGGTGGGGGGCCGGTATCTGGGGGCCCCCTTATTAAAGGGGGCTTCCAGATTCCGATAAGCCTCCCGCCCGCATACCCCGACAACCAACGGCCAGGGTTGTCGGGAAGGGGCCCTGTCCTCATCAACATGGGGACAGGGTGCTCTGGGGTGGGGGGCCGCAGTGCGCCCCCTACCCCAGAGCACCTGACCCCCCCATGTTGAGGGCATGCTGCCCGGTACGGCTCAGGAGGGGGGGGCGCTCGCTCGCCCCCACTCCCTTCCTGACCGGCCGGCCGGCGTGCTTTGGATACGGGTCTGTTATGGATTGTGGGGGGACCCCCACGCCGTTTTTTCGGCGTAGGGGGTCTCCTTACAACCCGTAACCGACCTAAGGGCCCGTTATGCTCCTGAGGGGGGAACCCATGCCGGATTTTTCTTTAAAAATCCGGCGGGGATTTCTCCTTCAGGATTCATAACTCCGCCCACGTGTAGAATTGGCGGGAATCCGCGTCGGATCCCCGTCGCTTCTATGACGCGCTCGCTCTCCATCGCGGCAAGCCAGCTCGGCGCTGGCTCCCGCGATGGGGCTCGTAGGTGGTCAATCTCGCCGAGAAAGGGAGCGAGATTGACACAATATCCCAGTCACCTACTGTAACTCACGGGGGGCCCCTTGATCCTTAAGAAAAAGGAATCATGGCTATTCGGATTAAAGTAATTGCCCTTCCCTTGACAGCCTTATTTACCTAAAGATTGTCTAGCTACAGAAGAGTGAGGCAGAGGAGGAAGAAGCATAACGTGCATGATCGGTGAGTCTACTGTCTTCTTGGAGCCCAACCAGCAATCAGGAACGGGGTCCCTGAAGCATTCAATGAGAACAGCCTGTACATTGTTAATAAATCCAGACATTGTCCTGCAAACAGTACGGGAGCTGCTGGAGATGGATAAAGCTGGCTGACTTCTCAAATTATTATCCTGCCCACCTCCTAGCCTGGATTGCTGCACAAGCAAGTGGAAGAGAGATGGTGGTTATACTTGTACTGCAGGTGCTTCCGTACTTGTATGCAGGAGACGTGCCATAGATGTATCCCTGCCTTCTCCCATCCAAACGACTGGATACAGGAGTGGATCACTTTGTTCCCTATTAATTCTGCTGCTTGGGCTTCTAGGAGACTAGATTGCACTTGGAGCCTGCTGATGGCATTGTGGCAAACCCCATATTCTACAGAGGCTGGAGACTCCACCTCTACAATACCAATAAACCGGCCTTAGTGTCCTGATAGGTACCACCACAGTTCCTGCACACATACCTTTGCACCTCCAGCAAACTATGAAGGGGTGATCAATCCTATAATCAGGGATCATCCTTTCCCCCTCAGACAATCCAAACATAGCCTGCTAAAGCCACTTCAGATAGACAAATTAAACCAGCAGGGATGCTCTCTTCAATGAGTTGCATGCCTTCAAGCATCATCAGGAATCCATTTTCAGAATTCAAGATGCCTTTCCCTCTGTGCCTCTATTGCAACTTAGTGAGCAGGAATGTAGCCATATTTAGGGTTGAAAATTAAATTTAGATCAGAGGGTCCAAGGATAGGCTTTTGTTTGGTTACACAGATTCGCAGATGTTTTATTGTTGGTCCAAGTGGATATTGATGTTATTGAGAAAGATTGTCATTACAAACAAAATCCATTGGGAGTGACGCAGAGACATATGTGAGTGATGTTACCCAGCAATAATGCATGCTTCAGAGATTAGCTTACAGTAAGTGGATGCTACTATTTTCCAACATACTGTATATGTGGTAATTACGAATCAGCTTGCATACAAGCCACATACATATAGGCTGAATGGGATAAACTGTCACAATGAACTGTTATTTAGAATAACTTTTTGATATGCCTTTTATTACACCTTGAGGAGCAATGACTAAACTACCGTATTTATCGGCGTATAACACGCACAGGTGTATAACACACACCCTAACTTTAAGAGGGAAGTTTCAGGGAAAAAACTTACCACAGCCCCCTGCGTATAACACGCAGGCACAGTCTACCCTCTATTTTCAGGGTAAAAAACTGAGTGTTATACGCCAATAAATACAGTATTTCAATATTAATTCTTAAAACAGGTAAATACTGATGCATTTATCAACTCTCCTACCCTACCAGGTAATCCGTTAACAATGGCATAGACAAAGAAGAATCCACTGTACAGTATGCTTCCTTTGACAAAGCATTATCCCTAATTAGAGCAGTGGGAGCAAACACCCTTTAAGCTAAAGCAGATACTGTGTCTGCTCTCTGTTCAATATCCAATAGCACGGTCAAATGTTGAACTGTTTAACAGCTTTCTAGACTGGGTAGAATAGGTAGCATGTCCGTTTACATCCGACTGTCATCCAATCCACAAGATGGATGGGGAACGGATCTCCATCCGTCTGTTTATATCGAATAGGATCGGATGTTGGTGGGTGTTAACACATGTGTTCATTGACACCCACCACTCCATAGAGGAGACTAGAAGGTATGATCCGGTCCACCCAAAAACTGACAGATAGACCCAATTGGTTTGCCTGTGTAAAAGGGGCTTTATTCATACTCCATTGCCTAGAAGATTTTCTATTTGTAGGCCCATCAGCAAATAACATCTGCCAAGCCAGTTAACAGTATTTCAAACAGCCTGTCTAGAATTTGATTTGAAGACAAGATGGTGGCTCAAGTACCAATTTTGTCCTTTTCAGGCATTTAGATACATAACATTAACATCGTTTTTGACTACCAACAGCCAAACTGTCCTATTTGCAATCAATGATTAGGCTGGCTAATTTCCAGTTACTGTCTCCGCAGGCAATACAAAAGGATCTTCTGTGTCCAAAATCTTTTTGCACCATAGCTTGCAATTTTGCTAGAATCTTTTAGAAGCTCCTCTTTATTACTCACACCATCTACCTTGCAGACCTACCAGTAAGTAAAGTATGACTAGTTATCATTGTCCAAAGGAGGGTTATTAGGGTGATAGAGTTTCAGTATTCACTATGACAGATCATTATCATTGTTTTGCTATCTATTTTTCGTACATAAAAGGTAGGTCTTTGCATATTTGGGTAGGAAGATGTGACATAAGACTTACTTTTGTGCCAGAAAATGAGGAGCATGAGATGAGATCAGTTGTAGCTCAGAAAAAGAAAAACACCAGAATCAGTCCTGATCTAATTTTATTATTTCCTGTTCTCCATCCTTAGCAGGGATTCTTACATCTTTTGGACAGACTAGTGGGCAGAGGAGAGGAACTACGGCACGACAGGGAGCACTGACAGAGTTTTAGAGGTATCCTAAATGCATGCAGTTATATAAATTGGTTCATTTTTGGTACTGCCAGTCCATGCTGGAGAACACGAGAGCATTTTATTTAGTTTCTGCAATTAAAGGGCCATTGGCCATTGCTGTGCAGAATTTATTGATAATGACTGAGTTGTTATATGGTCAGAAATCTTGACATGCTTAATTTGAGTTACCGTAATAGAACCACAGGTTCAATCTTGGATTATAGTAGAAGAAAGTTTCATTCACATCTATCCAAATTAGTTATGATGAACGGTGATACTCAGCACTCATGAACAGTCTTTCTTATGATCAGTCTTTCATGCAAACATTGTTTTTAAAATAGTAGGGACCTATTCACACAATACACTAAAAAACAAAACAAATCAGAAATGCACAATTGTTTGCTACACAGAGCACCACATTACATTTTAGTGTGTACAGTGCATGTGTGATGGGGTGCTATTGAAAATGTCTGGTATTACAAAGCTAAATGATTGCATTAAAATAACTTGCATATTACCACAACAGAACAGTGTGACTTGGCCCTAAAGGAAATTATACTAAAAAGTTGTTTGTTTGAAATATGTAAATACTGTACATTTAAAACAATACCACAAATTTTAAATATGCATGTGCATTGTTGTATGAAAATACATTGCATAAAAAAGATTGTTGTCTTAAAAACTCCAGCTATACAGATACATTTTTCCAAGGACAACTGTACATTTATAAGAAACTCCCTCTTCTCCACACTTCTTGATCTCAACCTCCACTAACACCCTCCATGCCTACTCCTTACTTACTTATGTACCAAAGCTATTTCCTGCAGTGCTGTTTACCTTTGCTGTGTGGAAATCCTCCTTAGCATCACCTGCAAGTGCACTAGGGGTGCAACGGATCAAAAAATATGGCGTAACGTGGTTTAAGCTCTTTCAGCATGGGTTTAAAGTCCTCATTTTGCACAACCGAATATGGCCTAATGTCTGCACCTATAAACACACTAAGGCCTCTTACACACACATCAGTTTTTCTTCAGGTTTTTCTTTTCAGTTTACCAAAACTATGTAGTACAAGGGCCTGCCTGATTGCATACAAATTGAGACTCTTGAGGTTTGACCTCATATTAGATGGATTTGGTAAACTGAAAAGAAAAACCTGAAGAAAAACTGATGTGTGTGTAAGAGGCCTAATAGTTTGTGATGGCTTTTGCCCGGTCTGATTGTGCAACAAGGGGCTGCGGTAATAAGCGGTTGTTGACCAGCTTTCGTTTTCACTGCTGTCAGTGAAACACCGGGGTGAAGTCGCTTCAAATGCGAGGCCATGCTTGATGTGTTTCCACTGTCATATGGCTTTCTTGTGCCACTGTGCCTACAGACCGTCACAGTTTTATCCACTAACCTCTTTCCTTCATCATTATATTTGACAGGGAAGCCAAAATGCTCCCATACAGGGGATTTAAATGACGTGGGGCGTTCAAGCTCCTGCGTTCCTCCGCTTGCCATGACCACGCTGTGTGTGGACTGAACATGCGCACCATTTTTTTTTTCCAGAAATCAATCTGCGGATCACGTGTGTGTGGTTCGGATCAATATCTTCGGTTCGGATCATGGATCAATGACGATCCGTTGCACCACTAGTGCACACTGAGCCCTCATAGAATTATATTGGGCCATTCTGGACACTGGAGCTGTTCCGTACAAGTCTATAAGGTCTAAACCTCTCAGTGCATTAAATGATTTATGTTGAGGAGAGGTGTAAAATTAATGTTGCCTCAGCCAATTCCTGGGGGGGGGGCTTGCCCAGACGTGCCTGGAGAAGTGCATATATAGTTTGGAGCATGAAGGAGCCCTGTTCTTTCGTAGGAGGACAAGTTCCCAACCTTAATGGCAGTTCTAGGAATAGCTGGAGCTAAGATTTAAACTGGTCTCCAGAGTTTACAGAGCAAAGGTCTGTCTGGTATTGGAAGGAGGCACCCAAGCATCCAGGGACAATCTGAGTACAGACCTGAGTGTAGGATTTTTGTGACTGCTTCTACTATCCTTAGTGTATCAGTGCCAGAAGCTTGCTTGAATTATGTCTCAGTGCTGCTCATTCCCTTAGCTGCTACTAGGGGGACTGTACAAAGAAACTTTAACAATGTGAAGACTATCCTTTTGTTACTGTACAAATTTGCTGGAGTATCCCACAGCTCCCTACACCAAATCCAAGTTTAAGTTTGTAATAAAGAATTAAATTAATAACCCCTAGAATGTTCACTGAGCTAGGACGAGTGACAGTTGCTTTGTGCCTGGCTAGCAGCTACACCAATTTGGGGAAAGAACCAGGCCATATCAGTCTGCCCATTCAGGGGTGAGCGCTACAGACATAAACAATGTTAGTGTAAGGCCTCGTACACACGATAGGTTAACCAGAGGACAACGGTCTGATGGACCATTTTCATCGGTCAAAACCGATCGTGTGGGCCCCATAGGTTATTTAACCATCAGTTAAAAAAAAGCCAACTTGCTTTAAATTTAACCGATGGATTCCTAACCGATAGGTCAAAACCGATCGTTAGTAGGCACGATCATCGGTTAAAAATCCAAGCATGCTCAGAATCAAGTCCACGCATGCTTGGAAGCATTGAACTTCTTTTTTTTCAGTAGGTCGTTGTGTTTTACGTCACCGCATTCTGACACGATCGATTATTTAACCAATGGTGTGTGGGCGCGACGGACCATCAGTCAGTTTCATCGGTTAAATGATGACAACAGTCCTTCAGACCGTTCTCATCGGATGGACTTATCGTGTGTACGTGGCTTAAGTTAGTCCAGGATAGAGGAGTTTCTTTCTCTGTCGAAGTGGAAAAACAGTACCAACCACCTGTTAAAGGTGAAGCTTATACTTACCTTTCAAGTGGTCAATGTGTTGGAACTCTGCTTTCTTAAACAGCTCTTGGCACAACTGCTAACCAACACTTCCAGGTGATGTAGAGCATCATATCTTCTGTTGAGCACTGTGGTTCCTCCCACTGATCCTTTACAAGACACATAGCTTACTGCAATTTTCTCATAAACAGAACAAACAGATAGAGTATTTTTTTTTTGAATTGGGTATTGAAGAAAGGTAAGCAAGCAAATATGCAGAGGATATAAAATAAAACTATGCACTGCCCTTAATAAAACATTCTTATGATCAAGGATGGTGGTTTTTAACCAGGGCTCTCAACTTCCAGTGCCATCTTTATAACGTTAAATATGATTGGTACCCTTCTATCTGAATAGCTGCTCCATTATAAATTCCGGATAAGCATAACTCAAGCAAACACTGTCTAATTTTTAAACCTTATTAAATTATTTTACATTACTAACTCAATTTTAGGAGATTTGATTTATTTATTTTATAACCACTTGCCGACCAAAATGGACAATGGACGTACCTGTACGTCCCCTTTAACCAATTGTCATCTGCCCACCGTCAAATGACGGCGGGCAGACGACTCCATTGTTCTGACATCACGTCATATGACGTGATGTCCCCTTAAAGCCGCGGGCGGGCGCGCGCGCGCGTCGCCGGCGGCGCGCGCGCGCACGCACCCGCCGCTCTGCGGGGATCCCGTGCGAGTGCCCGGCGGCAACGATCGCCGCCGGGCACACGCGATTGCTCAGTAACTGAGCTGGGACGTGCAGCTCTGTGTGTAAACACAGAGCTGCACGTCCCTGTCAGGGAGAGAGGAGAGCGGTTGTGTCCCTTGTACATAGGGACACAATCGGTCACCTCCCCCAGTCACCCCCCCCCTCCCCCTACAGTTAGAACACTCATAGGACACACATTTAACCCCTTCCCCGCCCCCTAGTGGTTAACCCCTTCACTGCCAGTCACATTTATACAGTAATCAATGCATATTTATAGCATTTTTCACTGTATAAATGTAAATGGTCCCAAAAATGTCAGAAAAGTGTCCGAAATGTCCGCCATAACGTCGCAGTCCCAATAAAAAAATCGCAGATCTCTGCCATTAATAGTAAAAAAAAAAAAAAAAAAAATGCCATAAACTATCCCCTATTTTGTAAACGCTATAAATTTTGCGCAAACCAATCAATAAACGCTTATTGCATTTTTTTTTTACCAAAAATATGTAGAAGAATACGTATCGGCCTAAACTGAGGGAAAAAATATTTTTTTTATATATTTTTTGGGTTATTTATTATAGCAAAAAGGAAAAAATATTGCATTTTTTTAAAAAATTGACGCTCTATTTTTGTTTATAGCGCAAAAAATAAAAACCGCAGAGGTGATCAAATACCACCAAAAGAAAGCTCTATTTGTGGGAAAAAAAGGACGCCAACTTTGTTTGGGAGCCACGTCGCACGACCGCGCAATTGTCAGTTAAAGCGACGCAGTGCCGGAAGCTTATATTTTGTCTGGGCAGGAAGGGGGTGTAGGTGCACAGTAGGTAAGTGGTTAAGAAAACGTGGGTCGGGCGCGCACGCTCGTACCTCCTATATTTTCCATGACCGTGGGCCCCACAAATGCGATGTTCACCAGTGACCCGCGATCGTGTCACAGAGCTGCAGAACAGGGGGATGATTGTGTAAACAAGGCATTTCCCTGTTCTGCCTAGTGACAGGACACTGATCTTCTGCTCCCTGTCATTGGCAGCAGTGATCGTTGTCATGTCACAGGTATCCCAGCCCCCACACAGTTAGAATCACTCCCTAGGACAAACTTAACCCCTTCTTTGCCCCCTAGTGGTAAACCCCTTCCCTGCCAGTGTCATTTACAAAATAATCAGTGCATTTTTATAGCACTGCTCGCTGTATAAATGACAATGGTCCCAAATCAGCATCAAAAGTGTCCGATATGTCCGCCATAATGTTGCAGTCACGATAAAAATCGCAGATCACTGCCATAACTAGTAAAAAGAAATATAATAAAAATGCCATAAAACTATCCCGTATTTTGTAGACGCTATAACTTTTTTCGCAAACCAATCAATATACGCTTATTCCGATTTTTGTTACCAAAGAAATGTAGAAGAATACATATCGGCCTAAACTGAGGAAAAAATCGTTTTTTTATATATTTTTGGGGGATATTTATTAACCACTTAAGACCCGGACCAATACGCTGGTAAATGACCCACGGTGTTTTTGCAATTCGGCACTGCGTTGCTTTAACTGACAATTGCGCGGTCGTGCGACGTGGCTCCCAAACAAAATTTGCGTCCTTTTCTTCCCACAAATAGAGCTTTCTTTTGGTGGTATTTGATCACCTCTGCGATTTTTATTTTTTGCGCTATATACAAAAATAGAGCTACATTTTTTAAAAAAAAACACAATTTTTTACTTTTTGTTAAAAAAAAAAATCAAATAAACTAAATTTTAGTCAAAAATTTAGGCCAAAATTTATTTAGCCACATGTCTTTAGTAAAAAAAAAAATCGCGATAAAAAAAAATAGCTACCTAGCGGGAACAGCGACACTAATACAGCGATCAGAAAAATGATCGCTTAGTGATGCTGGCAATAGGGAGTGAAAGGGTTAACTAGGGCGGTGATCAGGGGGTTAAAACTTTATTAGGGGGGGTGGGGGGGCTATCCTGAACCTAACACTAACTGATTTTACACTGCCTGTCACACTGACACTAAATGCAGTGATTAGATCACTGCATTCAGTGACACTGTGACAGGGGGGGTGGGGGGGCAGATCGCAAGGGGTTAAGTATGCCTATGTGAGTGTGTGTCAGTGTAATGTTGGTGCACACTTACTGTTAGGTGTTTCTCCCATCGCAGCGGTTGGAAATACCGCTGCGATGAGAGATTACATCACTTCCCCCTTCCTGTGTTTACACAGGAGGAGGAAGTGACAAGAGACTGGGAGCGCGCGCATTGGCTGGGAGCGATCGCGGGGGGGGCGGGTAAACGCCGACATCCGCCCGCTCGTCCTGGATCGCTCCCGGAGCCAGGGGGACCCCCGCACGCCGCGGAGGGGGTCCCGATGGGACCCCCGAACCGCACTTAGGCGGGGACGTAAATTTACGCTCTTGTGCCTGTACGAGCCATTCTGTGGCCGTATATGTGCGTGCGGGGGTCCTTAAGTGGTTAAAGCAAAAAGTAAAAAATATTGCTTTTTTTTCAAAATTTACGCTCTTTTTTTGTTTATAGCGCAAAAAATAAAAACCGCGGAGGTGATCAAATACCACCAAAAGAAAGCTCTATTTGTGAGAAAAAAAAAATATTTTGTTTATATACAATGTCGCATGACATTGGCAGCCAAATCCTCTGGGGCTGAAGTGGTTAAATATGTGGCAGAGAAATGTCTAAGACATGTCAACAATCAAAGCCAATACAAAGGGAAGCAGGGCAAACTTTAAAGAAATATGTCTGCACCTTGCAAACGACCTATGAACTACTGTCATTAAGAAGAACAGTATTTCTGATATCCACAACAGATAAGACCATTTTTATTCCGGTCAACTATCTTTCGAAAATAAAAGAGCAATGAAAACCTTTTAGTTGTTTTTTAAACTGCAAGGCTGCTTAGTCTTTGTTCAATGCTGTGAATTTGAATTTGTTTTTTATTTGTTCTTTATGGCTGAGACACTTGTGTTTCTAATGTTAGTCCTTATTGCAGGCACGGCTCAGAATAGTTCCCTGTGGGTTAAGTAGAAATCTCTCCACTAGAAATGCTCTTTTGATGAATGTGATGCCACTTTCTGCAGAACTTCAGTATGCGCTTTCACATCAGAGAAACTTTGTAGCATGAGATTGTTAATACGTGTGTCATCAATCATCAGCAAAACAAATTAGCTGGCCAGTCCTTTAAAAGCAGACAATCAAGTAAAACATACAGCTGCATGGGAATTACTGCACATTCACCATGTGCCAATTTCCATCCAGTTTTTAAAGTATATACTGTACGGATTGGCTTGTGTATTGTAGAAATGACCTGCCATTTATATCCCAGCTGTTGTAAAGACACAGCTTTAAAAATGACCAAAAAGCACACTTATAGCAGCTAAACATGTTAAGTGTAGCTCATACAGATGGGTTGGTTTATATTACAAAAATATTAAAGTCAGTCACTAAAATGAATCCTTGAGACATGGGCTCCCTGTTTGGAGATTCTGTGTCTCATTCAGGTTCAGTTATGCCTCGTACACACGGTCGGACGTTCCGAGAAAAAAAGTCAGACAGGCTTTTTTTCTCTGACAGTTTGGCCGTGTGTAGCCTCCATCTGACTTTTTTTTGACTGAAGTCCAACGGACCTTAGATAGAGAATCCGTTCTCTTTCTTTCCCGTCGGGCTTCTGACGGACTCACAGCAGACTTTTGCACGGTCAAAAGTCTGACCATGTGTACGAGGTATTACAATGCACCATGCTACATTAGTCGTCTTCTCATGTTTTTAATCTAGGGTTTTGGGAAAACCATCTCCTGAGTCATGAAACTTACCCCCTTTTCGTAGTGATAGGCCACAGAAGTGACCAAATTCGGCATTACCACCCAAAAGCAGGTTGGAATGTATATAAATTATTCAAGACAAGAACATTTTCTTATGGGTTATATAAAGTCATGCTAAGGAATGCCGAGAAGCGTATGGTAATTCAGTTGTAATGGGTTCTTTATAGTTCAGGGAGATCAATGATAAGCCTACTTAGTGATTGGGAATCTTTTTTTAATGCCCTTTCTGGGAAAAACATAAAATTCCTTCCACCCTTTCCTCCTGCCCCTCCTCTCACCCCTACAGATGTTTTTGCTTGTTAAAATACCAAGTGAATCAATTTTATGCTTTTATACTCACCTGCGGTGTCTGTCTGTGATGATGTTTTAGATTGGATGGACTGGTGATTCAGCACTGTTGAGATGCCTGCACAGGCCAGTCACCACCATTCCACTCACGCTGAATGAACAAGTGATAACAACCAGGAGATGCGAGTAGTGTTGTATGTGTGTAGGGCGATAAAGTCACAATGTCAATTGAGACAATTTCTTCAAAACAAGGTTTAAGCAAACAGCTAAATGCACAGTCCTTGGAAACTTTTAATTGGCAGTGGGTTTGACATCTTGTTTAGCCAGCTGTGTGACCCAGGCACCACCCTAAAGAATTGCCAGATACTTTGACCTCCATTGCAACAATTGCACTTCTCAGTCCCGAACACACCTCCAGTCTGGTGATTGGACAGTGAAGGAGAAGTAGCACCATGAAGAGTCATTAGTCTTCTCTCCTTCTCTATCAGCAGTGTTTACTATGATCAGATGTGGCATTTAACAAAGGCTGCTAAATTCAGGTACTTACACTTGTTGTACTTAAAAATGCTTATGCAAATTCTGCTTGTTGTTTTTCCCATGGTTCCCAATGCATGCATCAGTGAATGCGTTTGCCTTGTGGCACTGGGGCTCAGACATTTCCTCATCACAGCTTACCTGCTGTTGCAAATATGCACCAAACCCTTATATAGAGTATGGGGTTGATTTACTAAAGGCAATAAGCTGTCCACTTTGCAAGGAAAGTTGCATTTTGCAAGGGATATTTTCCCAGAGCTTTGTGGATGTGGTGAAATTTCACTTTGCAAGATACAGGCATACCCCACTTTTAAGTACACAATGGGGTTTATTTACTAAAGCTGGAAAGCACAAAATCAGGCTTACTTCTGCATATAAACCAATGAGCTTCTAACCCCAATTCAATTAAGGCTGGTAATAAAACCTGGAAGAAAAAGAAAAGAAGAGAGGGTGCACCGACCTAGTGCATTACCACTTAAATTGTATTAAAAACAGAAGAAAAACAATGGTCTTACTCACAAAGAAAGCTTAAGTAAGCGCTTATCAGACAGTGTTATATATGTGACACACACAAGAGGGGTATCACCACTTAGGCTTTGACGAAGGGGGTACGCCCTGGAAACGTGTCAGCCATCCGTTTGTCTGTGTTTCCACTGGCAGGTGCCGTGATGTCCAGTTCCTAGCTGTCTGATAAGCTTTCTTTGTGAGTAAGACCATTGTTTTTATTCTGTTTTTAATCAAATTTAAGTGGTAATGCACTAGGTCGGTGCACCCTCCCTTCTTTTCTTTTTCTCTAGCTATATGAACACCCTTTGTTCTAAGGAGGGCTGCAAGATTCTAGACTTTGCCATGAGACTACACTACACCACCCGGTTTTGGCAAAACACCAGAGCGCAGGAGAATTTTGTTTCATTAATAAAACCTGGAAGCTCATTGGTTTCTGTGCAAAAGTGAGCCTGATTTTGCGCTTTCCAGCTTTAGTAAATAAACCAGATTGTGTACTTAAAAGTTGGGTATGCCTGTATACCCAATCACATGCAAGGAAGATTAAAAAAAAACAGCATTTTTGTTTGAACAGGATTGGATGATAGAAGTCAGCAGAACTTCACCACATTCACTAAGCTCTGGGGGAAAAAAAACATGCGTAAAAAGTGCAACTTTCCTTGCAAAGAAGCAGCCTATTTGTCTTTAGTAAGCAAGAGAACAAAACCGGAAGCATCACCTAAGTGCAATATGTTTGATGAATTGTATTGGTTTAGAAGGTAATGCACTTACAGACAGAAGTAAAAACAGGCTCATTTATGTCATATGGTCCACGGTGCGGTCAGGTCTTGGGTGCATCTCATTCCACGGGTATTTGTCTTTAGTAATTCAACACCAATAAATGTATATAAGGATCATCGTGTAGTGACATCACAACATCATATTAAGGCATAGTTTGGCAAAATAATATGCTGCCAGCTACTCCTGTATGCATGCAGCCCATAAAGCACCACAGCACCCCTCTCCCTCCCCGCATGGCAATCGGCCAGACCTCCAACACAGCATTTTTAACACATCTAGCGGAGCTTACAGGAAGTCAAGCTTAGGGTGCAATTGTTGATTAAAAGACTGGAAGACCTTGCCACATAGATTTGCCATTTACAGCCAGCGTAATTGGCTACAACAAACTGAGATACACAGCAGATATGTCAGACATTCGTAATGTATATGAGCATATCACGCTAACATCTAAATGACCAATAAAATGGACAATTAGGTATTTTACAAAATGATATATTCATCCTAATTCTTCATGGCAGTCTGCACAGAATGAATGCATTTGATGCATCCCTGCATCTTCTCCTTCATTTGAGTTTTATGTGACCTGTGAAAAGCCCCACGGGAATACTGTATACCCCCACCCCTGCTGTTTAAACAGAGTATGTGGACTGCACAGGATTACATATGATTTACAATGGCCTCAATATCACCCTCATTCACATTAAGCATTACATTTCCCAGGCCTAAAACTTCACAGGGCAATTTTTCTTGTATTCAAAGTGGTACTGCTATTAAAAAATGTAATAAATACACTGGCCAGTACTCAACATTATTGATGTTAAATGTATTGTAGATACAGTGACCTTTTATGAAAAAGGTTGTGATAAGCATACAATTTCCAAAGCAATTTGTAATACAATGACAAAGCAAAAGATAAACGAGTTATTAGAGTCGCTGGCCTATACAGCTAGTTTTTTTCCAATTTTTATTTCCTCTTACTGCAGCCCATAAGACTGACTTAATGTATTTTTTTTAGCAGTTAATGACATTAGTGCACGTTAATTTGCTTTTAAGCGTTTTGATAATTGATGTTATAATAGTGTGATAATTTGCACTTAAATATTTTTAATTGGATAGTTTCATAAATCGCTGTCAGAACACTTGCTGATAATGTCCTGAAAAAAAAGACCTCAGGTGGCTTGGGGAGCATCATCAATATTAGTTGCCCGCAGCTAAGAATTTTCTATAGTTTGTACACGAAAGAGAAGTTGTGTTTGCTAATTTTTATAGCTAGCCACTTCCCCCATAGAGCTCTGCTAAACTGGCAAACCAGAGTGAGGGCAGAAAAAGACCAGGTGGTGAATCAAGTCTGTTCTTTTTTTTATTAATTTTAATTTTTTTCTGAGTATAGATCTAAGTTTTTATGTTAAAATTCATTACAATTTACTGATTCTCTACCTCTGCTGGATATCTGTTACAAACCTATATTTGCAGTATGACTGTTCTCAGATTTTGGAACAAATAGCAGCAGTCCTGCTTTGGAAGTAAAAAAAAAAACCTTTAAAAGTCTCAAACAACGGCTTTGCCCACCTGTTTCTACTATCATTGGTTGTTGTGTTCCATATATCAAGCTATTTTTTATTTATTTTTTAATGTTTGTGATTATTTGCTAGAGAGTAGGAAGGATTAACAAAAGTATAACTAGCAATGGCTTTCAGGTGGAAAAGGGATTGTAATAGTAAAGTATAATATATTAATAGTAATAGCTTAGCATTGTACATTGATAATTGGAAAGAATTACAGCGCTCGCAAATAAGTATAAATAAAATAAATTGCAGACAATAAATTCAATAATTCATAAACTATTCATGAAAGTCCAAAAATTGTAATATGTGATGTGCTCCAATATTAAAGTGCAGTCATGCTCCAAAACTCAAGGTGCGCCACACTGCCTCCTGTGTCCCCACTCACCAGATGGAATGGAAGTTGGAATTCAGTCTGGAGGTTGTTCAGGCTTTAAGAAGTTGGCCAGGAATGGCTAGATCACATCAATGTATCTAAAAGATCACCAAAGTTTGTAAACATCAAAAGTGGATCATGATACCAGAAATAAAAAGAAAAGGTACCATAGTGAAGTACTGTTGACCAAGAAATGTATTGTGCAAGTAGACAAGCTGATGGGTAAAGATAAGTATAAATCCAATTAAGGTTTACAACAGCAGACAAACACGGTGAGCATTCATTCCAACGAAAGACTGGAAATAATGTCTCGTGGATTCGGAACCGGAAATTGCGTCAATGCATTTCCCCCTCCCACTGGGTGTCATCAAAGGACATCAGAGGTCCTTTGATGACGCCCTGTGGGAGGGCGTAATGCATTGAAGCAATTTCCAGTTCCGAATCCGCAAGACGTCACTTCCAGTCTTTCGTTGTAATGAACGCAAACGGCGTATGCCTGCTGTTGTAAACTTTAATTGGATTTATGCTTATCTTTACCCATCAGTTTGTAAGTACTTGTCTACTTGCAGAATACATTTCTTGGTCAAAAGTACTTCACCTTTTCTAGCTAGGGGTCCATTCCATTGGTGAGTGGGGATACAGGAGGGAGTGTGACACACCTTGATTTTTGAAGCACGACTGCACTTTAATATCGGAGCACATTACATATTAAAATGTTGTGACTTTCATGAATTGTTTATGAATTATTGTATTTATTGTCTGCAATTTATTGTATTATACTTATTTGCAAGCAATGTAATTCTTTCCAATTATCACATTTTCAAGTGTATAGCAGCTGAAATTTCACTTGTTACACCTGAATCATTTTATTAATCTATTTCTACTTTCAGTGCAAGTTATATATTTAGATATATATTTTGTTCACTAGTATTGTATATAGCTCACAACTAAGGCCGCGTACACACGATCGAACATGTCCGCTGAAACTGGTCCGCAGACCAGTTTCAGCTGACATGTTCGATCGTGTGTACAGCCTATTGGACTGTTTTCCAGCGGACAAAAATTTCCAAACATGCTTAGAAACCTGTCCGCTGGAAACCTGTCCGTCGGACATGTTCAATGGTTAGTACATAAAATATTCGGACCAAAATCCCACGCATGCTCAGAATCAAATCGACGCATGCTTGGAAGCATTGAACTTCATTTTTTCATCACGTGGAGGGGCTGTCCATCTTTTGGAACCAAATCTCTTTTGTCGTTTCCCTTCTAAAATTTCCCTTTTACAGTATAAATATATGTACATTAGACTGGAATGTTTTGTATAACTAGTGACTAACCCTGGGGGGATCTGTTTCTAAAATGTTTTCAACCAAGATTCATACAACTTTCAACCAGGATTCATACAAATTCCTCATCAAATCTGATTACTAAATTGTGTGCATCTCGATTAAAGGTTTTATGAATTTTGGGTGAAATATGTCTTGGCAATATATTTACAAATAGTGAACATAATTTGTACAGGGTGTATTGGTATATTGACCAACAGTCTCCTATACCTAAACCTCTTCTCCTATCCCCTATGTCTCACTTTTTGTCTTCCCTATAAGAATAGCAATGTTCCTCTGACATTATTACCTTCTCTACTGTTCCCTCCCTTACTTTATCTTTATCCCTTTAAATTTTGAATAATATATCCACAAAATCAACAGGAATTTACCCTTTGCTAAGTATTTGATTGTTATTTTTAGTAATGCTTTTTTTTGCTTTTTTGTATGTATTAAAATGCATTTGAGTTGGTAATTTTATTACAAAGTGCTAACCCCTCACAACTTAACACCCCTTAGCAGTTTTTCTTGCAATACTTTAATTACATCTAGCACAGAACTGCTAGTAGTAAACACTTTAGTACGTGAAAAATGGCTGTGTTGGTGATTTTCAGACTTGCCAGTCAGCTGTTAAGCTTTTCATGGTATTGTCAGAGAATGGACGTATGAAAAGTATTGATCCATTCAACGTTCTGTGAGGAAAACCTGCCTGGGAGCAGGTTTGAGATCCAGAGATTGTGATCACTGCTTCAAAACCTGCTAACAACTGTGTATACCACAGAAGAGGATTAAAGGGCATGTCAACAATATGAACATGAGCAAAGGTAGAATAATCAGCCCAGAAGCTCTGCTGGCTCTTCCTTTCTTCACATGGGTAAGACGTTTCCATATTAATATTGCAAAGTGCACAATATAATGCAGTGGTTTTTTTATGCACACACAACCTGTAACACTGGTTATTCTCTACTGTTTATATCACTATAATTTATCAATATGCACATTGCTACTATTTCATCAGTAACATTTCATGCTAATGCATATACATTATTAATATGCTATACAGTGATTTGCAATTTAATTTACACACAGCATAAACACCATTTGGGAAGACATTGTAGTTGGGTAACATCTAACTCATGTGAATACATAAAAACTGCCTTGTAACACATACATGGAAAGACAGAAATTGATATAGTTGCAACATTTCTATTGCTCCAGTACATGTATTTTTAAAGTAATGACCATTGTATCGGAAAAGAAAAACACCACAAACACTATATCTGGAACATAAGTGAATATCAGATTTTTATTCACACTGGAGCAACATGTGGCTTGGCCTATATGTCTGACCTACAGTGCAAGCAGCACAGACAGATGCTATAGTACTCAAAGCTGGGGCAACCCAAGCAAAGCCAGATGTGTCAGGAGGGACAGAAGCTAACACCATAGGATTTGATTTTCTAAAGGTAAAAAGACTATGGGCTAGATTTAGGATGGAGAGCGTATCTTTGTGCGGGCGTAGCGTATCCCATTTACACTACGCCTCCGCAACCTTTACAGGCAAGTGCTGTATTCACAAAGCACTTGCTCCGTAAGTTGCGGCGGCGTAGCGTAAAAGGACCGGCGTATCCCTGCGTAATTCAAATAGGGCAGGTAGGGGGTGTGTTGTATGTAAACTAATTGTGACCCGACGTAAACGACGCGCCGAACAAACTGCGCATGCGCCGGCCGTGAACGTATCCCAGTGCGCATGCTCCAAATCACATCGCAAATTGTCAATATAAACTACGTGAACATAACTTACGCCCAGCCCCATTCTTAATCGACTTACGCAAACAACGTAAACGACGTACAATACGATGCTGTCCCGACGTCCATACTTAACATTGGCTGCGCCTCACTATAGCAGGGGTAAGTTTATGCCGGGTGTAACTCTAACGTAAACGACGCAAATAGATACGCCGGCCGCAACTACGTTTGTGAATCGGCGTATCTAGCTCATTTGCATATTCAACGCATAAATTGACGGAAACGCCACCTAGCAGCCAGCGTAAATATGCAACTTAGATACGACGGCTTAAGTGACTTACGCCAGTCGGGTCTAACACAAATCAACTGATTCTAAGAATCAGGCACATAGATACGCCCCACTCAGTCAGAGATACGACGGCGTATTTGGAGATACGCCATCGTAACTCCTTGCTGAATCTAGCCCTATAAGTGCAAAGTGCAGTTGCACTATGCAAGTGCAGTTGCTCCAGAGCTTAGTAAATGAGGTAAAGCTTCACTTTAAATGATTTTTTTTTGCTGGCACATGATTGGATGATGGAAGTCAGCAGAGCTTTTGTTCATTTACTAAACTCTGGAGCAACTGTACTGCAGAGTGAAAATGTACTTTGCAAAGTGCACAGTCTATTCTCCTTTAGTAAATCTACCCCTATGGTAATTTGTTTCTATCTCCTAGATTAGATTATCATTGCATTATTCTCTAAACTGGCTATGTGTTCCAGAAATCTTAGTACTTTGCCTTCAAAGATAGCTGTAACATAACCATAACTATAACATAAGCATGCCAGTCACAATGTGAAGTCCCTGGAACAAGCTGTTGATTGACTGTGTGCTAGCAGACTTTTTAGAAATTATTATAGAGAATATGCAGCCACATCAGTAATAATACTGGGAAATGTCTAGCCACTTCATGGTAAAATTTCAATGTGCCCAATTCTATGAGGATATATGACAATCTAGAGGGATCAGCAGTGATGTTTGAAAATTTGGGTCAACTTTTGGCCCTTTCTTTTTTATGAAGTTGCTAGCTGACAACTTATTACGTTTGCCTTTATCTTTTTAAGGACTTCATTGCTGAATCTTAAATGCTTTATATGTTGCAATATATGCATTTTTTTTAATAAGTTGTAAATACTATATAAATCAATATGAAGCCGGAATGTGATCTTACTACACTAGCAAACCCCTCATATTTGAATGTATCAAAATCAGGAAGACACCTTCCTGCATACTCAATAATGACTATGTACATCTGCACAGCCCTAGATCATGTGTTATTAGCCTTGATAATAATCTTAGAATTCTAGAAACCTAGATGCATAATAAAGAAGCATCTTTAAGGTCCTGAAAATCAAAAGAAATTAATGCTAACCACCTTGTCAACACAAGCAGAAGTTGCAGATTGTGTTTATTTTAACGTGACACAGCACAATGTGAAGCCTGTACAGTATTTTGCCTAGAGCTCTTGTGTATCAGGCCATTAAGCTAAATACAATTTTGCACACACAGTGTGACAGAGCATTTGGTGCCAGAAGGCATCAGGAATACATACCATTTTGTATTATTCCCTTTTGTAAAATTCACCCACTGCAACCAGTAAAACTGGAAAGTTACATCAGAAATACACACCAAAGTGAACATTTATGACATGGAGGAAACAACGAGACACTTATGCCAAAATTATAAGGTGAACTTCTGTCATAAAAAGTGGTTTGGAGAAGTAGGACTTAGATAATGTACACAGGTAAAATAGTGAATATGGGGAAAACTGCTATGACAAATAATTCTAACCAAAACAATATAATCTTACATGAATGTGCTAGGATGAATTTAAATGAGGGACTTCTTACATGCAATGCGAATAAATGCCTTCTGACTTTTTGATGTACCAGAAGAGCTCCAGGCCACACAATGACACCAGTATTCCTCCAGTCCAAAGATCTTCTCCACCTGCTGCCTTGAAATCTCAATCCTTACCTCCATGACCGGCAAACCTATAAAGATACAATGAATGTCAGTGGAGACTAACAGTATTGTGTATAACTACAGAAAGGTTTATAGTTAGTGTCTATATACAGTATACTGTATTACATAAGGTGGTACTCAGATAAAATCCTGAATCCACCAAACAGTTTTGGGATCAGTTATGCGTTTATTTCTAAGTAGCTGCTATGGGCTATTCTTCCTTAAGCCCCATACACACGATCAGACCTTTTGACAACAAACTTTTGAGCAGGTTTTCAAAAAATCTGACCATGTGTACGCTCCATCGGACAAACTTTTTCGGTTTTCATCAGACAAAGGTTAGCTCTGCAAACGGACAAACTTTTCGGCAGCAAAAGTCCTACGGTGCAAAGTCCTATCGTGTGTACAGAAATCCATCGTACTTAAGTCCAAAGTACAAACACCTATGCCCAGAACCAATGTTAAAATTAACCAACAATAGCAGAAGTTGACCAAAGGGTGGTCTGCAAAGAGCAGAAAAGAGCAGAAAAATCATGTGATTTTGGGAAAGTTTGCAGAAAAAGTCCTGCCGTGTGAATGCTATAGGTGTTCCCGCCCAATGCCCTTCAAACAAAAATCCACGTAAAAGTTTGTTTAAAGTCCTACCTTGTGTATGGGGCTTAACACATTATTAATCCTTTACACCTCTTTGCTAATGGAAATGTATATAAAGCCACTGTTCTTTTTTTTTGTGTTGGAGTAGGGAAGGGTTGTTATTGCTGTCTGTGTTTCTACTAGGGAGATTCACAGATTCCCCCCTTCTATTTGTTCTAATGACCATTGTCACTTGGACTGAAAGTAAGAGAAAATCTAAAAGTTGCCATTGGAACTAGAATAGATGGGGAAATCTTCCAACAAGTAAATTTTTTTGTTTTTGTGGCAAATACCTAAGAGAGGGTTTTCTTTCCTTTGGAGAAGTCTGCTGTCACTTCTTGTTGTGCCTTAAAATAGAACGTGAAAAAAAATCCCCCCAGCAGGACACAGATAATAAGATGCACTATAAGAATATTTTTTCCACCTTTAATGTGAACTATAAACTGTACAACTTAATAAAAAAAAAAACTGAAATCTTTTAGGGGGAAGTAAAAATAAAAAACAAAAATAATTTGGTTGCTTAAGTGTGTACACCCTAATGTTAAATAGGATCCAGTACACACCTGGAATTATTTAACTGCTTCCCGACCGCCCACCGTCATATTACTGCGGGACAGTGGCTCTATCTCGCGGGAGCACGTAGCTCTACGTCCACTCTTTTTCGGCCACTAGGGGGCGCGCACGCGCCGCCGGCGGCCGGGGCAAGCGCCCCCCGCATGCCCCCGAGTCCCGCACGCGCAGCCGGCGGGTACGATCGCCGCCGGGCACCCACGATTGCTCGTTACAGAGCAGGGAACGGGAGGTATGTGTGTAAACACATACCTCTCGTTCCTGTCATCGGGGGAAACGCTGATTTTCTGTTCATACAATGTATGAACAGAAGATTAGTGATTTCCCCTAGTGAGGCCACCCCCCATATAGTTAGAACACAAATAGGAACACACTTAACCCCTTCCCTGCCCCCCTAGTGTTAACCCCTTCACTGCCAGTGGCATTTTTATAGTAATCCAATGCATTTTTATAGCATTGATCGCTATAAAAATGCCAATGGTCCCAAAAATGTGTCAAAAGTTTCCGATGTGTCCGCCATAATATCGCAGTACCGAAAGAAAACGCTGATCGCCGCTATTACTAGTAAAAAAAAAAATATTAATAAAAATGCCATAAAACTACCCCCTTTTTTGTAAACGCTATAAATTTTGCGCTAACCAATCAATAAACGCTAATTGCGATTTTTTTTTAACGAAAAATATGTAGAAGAATATGTATCGGCCTAAACTGAGGAAAAAAAATGTTTTTTATATCTTTTTTGGGGATATTTATTATAGCAAAATGTAAAAAATATTGCATTTTTTTCAAAATAGTCGCTCTATTTTTGTTTATAGCGCAAAACATAAAAACCGCAGAGATGATCAAATACCACCAAAAGAAAGCTCTATTTGTGGGAAAAAAAGGACGCCAATTTTGTTTGGGAGCCACGTCGCACGACCGCGCAATTGTCAGTTAAAGCGACGCAGTGCCGAATCACAAAAAGTGCTCTGGTCTTTGGACAGCAATATGGTCCGGGGCTAAAGTGGGTAAAGTGCCTCTGATTAACCCCCCAAAAAATTCAGCTCTTCTAGTAAGTCTTTCCTGACATTTCCTTAGTCGCATCATACAGCAAAAGCCATGGTCTGTAGAGAACTTCCAAGCATCAGAAGGATCTCATTGTTAAAAGGTATCAGTCAGGAGAAGGGTACAAATTAATTTCCAAGTCATTAGATACACCATGGAACACAATGAAGATAGTCATTATCAAGATGAGAAAAAATACAGCACAATAGTGACATTACCAAGAAATTAATAAAAGGGTGAGAAGAAAACTAGTCAGGGAGGCTGCCAAGAGACCTACAGCAACATTAAAGAAGCTGCAGGAATATCTGGAAAGTACTGGCTTTGTGGTACATGTGACAACAATCTCCCGTATTCTTCTTATGTCTGGGTTATGGGGTAGAATTGCAAGATGAAAGTCCTTTCTTACGAAGAAAAACATCCAAGCCTGACTACATTTTGTAAAAACACATCTGAAGTCTGCCAAAAGCATGTGGCAAAATCTGTTATGGTCCGATGAAACCAAGGTTGAACTTTTTGGCCATAGTTCCAAAAGATATGTTTGGTGCAAAAACACACTGTTTATCATCAAAAAAACACCAAACCCACAGTGAAGCATGGTGGTGACAGCATCATGCTTTGGGGCTGTTTTTCTTCAGCTGGAACAGAGGCCTTAGTCAAGGTAGAGGGAATATTGAGCAGTTTCAAATACCAGTCAATATTGGCACAAAACCTTCAGGCTTCTGCTAGAAAGCTGAACATGAAGAGGAACTTCATCTTTTAGCATGACAACGACCCAAAGCATACATCCAAATCAACAAAGGAATGGCTTCACCAGAAGAAGAGTAACGTTTTGGAATGGCCCAGTCAGAGCCCAGACCTGAATCCGATTGAAAATCTGTGGGGTGATCTGAAGAGGGCTGTGTACAGGACATGCCCTTGCAATCTGACAGATTTCGAGTGTTTTTGCAAAGAAAAGTGGGAAAATATTACCAGGTTAAGATATGCCATGCAGATAGACTCATACCCAAAAAGACTGAGTGCTTTGTGCACACTTATACAACCATATTTTTTTATTTTTACTTCACCTAAAATATTTCAATTTGTTGTTTGTCTGCATTGTACAGTTTATAGGTCACATTAAAGGTAGAAAAAGTTCTGAAATTATTTATCTTTGTCTACATCACAGAAACCTGACATTTTAACAGAGTGTGTAGACTTTTTGGGCCAGATTCACAGAGAATTAGATTATCGTAGCGTTTCCGAAATACACTACGCCGCCGTATTTTACCTGGCTCTACGTGGAATCCAGGTAGATTTTGTCCAGTAAACGACGGCGGCGTAGTGTATTTCTCCCGGCGCAATCCATCTACGCGAGTAGGGGGCGTGAAGCATTTAAAATAGGCGCGTTCCCGCGGCGATCGAACTGCGCATGCTCCGTTCCCAAATTTCCCGCCGTGCATTGCGCAAAATCACGTTGTTACGTCGTAGTAGCGTCGTTTACGTACATTCCTATTCCCGAACGAGTTACGTTAAAAAAAAATAAAATAATTAAATTCGACGCGGGAACGACGGCCATACTTAACATGGGTTACACACTGTTAGACCAGCAATAAGCTGCTCTAACATTACGTAGCCAAAAAATGACGTAGGCGATTGCGAAAGGACACACGTACCTTTGTGGATCGCCGTAAAAACTCATTTGCATACCCCGACAGTGAAAACTACGCGGACTCCACCCAGCGGCCGCAAAAATATCGCAACGTAGATCCGAAGGCTTACGAAGACGTAAGCCTCTCGGATCGAAGCCCGAAGCCGCCGTATCATGGTTTGAGGATTCAAACTAGTGATACGGCGTGCGAAATTTGAAATTACTCCTGTCTAACACCAGTTAGACAGGCGTAATCGCTCTCTGAATCTTGGCCTTTGTATCCACTGTATTAATCTAATTTCAGCCCTTTCCTGCTGAATAAGATGAAATTCGAGCTATCGGTGGGCTTGTCAGTACCACCAGGCTCACAAACTTCAACTTAAATATTGAAGCAGCCAGGTGGAAAATTGTTGACCATACAGATTCCTCCATCCATGTTGTTAAGCATGAATTTGAGGAATCAAGTTATTGGACAATCTGCATAGCACATTTTATGTCATGTCTGGGATTCTATGGAATAGTTTTAATACCATACTAACTCTGGATTTTCCAGGAACTATAGGCATTGTGTATGCAGATACTGTACTGAACTTTCAAAACAAAGGGCTCTTGCCATGCACACACGTACATATTCAAAGCTATACATGTGTCTGTCTTTGCAAAAGTCCTCGAGAACAGAAGTAAAAAATGCCATTATACGATGGATTTGTTTGAAAATGGAAAGGGTCACAATGGAAAACTCTACTTCAAGGTGGCAGATGACTGAACCCTGGGCCTCTACAATCCAATGTCTGAAATAATAAAACGAGAACTGAACTAGTTGCCATGGGGACACACCATGTTATTTCTGACACATATGGAATGATGTCCTTTGTTATCTGATGGTTCTAAAATTTGTATTACACATGCATACATTTTCACATAAGCATACCAATAAGTAGGGATTTTTTTGCATTTGCTTTAGTGTTAGGGTTTAAAATCCAGATCTGCAGAAAACATTTTAAAAGGAATTGGTGGCAGGTAAGGTGTACTCTTCTATGAGAAGTATTAGATTTAAACCAACTTGTTTTATGAAAAGGAAACAAGAAAATAGAGAGAAGAGGATTACAGAAGGAGCAGCATAAATAAAATAAATCTCATGAATTTAAAGTATAGTGTGGAAAAGTATAACCTGCAAAATCATGGTAATTGAATAAATATTCTTTGATCTTGCATTGCATTGTAGACTAGGTTTCTCTGCACAGTTTGCCACCATCTTTGCAGCTCAGACACATCTTGTGAACTTTGCTGAAGGAAAAGTAAGAAGTGTTAAATGCTAAATGTATTTTCTTTACTGTGCAACAAAATGGTACAATAACCCATAACTTAAAACAGTGTTCAACGTATTCATTTAATCTAAGAAGCATATTCTGATCAGTGTAGTATATAGTATAGTGCTCTGATGCCAACCTGTGATCTGGGGGGAATTTGCAGTATTTTGCCAGCTAGTGTGTGGTCTTTAGGGTTCCCTTGCAAAGTAAATAGTTATTTTGCCGTCAGTAAATCTACACCTTTATGTTAGACATAATTACACTATTAATAAAAGTAGTAAGTAAACCTGCGCTTAGGAAGTATGAGAAAAGGCTGCAGCCCCCCCTTTTAGAAATCCCCAAACGGAGATGCTAATTAAATAAAATCAAATAATATGGGGGTGTTGGCGCTGCCTAACCCTAAAGAGTGACCTCCAAGGCACTAACGGGGTATGAGTGGTGAGACTCTAATCCCTAAATATATATGTGAATGATACAATCATGTACATTGGCTATGCATGCCAAATAGTTCAACCTGTAACAGTGTAGATAGGCAATAAGTGATCATAAATGTATGCTGTGCATGTCAGGTGACTCTAAATAATGACAGTGTGCCGAATCATAAATAGCTACATAAATTTGAGATGACACAAATGCATAACCATTTAAGGTGGTAAGTGCTACAATAAATGATATAAAGTGCTATGTGCTAAAAAATAATGAGTACTGTTTAGTAATATACCATAAACTGACAGAAGAAAATATATATAGATAAATAAATAGATAATCCAAAATAAAGTGATAGACCACACTACATAAGTGTGTCCACAAGGAAGAGAAGGTCCAATAAATAAATTGTCCAATAATAGTCCAGTATTGAACCTCCAAAGATGTAAAAACCAAGGGCCAGATTCACATACAATTACATTGGCGCAGAGTATCAGAGATACACTACGCCGCCGTATGTTACCTGGCTCTACGACGAATCCAAGTAGATTTTGGCCCGTGACGTACGGGGGCGTAGTGTATTTCTCGCTGCGGAATCGAAATACGCGATTAGGCGCGTCCCGCGGCGATCAAACTGCGCATGCTCCGTTCAGAAATTTCCCGCCGTGCATTGCGCGAAATAACGTCGATACATCATTCGTTGTTTGAGTAGCGTCGTTTACGTACATTCCTATTCCCGGAAGACTTACGTAAAAAATAAAAAAAGACATTGACATTTGACGCGGGAACAACGGCCATACTGAACATGGGCTGTCTAAAACTAGACCAGATAAAAGGTGGAATAACTTTACGCGACAAAAAGATGACTACAGATGCCGTAAGAGATTGCAAACGACGCTCGTAACTTCGTGGATCGTCGGAAAATGCTCATTTGCATACCCCGACATGGAAAACGACGGGAACTCCACCCAGCGGCCGCAAAATTATTGCAGCGTAGATCCGAAGGCGTACGAACACGTAAGCCAGTCGGATTGAGGCCCGCAGCCGTCGTTTCATGGTTTGAGGATTCAGACTAATGAAACGACGCACGTAATTTGAAAGTACTCCGGTCTAACGCGAGAAAGACCGGAGTAAGGGCTCTGTGAATCTGGCTCCAAATCTGTGCATGATCCCGCAGTGAGGAGTGCTCTAACACGACAAAAGGTCCTGAAGGGTCCCCACTCACCAGCTCCAGTCACCCCTACAGGGGTGTTCAGCGTATAAGGTCAGATCTCATAGGTGTCCAACATCTTATTTCAACGCTCACTGGTCAGCTATATCCAGATGTTTCCACAGAGAATCCAAAAAAAATAAAAAAAATGGCTCCAGCAAATATCCAGTAACCTCAGAATAAAAGAGAATTGGCTCCCATGGTGTACTACCAAAATTGCATTGCAGTAAAAACAAATACAAATATTGCACTCCAGCTTCTGGCTAACCAGTGGCGTAATGAGTTATTTGTTTATTTATATATATTTTCTTCTGTAAGTTTATGGTATACTACTAAACAGTACTCATTATTTTTTTTTAGCACATAGCACTTTTTTATCATTTATTTTAGCACTTTAAATGGTTATGCATTTGTGTCATCTCAGATTTATGTAGCTATTCATGATTCAGCACCCTGTCATTATTTAGAGTCACCTGACATGCACAGCATACATTTATGATCACTTATTGCCTATCCACACTGTTACAGGTTGAACTATTTGGCATGCATAGCCAATGTTCATGATTTTATCATTTACATACTGTATATATTTAGGGATTAGAGTCTCACCACTCATATCCCCATTAGTGCCTTGGAGGTCACACTCTTTAGGGTTAGTCAGCACCAACACCCCCCTATTATTTGATTTTAAAATTACACTATTGTGCCATGGGACATTGCCCGGTGTCACAAAGGGAGATCCATGGGTATGGTTGCTATGGGACAGAATGTCCATTTGTTACTCTGGTAAAGGAACATATGACAAAGACACAGCTGAAGAGGTTCTGCTTACTAACAAAACAATGTAAATATGCACAGCAATCAATAAAGTCAGCAAGTGGGTCCTAGCTCCAAACAATACCTTAAATATCGGGTGGTATAGATCGGTCCAAGTTCACCCATGAGTCCCAAATCAATTTGTACAATGGGAGTGCCTGATTAATTAGGTTAAGCCAAAAAGCCACAGTAAGGGGAGCTTCAGATTTCCAGTTTATATAGAAACTGTATTTGACTGTTCGCTGGGCATTTCGATTTTTTTTATTCATGCCCTTTTAAAGTGCTTTAGAGTTCCTACTAGCTTGTTCGTAAAAAAAAAAAAAAAACTTTATCTACATTCAATACAGAGAAGGTTTTTTCTTTTCTATTTAAGAAAGATTAACTTTTTCCTGGAATAATAATTGTTCCGATACCCATATTTTTGTAAAATAGTCTCCATGACTGCATTACCATAGCTGTGCAATGTGGGTGTGTTTTTTGCTTCTCTCTCCATCACATGCTGTTTTGATATCTTGTTTTTTGCTCTGATGGCTTCCCAGGATTATTTGTGGGTACAGCTGTGAAGACTTGGCATTTTAATTCATCACATTTATCCAATATTACCATGGAAAGGCAGACAAAATTAAAAGGTTTTAAGATGTTCAAAGCCTAGTACAGGAGCATCAATGATGTTATTTTGGAACGTTCCCCAGTGCAAGTTATGTCAGCAATAAGTGTCATTTCTGGGGTAAAAAATGGGGCCTTAAATTACTGAAGAGTGAATAGATGTGAAATGAACACAGCATCTAATTATGTACAAGGAAATTAGAAAAAATACAAGTTCTCTCGCCCATGAATGTATGCTTAAAATTAACACGGGTTACTCGACTGCTGAAAAAATAAACATACAGCTTTGCATGATAACAGTAGCCTTGTACAATAAAAACTCAGAAATCAATTCAGGTGAAAGAAGGCAAGGTCTTAGCTTTATTGAGGTGAACATAACAATAACATTGCAAATAATCATGCTAGGGCCAGTCACAGGTATACTATAACCGCTTAAGGCTTAAACCCAAAACCAAACGTTTTATGTGTTATAGCTTACCAGTCTAAAGATATGGTGGCGGAATTATCTTTTTTTCAAGCTTGTTTCCCTTTCCCTGGATAATCCTGCAAATAACGCACTTCATGTCCCTTTGTGTCTGCAATCACTTCTCAGTGGTATCTATGAAAGAGGCCATGGCTGTCACCCAGGCTGCACTTCAAACATGTCTGTCTTTGTTTATCTCCATTACATGGTGAATTCATGGGACTAGTAGTTTACAAAAGAGAAATAACATTGTTTACGCTGTCTTTTCAGCTCACAGGAAATGACAAGGACACTATTTATGGAAAGATGGAAAGGTATTTTCTGCACAAATATTCTTATCCCAATAAATGAAATTAAATCACCACATCGAAAATACTGATAAGCTAACTGCAATATATATAAAAAAAAAATATTTGGGGTTTTAGATGTGCTTTAAATGATTATTTAGTTCTTAAAGCAGAGTTCTAGCCCTCTGATGTCACATTTGCCACCTTTCAGGGTATACAGGTATTTTGCTCCCACTTCTGGGCATAGATACCCGAGCCACCCTCAGGTATATATGCCACTTTCTTCCTCCCCCCGCTGTCTTCTGGGAGACACACAGGTTCCAAAAGACAGCAGGGACCAGTGGTATCACGCAGCGCAGTAGGGAACCACGAAGTAAAGCCGCAAGGCTTCACTTCCTGATCCCCTTACCGAAGATGACAGCGGCAGCACTCAAGAGCCGAGTAATAGCTCGGCTTCAGGTGCCGACATCGCGGGCACCCTGGACAGTATGTGTCCTTATTTGAAAAAGACACAGGTCCACAACCTATTTGTGTGTAGAAGTGTGTGATTTTTATTTTCTAACCCATAGCCCTGTATATTCTGCTTCCTGAGAAAGATATCTAAACGTTTTTAGAAGTTGCCAACATTCTTAGAGGTCATCTTGAGCTCAGTGATTTACACAATTTTAGTGCTTTAACAGTAAAGAACAATTTTTTAGGTTGGAAGTTATAACAGTTATTCGAGTAGCCTTTTATATATTTGTACATTGTAATCATATTGCCTCTTAAGTGCCTCCTTTCTAGAGTGAATGTTTTTAACCACTTCGGGTCCGCGCTATTGACAAAATACGTCAACAGCGCGGACCTGAGGCGCCGGGGTCACGTCTTTGGACGTGATGTTTTTGTAATTCCCCACTGGGTGGCGCGCGGCGGGAAAAAACAGTCCCGTCGCATCACCGAGGATTCGATGCGTGTACCCGGCGGCCGCAGTGTCCGTCAGGTACACGCGATCGGCGGTGACAGAGCAGGGACGTGGAGCTGTGTGTGTAAACACACAGCTCCACGTCCTGTCAGGGAAAGAGGAGACCGATCTGTGTCTCTTGTACATAGAGACACAGCAACGGTCACCTCCCCCAGTCACCCCCCTCCCCCCACACAGTTAGAACACACCCAGGCAATACATTTAACCCCTTCCTTACCCCCTAGTGTTAACCCCTTCAATGACAGTCACATTTATACAGTAATTAGTGCATATTTATAGCACTGGTCGCTGTATAAATGTGAATGGCGCCAAAAATGTGTCAAAAGTGTCCGATGTGTCCGCCGTAATGTCGCAGTCCCAATAAAAATCGCAGATCGCCGCCTTTACTAGTAAAAAAAAAATATTAAAAAAAAATCATAATTCTGTCCCCTATTTTGTAGGCGCTATAACTTTTGCGCAAAGCAGTCACTTATTGTGATTTTTTTTTTTCTTTACAAAAATACGTAGAAGAATATGTATCGGCCTTAACTGAGAAAAAAAATAGTTTTTTTAAAAAAAAATTGGGATATTTATTATAGCAACAAGTAAAAAAAATATATATATTTTTAAATTGTCGCTCTTTTTTTGTTTATAACGCAAAAAATAAAAACCGCAGGGGTGATCAAATACCACCAAAAGAAAGCTCTATTTGTGGGGAAAAAAAGGACGCCAATTTTGTTCGGGAGCCACGTCGCACGACCGCGCAATTGTCAGTTAAAGCGACGCAGTGCCGGAAGCTGAAATTTCGCCTGGGCACGAAGGGGGTTTATGTGCCCAGTAAGCAAGTGGTTAATATATGTAATCAATTCTTATAGCTGGAGTCATGGGCGTCCGCAGGTAGGGTAGCGCAATTCCACTTCTTAAAGGAGGGTATACATATATGTCCATATGCCCAGGCATGCCATTCTGCCGGCATATATAGTCGTACAGCTGTCGCCAAGTGGTTAAATACCCCCCCCCCCCCCATATACAAAAGTCCCAACATGCCATAATTAAAAACATTCTTAAAATACATAAATTCTCACATTCTGTTTAATTCCTGTAAAATTAAGGCTAGGGTTCAAGGGGCCATCATTGTTGCAATATGCAATGTTCTAAAAGATCGTTTATATAAAAAAGCTACATTATTTATATTTAACAATGTATCTCTGGTTTCTGTAAAAATCTCCACTGCTGAGCTGCTCTGTCCTCTTCCTTGAGGATGCTCAGCTTCAATAAAAATGATCCTATAGCAGTGATGGCAAACCTTGGCAACCCCAGATATTTTGGAACTACATTTCCCACAATGCTCATGCACTCTGCAGTATAGTTGAGCATCTTGGGAAATATAGTTCCAAAACATCTGGGGGGGGGATGAAGGTTTGCCATCACTGTCCTATAGGAACATGCCTTCTCCTGCCCAACTCCATTAAAAAAGTTAATTTATTACGCTACCTGTATCTGTGAGTGAGGGAGAGTCTGATCACTCACAGATTATGTTACAGGCTGTGAAAGAACTTTTCTCAATGGAGGAGAGGGCAAGAGCGGTCATGTCCCAGTTGGATCATCTTTAGTGCAGCTAAGCCCGGGAACCCAAAGCCGTTAACCCTCACAGTGCTGGTAGTTCAGCAACAGGAAAAGGGCACTGCAGCCTTGTAGGGAATTCAGAAACATGTACATAATGGAGCAAACTTCATTACAGTATAGGCAAGTAATATAAATAAATCTTTAGAGATTTTTTTTTTTTTAACTAACTTTTTTTATTAACATCAAAAGACATTTTGTATTAAGTTTCTTTTATAGGTGTGACATTTTGTCCACCACCTTATTGAAGGACAATACCGTCTCAAATTCTTTTGCTTCAGCCTGGCCTGAAATGCATATTAATATAAAATAAATAGGTTATACTAAGCAATGCAGAAAATGTTAATTCGGTGTAAAATACCTCATGCTGGGCAGGAACTTTTAACTATGAACGTTTGAACGCTTTGTTTCACACCAACTTGTGCTATAACGTCTGGATTGAAAAAAACAAAGCTGTGAAGTTTTTAAATAAAATGCAACAGGGCAGAATACCAATATAGGATAGTTATTGGAATGTAGGGCTAAAAATAGTGTACAATGTGCTATGTACCAATAATTAATAGACAAAATGGAGAAGTCCTGAGGTAAACATATAAAATCCACCACAAAATTGTTGTTGCTCAGAAGTAGAATAGTGTAGGTCAAAAAAGTTTTTTTTTTTATTTAAAAACCAACATACATCCGTAAGAATAAAAACTGTGATCGCAGAATAAAAAAGTAATGCGGGGAGCAGTAAGCCAAGTCAGATGCATTTTGTCCTAATGGACTTCAACTGGGGCATATGCCCCAGTTGAAGTCCATATGATCTGATATGTCCCAGTTTAAGTCCATTAGGACGAAACAAATTGGACTTGGCTTACTGCTTCCCATATTGCTTTTTTATTCTGTGATAACAGTTTTTATTCTTCACGGATGTATGTTGTTGTTTTTTTAAATAAAGAAAAAACTTTCTTGACCTACACCATATGGAGGCATTTTTTCTTCCTATATCCCTGAAACTCTACATGCTTGTCAAAGCCACTGTATTCTACTTCGGAGCAACAAACATTTTGTGGTGGATTTTTATATGTTTACCTCAGAACTTCTCCATTGTTTGGACTGTTTAATTTGTGTCCTCACTAATTATATACATGGTTATTATATTTGAGATCACAAAGTTATTATTTGTTTATTATTTATTGGTACATAGCACATTGTACACTATTCTTAGTGCTACATTGTATAACTAGCCTTCATTCTGAATTTTTGTCACATTCTTATGTAGCAGCTGTATGTTCTTTTACACGTATTGCGTTAACGTAGTAATACCCTCCATTTACAGAATATCAACATAGGCTGATGTTTTTGTGTGTCATGGGTAGTGTTCTAAAATCCCAGAGACCATCTGCATTAACTTAAAGTTGTATCATCACCCTAGTGTGTGTTTATATGTATATATATATATATATATATATGTATATATATATATAATTTGGTGTATAGTTAAAGGTTACAGACTTCTATACTGCCTGCCATAGTAAACTGTCTTATTGTTGCTGTCCCTGCACTGTACTGTATAGTTCAGCCAGGGGTTTGCTAGGAGTTCTGACTGGTTGCTCTCTGATGGTATTGAATGTATTAACATGCCTAATGCTACTTGGCAGAGCCAATCACATGGCACCAGTGATTTTTAGCTGTCTGTAGAGGTTGCATTTTGACCATACAATGTAAGAGGCATTAATCCCACCCTTCCCTAAATAAACGGTTTTTAACAGGGGTTCCCTGAGACCTAAAAAGAACTTCAAGGGTTCCTCTGGGTTAAAACGGTTGAGAACGGCTGTTGTAAATTATGTTCATACACTCTGGGACTGCACACCTAGTACTAAATTTCTAGAATAGTAAGGGGACATGTTTTCTACTTGTCTTATCATTGGTTCTAAGTGTACTGATGCAAAGTGAAACTGGCCATAAACTGCAATATTTAACCTGATGATCCAGGCGAAATTCAATCAGTGTAGGGCGGGTGTCTTCTCAGCTGCCTCCTACACACTTACACCTTTGCAGCCATTGTGCTATGTGCTGGGTGCTCAGTGTGCTCCTGTACCTTTAAGGAGGGTTGGGCTCCCTTCAGTCCATCTGCCCTCCACCTATCCATCAGAATGAATGTGCTTCCATTGTGGATGACATGCCTGAGCCTCTCAGCTTCCAGCCTAGCTTATCTTTTGTAGCTATGACACCAAATCTAGTTAGTTTGATACTAAAGCAAGCTAGTTCACTGGGTTAGAAGGGTGGTCTAGGTAAGAAAGAAGTATAAATCCAGGCATAGGAGTGCCAACATGAGATCCACATTTTTGGAATTCTTCCAGATGTAATTGTTAGAGCCATAAACAGCAATAATCAGCTTCTAACTTGAGCTTGGTCAATTAAGCTTGGACAAAAAACCTGGAAGCTGATTTAGCTTTAGTAAATCAACCCCAATATGTATCATATATATATATAAAATATGTTATGCTGAAATCTTTTTATGTTATATTTTGTTTAAATACTTCAAAGCTTTGGTGTCCCTTTAATTCCAAGCATTAAAGCAGAACTCTAGCTAAATTAGCTGAATACAAATGAAAAGTCCATAAAAACATAAAATAACAAAGCTAACGTTTGCTGTAATATTCATCTTTAGAGAGTTCTCCTGTAGTACTTTTTTTTTTACTGCTGCTAACTGTCCACAATCTGATGGCCAGTATGAGTCAACCTTCTTCCTCTGAGCCCAGGTTGTTCCGGACCTGCTTCATCCTGGGACTGCACGATGAAAAGAGAAGCAGCCCAGTGATGAGCTCAGCTCTTTGTCACTCTCCTCTATCTTCCTGTCAGAGTAATTGTCAGCAAATGAACTGATTGGATCATTGCAGTGCTTATTCCTCTCACTGTCTTGACAGTGTGTATGCAAAGAAACCTTGACAAGATTCTCGACAAGCCTCACAAGAAACTCTTCTAGGAAAACAACGTTACATTTACGATGAGATTCTCGGTCGTGTGTACGAGGCCTAACCAGACTAACCATGTAACTATACTTGACACGGAATCCAAAAACTCATACCAAATCAAATCAGCTACTTACACTGTTTGAGTTTGAAAAATGTATGTAGTAATAACTACAAAGCCACATTAATTTGTCTATTTAACAATCGTATACATGCCCAGATTTCAGCTTTAAAGCACTAAGTTTATGTGAAGCAAATAACTGCATTAAAGCATTTATATCTAAAATTTCCTCTAAATTAACATAGCTTATTTTTAGGGCTGTGGAACTTAAAGAGTAATTCCTCAATTAATCATGAATTTTTTTGATCGATCAAAATTTTTTTGATCAGTACTAGTGGTGCAATGGATTGTAAATGATCCGTGATCCAAACCGGTCACCATATGTGGTTCGGCACACCACGTGATCCGTGGAGCTCCGCTGCTGCCTTGGCCATAGGAAAGGCCGTGGCTTTGGCCTAGCTCCCGGAGCAGCAGCCATCTTGGTTCAACCAGCAGCAGCCTAGGTAAACCTCGAGTGGCGCGCTGATGTCATCACCGGCCTCAACCGCTCGTGTTCGGCAGGCTTCTCTGGTAAGACTAAGCAAACACTAATCTTCCTATACAGTAGGGGAGATGTGGACCATATTACAGTGGGGAGATGTCTGTGGATTACAGTAGGGAGATGTCTGTGGATATTACAGTGGGGAGATGTCTGTGGATATTACAGTGGGGAGATGTCTGTGGATATTACAGTGGGGAGATGTCTGTGGATATTACAGTGGTGCAGATGTCTGTGGATATTACAGTGGGGGAGATGTCTGTGGATATTACAGTGGGGAGATGTCTGTGGATATTACAGTGGGGGAGATGTCTGTGGATATTACACTGGTGGAGATGTCTGTGGATATTACAGTGGGGGAGATGTCTGTGGATATTACAGTGGGGGAGATGTCTGTGGATATTACAGTGGGGGAGATGTCTGTGGATATTACAGTGGGGAGATGTCTGTGGATATTACAGTGGGGAGATGTCTGTGGATATTGCAGTGGGGAGATGTCTGTGGATATTGCAGTGGGGAGATGTCTGCGGATATTACTGTGGGGGAGATGTCTGTGGATATTACAGTGGGGAGATGTCTGTGGATATTACTGTGGGGGAGATGTCTGTGGATATTACAGTGGGGGAGATGTCTGTGGATATTACAGTGGGGGAGATTGTGAATATTACAGTGGGGGTGATTGTAGATATTACAGTGGGGAGATGTCTGTGGATATTACAGAAGGAAGATGTCTGTGGATATTACAGTGGAGGAGATGTCTGTGGATATTACAGTGGGGGAGATGACTGTGGATGTTACAGTGGGGACTATATATGGTGGTGATCCGAAAAATGTATGTTTGTGTTAGAATTAATCGAAATTAGTCGATTAATCGATTTAAAAAATCGATTAATCGAACACGAAAATTTTAATCAGGAACAGCCCTACTTATTTTACATGTTAACATTTTCTTTGTTGCTTAGTATCACTTTATTTTTTATTTTTTTTACATTATTATGCATTTTAGGTCAGGCAGAAGGAGAGCAGGAGACTGCACTGTTCTCCAGTGGAACTAGCAGACAAAGCATCACTATATTAGCAGATTTCTAAAAAAAAAAAAAAAAATGAGCTTACACATAGAGAATATAGATCACTTTAGATATTGAAATTTATCTCTAGCAAAAAAACTTTTTTTTAGATATAGGAGACCATTAGAAATTAGGTCTTAAAAACAGTTTTGACTACAGACACACTGAAAAGATTCTTAACAAAGTTATCTTCAAAAAAAAGTTGCATACTACACAGCAAATAATGTTAAAGCATAATTTTCATAATTTTGTTGAGAAAAAAACATTCCCCTCTGGCTGATCTATGCACACTGCAAGGATTATAACAACCTTTGTTGCAGATTCCTACCCTTTGTTATTCTGAAGAAATCACTGTGTGTTTGACTGTGTCTCTGTGTTTAGTGGGTCTAAAGGCAGTGGTTTCATAATTATCAATCAGCTTTGGTACCTGCAGGGCACTAATGAGGAAAGCTGCTGGGCCTGCATCCATTTAGACGTGTTCCTTTTGAAAATATCTCACCAAAAAATACATTTTTGTTGCAGGGGATGCCTGAAATCTGTCTTGTATCTTAGGACAGACTTCTGGGAAAATTGGTGAGCCAATCACACAAACAGAAAATTAGGTTTCTGGGGAACGTAATGTGTACATTGCACCTGCAGGTAGCCATATTGCATTTCATTTTCAGAAATTGCTGAACCTTGAAAAGGCAAGGTCATTTTTAATACTATTCAAAAACGATATGGCTTGTGTCGCAATTGTATACGCTATATTATTTTTTCTTTACTTGCTATTTTGTTTATCCACGAAAGTGGAGTTACCCTTTAAATAAAAACAAAATCTTATTCCTTTACTTTCTTCTTTTTTTTTTTTTTTTGCAAAGAGTTTTAACGTCAAATTTACCATTCCTATGAAGTAAACTGTATTCCTAGTCTTAATATCTATGTGTTAAAAGAGAAATAATAGATGGTGAAACGTCACAAATTCCATGCTGAGTTTGTTAGTTAAAAAACGCTGTGTGAGTTTTGCCACTCTTTGATTTCACATAGGCAACTGAAAATGCATGTACTCAGCTGAAGCTGAGAGCTGCTTGTTTTTAATTGGCAAATACTATTTTAAGGCACAGCATCTTAAAAGAAAAGAGAGGTTAATAATACTTATGGTTGCAGTATTAACGCGGTCTGTGGTACTTGAGTGATATGGATACAGAGCAAAAACTAGTCTTTAAGGAAAACCTCCCATTTATATGAATATATGTCAGTATTGATGTTGGGAGCACAGCTGGTTTACTAAAGCACATGCACGTATGGTGGTGCTTCGGTTGTGAATGAACAGCCTATCCCTGTGGCATTGCGTGGCTTTCTTTGAAATCTACAGTCCAGTGTCTGAATGTATTAGTTAATATATTATTAAAGGGACACTAAACTCTAGTTTAACCACTTCAATACCCAGCCATAGACAATTGACGGCCTGGGATGGGATTTACCATCCTAAGTGGCCGTCAATTGACGGCCTGAGTATTGCAGGCGAATATCTGGACGATGCCTGCAGCCAGAGGCATCATCCAGATATCCATCTCTTCAGCCGGCGATTCTGCACAAAGTAAGAACGATCATAGCGGCGGTTCCGCCGCTTGATCGTTCTTACAGGCCGCGGGAGGGGACATCCCCCCCTCCCGCCGCCATCCGGTGCTTCTCCGGGCTTACCTGTACCTTCGGGGGCCCGGAGAACGAATCGTCGGCGGCGGCAGGAAGCATAGAGATGACTGGTGACCAGATGGTCACCAGTCATCTCTATGACCGTCGGAGGACCCGGGCGCGATCTGATGACGTCACGCCCGGGTCCCCGTATGTAAACAAAGCCGCGATTGCGGCTGTAAGTCACCATTCATGAGATCGGTGAATTTTTTTTCACCGATCTCATGGTTTCCAGCCTGGAGGTGAGATGTGAGGTCTTATTGACCCCACATCTCTCCATAAAGAGGACCTGTCACACACATTTCCTATTACAAGGGATGTTTACATTCCTTGTAATAGGAATAAAAGTGGAAAAAAAAAAAAATGAAAAAAAGTGTAAAAATAAATAAAATATAAGTAAAAAAAAATAATAAAAGATAAAAAAAAAATGAAAACGCCCCTGTCCCCGATAGCTCGCGTGCAGAAGCGAACGCACACGCAAGTCCCGCCGACATATGTAAACGCCGTTTAAACCACACATGTGAGGTATCGCCGCGTGCGTTAGAGTGCCAGCAACTAATCTAGCACTAGATCTCCTCTGTAAATCTAAACTGTAACCTGTAAAAAATAAATAAAGCGTTGCCTAGGGAGATTTTTAAGTACCGAAGTTTGGCGCCATTCCATGAGTGTGCGCATAATTAAAGCGTGACATGTTGGGTCTCTATTTACTCGGTGTAACATAATCTTTCACATAATACAAAAAAATTGGGCTAACTTTAGTGTTTTGTTATTTTTTTAATTCATAAAACAATTTTTTTTACAAAAAAAAGCGTTTGAAAAATAATTGCGTAAATACCGTGCAAGATAAAACTTTGGAATGACCGTCATTTTATTCCCTAGGGTGTCTGCTAAAAAAAACATATATAATGTTTGGGGGTACTGTGTAATTTTCTAGCAAAAGAATGATGATTATTACATGTAGGAGAGAAGTGTCAGAATAGGCCCGGTATGGAGGTGGTATAAAAGCCTAGTATTGAAGCGGTTAAAAAAACAAAACTCTACTCAAGTATGTGTTCTTATCACAAGACATCACCCTCTGTCGCTATAAGTGTATATTGATTGGTTTGAGCAAAAGTTAAAGCATCTACAAAATAGGGAATATATTTATGGCATTTCTATTTTTTACTAGTAATGGCAATCATCAGTGATTTTTAAAGGGACTGTGGCAGACCGATCAGACACTTTTGACACTTTTTTGGGACCACTGACATTTATACAGCGAACAGTGCTAAAAATAGCCACTGATTACTGTATAAATGTCACTGCCAGGGAGGAGGTTAACACTAGGGGGCGATCAAGGGGTTAAGTGTTCCCTAGGGAGGTGCTTCTAACGGTGGGGGAGTGTACTCCCTGGAGGAGGAGAGAGATTTCTGTTTCTGATAATTAGGAACAGCAGATTCCTCTGTACTCTCCAAACAGAACAGGGGTCTGTCTGTTTACATTGACAAATACCTGTTCTGTCTCTCTGTGGAGCGATCAAAGGTGGCCAGGGGACATCGCGGCCTCCGGCCATGCGCATCGGCCTTGGCGCCGTGTGCACCCCCATACCTCTTAAAGTGGCTTACCTACAATCACTGTGGTTCGTGCAGGGGAGCCAACCTGAGCAAAATTATAAACACAACACTCTTGTGTTTGCTCCTATTTATCATGAGCTAAATGCAAAGATCTAGAGCCAAAATGGTAAACAGCGGGCGCAATGCTGTGCGTTCGCTGTTTACTCAGTGTTGTGTTAGGGAAGCAAATGAATTGCTTTCCTAAGCTGACCCACCTCTCAGCCATTTGGGTGCTTGGGTCTGGTTACCTGTCACCTGATTGGCTGAAGTGACAGGCACTGTGATTGGATGCCTATCAGGCATGAGGACGGGAAGAGGACAGGAGAAGATATCAAGGAGTCGGAGGGTGGAGGACAGAGCCGTGACCCGAGACAGTTAAGTGCCGGGCGGGGGATGCACACTGGCAACATTTGATGGGGCACAGTAGTGGCAATTGATAGGGAACATTAGCGGCAATTAATGAGCACAATGGCAGCAATTGATGGGCACACTGGCAGCAAATGATTTGGCACAGTGGTGGCAATTGAAGGGCACCAGCTGCCACTGGTCTTTTATCTGCCGCATTTGGTTTCCCTGGCCAACCTACAGTCTTCAATTTTGCCTGATCAATGGTGTCATCATTGCTGAGAAATACAGGTAGATAGTTCATCATGCCATACCATCAGAGGGGGCGTGTGATTAACTCCAAATTTATTGTGAAACAGGACCCCAAACATAAAGCCAGTGTCACTGAGATCCCTTTACTGGTTACCAGTAAAAGACAGAATTACTTTTAAAGCACTCTGTCTAATGCATAGATGTATTCATGGGAATGCTCCCCATTATTTATGTGAAAAAATAAAAGCTCATAACCCCAATCGCGTTCTGCGATCCACCAATCAAAATCTACTCCAGATACCGAAAGCCAACCAAAGGTCCAAAGGAGATAGAAGATTTGCTGTCCAAGGTCCCAGACTATGGAACGCTTTACCAACCAGAATTCGGTTGGAGGAGAACCACCTAGCATTCAGGAGAAAGATCAAGACTCATCTCTATTGATACCAAAGGAGACAGGAACAACAAACGCCCAGAGGCGATTTAGTTCGCATGTGCTGCGCTATATAAGTCTTCATTCATTCATTCACTAAGAACTACCTTCATCATAAAGAAGAACAAGCAGTTCTGGAAGTGATGGTTTGGCCCCCAAAGAGCCCTAATTTCAACATCATCAAGTCTGTCTGGGATTCCATTAAGTGATAGAAGTATTTGGATCAGCCTACATTCACAGAAAATCTGTGGTTGGTTCTCCAAGATGTTTGGAACAGCCCACTCTCTGAGTTCCTTCAAAAACTGTGTGCAAGTGTACCCAGAAGAATTGATGCTGTTTTGAAGGCAAAGGGTGGTCACACCAAATATTGTTTGGATTTTGCTTCCATTCATTTACTTTCTATTTGGTAATTGATAAAAAATTAACTATTAACTCTAGAAAGCATTCTTGATTTTTTTTTTTTTTTTACAGCAGACTAAAACTTTTGCACATTACTGTATATCTTAAAGGGGTAGTAAAGGCTTTTTTTTCCTAAATAGGTTGCTTTAAGCTAGTGCATTGTTGGTTCACTAACCTTTTCCTTTTATCTCCCTCCTGTTCCTCCTCAGTAAGCTTGCCCCCATCATCCAAGCCGTTCTGGCTGGGGGTTAGTCAGCGTGCTCGATACCCCCCGCTTATTAATGTAAATTTCGGGGCGATAATGGTGACAGACAGATTGGGTGGATTATATAAGGGGTGTGGCTTATGAAAAATGGGAGAGACCACTTTTAAAACTTCACCAGCCCTCACTGCCTTCTGCTAGTCACTTTACTGGGTATATGTAAGGCGCCGTACACACGGCCGAGGTTCTCGCTGAAAACCAGCGAGAACCTCGCTGGAATGCACATTCCAGCGAGGACCTCGGCCGTGTGTACGGTCTCGGCGAGCTTCCCGTCGGGAAGCCCGTCGAGCCGAAATAGAGAGCACGCTCTCTATTTCCTCGACGGCCCGCCTGGAAGAATGGCTGGTTGCCATTC
This sequence comes from Rana kukunoris, assembly GCA_029574335.1. Taxonomy (NCBI): domain Eukaryota; kingdom Metazoa; phylum Chordata; class Amphibia; order Anura; family Ranidae; genus Rana; species Rana kukunoris. The sequence goes on along the minus strand of CM056051.1, from coordinate 255,384,172 downwards.
CCGACGGGCGGGTCGCCGAATTCGACGGCCGGGAGAGAACCTCGACGGGCGGAACGATGTGTTCTGCCCGTCGAGGTTCTCTGCCGTGTGTACGGCGCCTAAGTGTTTTTCAATAGACATGTGCACAGAAAAAAAATAGTTTTTTTTTGTTCTGTTACGTATCGTTCCGTTTTTTCGTTTTCGTTCGTTTTTCGTAAGACGCCCGTTTTCCTGTTTGTTCCCGTTCGTTTTTTGTATGACGCGGTTTTTTCGTATTCCGATCGTTTTGTATTTTCGTTACTGTTTTATTTTCGTACATGCGGGATGGTTCGTTATTCTGTTTAATTCATGTTCGTTACTTGTTAGACAATAATTTTTTTAAATTTTCGTCAATGATTTGCAGTATTTTGAAACCCTTTTCTTTTGCTATTTTCAGTCGTATGTTCATATGACATCTATAACAAAAGATTTGCATTCTGTATTTTAAATTCCTTTTTTCTGTTCGTATTTTGGATTCAAAATACAGCATGCAAATCTTATGTTATAGATGTCATATGAACAATGAACATAGGACTGAAAACAAACAGAAAAAGGATTAAAACAAAATACAGCATGCAAATCTTTTGTTATAGATGTCATATGAACAATGAACATAGGACTGAAAACAAACGGAAAAAGGATTCAAACAATATACAGAATGTAAATCTTTTGTTATAGATGTCATTTTTGTTCTTTTGCCGTTTTCGTTTTGTCGGATCATTCGTTCGTATTTGCGGTTGTTCGTTATGCGGCTCATTCGTAATCTCGTAGTTTTCGTATTTTGGTGCTTTAATTTTTTCGTATGTACACATTATCCTGCGGGTACGAAAATGAACATTTTCGTACGAAAATAACATTCGTACGAACGGGAATGCACATATCTAGTTTACAAGCACTTTAGGAGGTAAGGGTTTCTGGCTAGGTGCTAATAATATTGGCTGATCAGGCTGGGTGCCAGATCTGGAGTAAGCTCATTAATGCACAGTCCTCAACCACTTGCCAACCCGTCGCTGTTATTATACTCCGGCAGGTCAGCAAGATCCCGCAAACCAACCGCCGTAGCTGTATGTCGGTCCCTTTAAGCAGTATAGCAGGCGTTCACACCCGCTGCATCGCGGGGGTACTGATATTTGTGACCAGCGGGCATGAGAGACAGAACAGGGATGTGTGTGTGTGTAGGAGAGACAGATCGTAAGTTCCTAATAGCTAGGAATCATGATCTGTCATTTCCTCTAGGTCAGTCCCATCCCCCTACAGTTAGAAACACACATAGGGAACACAATTAACCCCTTGATCACCCTCTGGTGTTAACCCCTTCCCTGACATTTTTTACAGTAATCAGTGCATTTTTATAGCACTGATCGCTGTATAAATGCCAATGGTCCCAAAAATGTGTCAAAAGTGTCCGATGGGGCATTAGAGACCTTGAACGTCTGTTGGCGGAAGAGTGCGATAAAAGCAAACAATTTTCTCTCACATGGACTTCATGGTCTGTGTTTCGATATTCTTCTGAGTTTATTTCCTGGGCTGAAGGTGGCCTGGATGATGTCGCCCGGGTACCATGATGGTGTGATACTAGTTGTCTGATTACATCCTTAGGAATCCGTTAGATCACATACTATGGCCTTGGCCCGCCGTATGTTACTGGTTCGCTATCTGATCTTATATGTTATTTTTCCCATACAGATTGATATGCACTCCCATATACTGCACCGTACGCGGGGTAGCAATGTTCACTTACCCGAAGTATGATTGATAGCTACTATAACTGAATCTTTCCCTTTTTTTAATATGCAGGGATTGCAACACGTTCGGCCTTGTGGTGGTCCTCATACTTATGCTTTTACTCCCATTCCTATGTAACATAGACATGTTTATGTTCTGTCATACAAGATGCATTTTGTTGCTGTGTGCGATTTCGCTGTTTGCAATGTTTGAGACGATATTTGTCTTTCTGCTGTTCCTTATTTAATAAAATGAGATTAAATTAAAAGTGTCCGATGGGTCCACCATTATTTTGCAGTCCCGATGAAAAAACACAGATCATAGCCATTACTAGTAAAAAATAATAATAATAACAATGCTATAAATCTATCCCCTATTTTGATATAAACCAATCAATATACGTACGCTTATTGCGATTTTTATTACCAAAAATATATAGCAGAATACATATCGGCCTAAACTGAGAAAGAATTCGCTTTTTTTTTTTTTAAATGGGGATTTATTTATTATAGTAAAAAGTACAAAATACAGTATTGTGTTTATAGTGCAACATTTTTTTTTTAAAGAGGAGGTCCGGTAAAAAAAAAAAAAAAAAAAGTCAGCAGCTGCTAACACTGTAGCTGCTGACTTTTAATAAGGACACTTACCTGTCCTAGTCGCCAGCGTTGTCGGCCCCCGCCAAGGCCAATCCTCGATCCTGGCAGCTCCAGGCGCCGCCATCCACAGTAAGGGAAACAGGCAGCGAAGCCCTGCGGCTTTACTGCCCATTTCCTACTGTGCATGTGCGAGCAGCGCGGTGCTTTGTGAATGGTCCGGCTGCTTTCTGGGATACACACAGTTACCAGAATGCAGCGTGCCCCATTCACAAGAATACACTGAGTGTAGGAGGAGGAAGAGAATCGACCACGGAAGATGAAGAGGCAGATTCAGGACTTGCGCATAGCAACAGCTATTTAGGGTAAGTAAAAAAAAAATGTTTTCATTTAATTTATTTTATTTTTTAGATTTTTGGAAGAATTTTTTTTTCCAGGGTGGAACTCTGCTTTAAATTGCAGAGATGATCAAATACCACCAAAAGAAAGCTCTATTTGTGGGAAATAAAGGACGTAAATTTTGTTTGGGACACGCAATTGTCAGTTAAAGCAACGCAGTGCAGTATCGCAAACAAGGCCGGGTTATTAAAGGGGAGTTCCAGCCAAAAATTGTGTTTATTAAAAGTCAGCAGCTGCTCCGCTCCTCTCCCCCCTCCCCGGCAGGCGTCTTCATTCCGACTGTGGGCACCCAGCCGTGACAGCCTTCGGCTTCACGGCCGGGCACCCACTGCGCATGCACGAGCCACACTGCGCATGCGCGCGGCGCGGTTCGCCGCTGATTGGACAGGCGATCGCATGGGACCTGTCATGTGTCCCATACGATCGCCTACAAGGAGGGGCTGCTGTAGGCGATTAAGCTTAATCGCCTAACCAGCCCCTCGGCGGAAGCAGGAAGTGGGACAGGAAGTCCCACTCCTCCTAAAGCCCCCACTCCCCCCCCAAAAAAATTACATGCCAAATGTGGCATGTAAGGGGGTGAGGAGTGGGATTAGCGGAAGTTCCATTTTTGGGTGGAACTCCGCTTTAAGGGGGAAAATCTTCTGGGGGTGAAGTGGTTAAGCTTCTAACATTGCTTATATACCTAAAAATGGTATTAAAACTTTAAAAAAAGGCAGTCCATTTAAAAATACAGCTACCCATTTAAAAGCACAATTGTCACATGGATGCCGGATTACACACGTAAACAGCTGCATTGCAAACTTTATAAAATATGTAATGTACAATGTGTGAAAAGCAAGTGTAGTTTTCTTTTAATGGAGCTGTAATTGTTGGTCTCTAGTGGAGAAGGAGTTAATGACGCAATGCTCTGCAGATTAGAGCAGATAAAACAGAGGCCTTGAACTCTCTAGAGGTAAATATTGTATCTTCCTGTAGTAATTCAGGATGCAGTTAATGAAGTGGGACTTTAAAGAGCCTTGACAAGCAGGGAAGAGGTTAATGATGCTGTAACTAGCTGTTGGTAGTTATAGAAGTGAAGGAATGGACGTGAGAGAGACGTAATGGTTTGAGTGTTGCATTTGATGTAGCTAGAAGCACTACGCACCACTTGGAACAGCTTAATCTTTTGCATTTGTGAAGGCGACCTTCTAATGTGAACTAAATGTTGAGAAAATGTTTTAATTCTTCGTTAAATTTATTTTGACTATATTGCGTATAAGGTCACAAATTAGCAAGATGGGAAAAAAACAATTTCCCAATGTACTTATGTTTATGGCGATCATCGTTCGTTTTTAAGTCTCCTACCCAATCCAAATGTTTGGCTGGGGTGCTAAATGTGCAGTCTATACAGATTTGGTGTTTAATTTACATTCATATTAAAGAGAAAGTAAACTTCCTCTGCAAACGTTTACCAATAGGTAAGCTTATAATAAGCTTACCTATAGGTATTGAAAATATCTCCTAAACCTGCCCAGTTTAGGATATATTTCCAGTGCATGCAGCCAGTGACATCAAGTGACATCTGAAGGAACGGCCCACATGTGCCATTCCCCGGCCAATCACATCTCTGTAGCCTGTGAACCCGGAAGAAGCTCTAGGAAAGATTTCGGCCTTGACAGCGATGTGCGGGGACTGCGGGGACTGCTACAATAGCTTAATTTTAAGGTAAGTATTTCATAATCAGCTAGTATACTATACATACTAGCTCATTATGCCTTTGTCTTGCAGGCTATTCTTTTTTTTTTTTTTGGGGGGGGGGGGGGGTTATTTGCTCAGTTGCAAAGTTAACCTTTCAGTAAGTGTACAAGTTTTCATAAATAAATAATGTATTGTGTCACCTAAATTCATGACATTACACAATACATGAAAACAGTATATTTTTTAAAGAAAAGATGTACCCCAATAAAAAAAACAGTCCTTAAAGCTGAACCCCAGGCACAAAAAAACTTTAATTTGATTATCTTCCTCAGCATTTACAAAGAACATAAATACACTTTGAAAGCACCAAATGCCTTTGTAAATGCAGACATTACTTGTAAAAATGGACTCCAATGAAAAAAAATGGCATCCGAGAGGCACTGGGACTTTGATAAGTTTAAACAAAGTAGTGAGAGGGCAAAAAAACATTTGACCATTGGCTCAGGTTAGGCTGCTCACAACAGACATGGCTACCCTACGGTGGATACTCCAGCAGGTCACCAGAAAACAATGCATATATGGAACGCCAGACCAAAAGATAAAAGAGTCCAAATTAATTTATTGATATTGTATTGTATTGAAAGACAGCCAACATGTTTTGGGGTTCAAATTAACTCTCCCTTCATCAGTAACTGCATCAGCATTCAAAATAAGTTCTTATTTTAATAGCAGATTCAAACAAGAAAGCCTTATTTTGAGTCCACTCAAAGTTTTAGTTTTTAACTGAAGCCCTGATGAAGGGGATCCCTGAAACGCATTTGCTATCTTTTAACAAAATATTAATAAATTAATTTGGACCCTTATCTTCTGGCCTGGCGCTCCTTCCGTATATACACATCTTTTTCTGATTGCTTGTATAGCCTGTGCAGAGAGCAGAGCTGTCAGTGGAACCAAGCAGGCTCTGCCACCGTAGACTGCCTGTAAAAAAAACTACAGGAGGAGGTGGAGACAAGATCAATCATCCTGCACAAAGAAAGAGTGGAGCATCAGTGACTTTTTGTTTACTACAGGAAACTCTTGAACTGAGGCAAAGTTTAGGATTTGCTTCACGTTGGATTACTGCACATATCTGGAAGAAATAGACAAAGAATACCAAGATACAAGCAAAAATACATGTTTCTTGTATTTGGACATTTAGGTGTTTAGCTCTGATTTCAGCTTTAAGCTGCAGTTTAGTGAATTGCCATGGCTTAAATTAGTCTTTCTAAACCAGAGTTCTGTGGAACCATAAGATTACTTCAGAGGTTGTTAGGGATTCTTTGAAAATTTTGAAATTTCTGCCTCTTGGATAAATAACCACTATCACCAATTAGCTTATTTTTTTAGCTTTTTGTCAGGGGGTGACAGTAGCATTCTTCCCACTGACCACCTATGTAAGGGCCATTCTTTCCGATAACCATCAATGTAAGGGACATATTTCCCACTGGCCACCAGTGTAATGGGGCCCCTCTTCCAATGGTTGCCATGATAAGGCAGTCCCACCCCCACAGACACCACTGTGAGGGAACATTCCGATTTTCACTGTCTGCATTTTTCCTACCCATTATTATTTGCCTCCTTTCTCTGTTATTACTACCAAAATAAATTTTTGTTATATAGTAGTCCTGGATGTCAAACATGTATGACACATTCTTTATCTATCTGTCACGTACCTGGTGGTCGAGCCCGACGTGCAAGGAGTGGCTGCCCTTACTCCTCTGATCCCGAGACCCCTGGTAGAGCAGACAGGGGGTACAGGAGTACAGAGTCGCACGAGCGCCAGTTGCAGCGCAGGTGCTGGGCTGGGAAGGCTTCAGGAGGCTTCAGTGCTGCGTAGAGTAGCAGGTGTAGGCTGATAGCTGCAGGCAGCAGGTGAAGACACTGGAAGCAAGGGACTACCAGAGCGGGGAAGGTGTACCGTAGTACGGTGGAGATAAGTCCCAGCAGGAGGGCCCGCAGCAGGCTGGCGGATCAGGTACAGGTGCGGCAGGTAAGGCAGAGTCGAGTTCAGACCGGGTCGGCAACAGGCGGGCAGCAGCGGGTACAGAGGGTCAGGCGGGCGGATCGTCAAGCAGGCAAGAGGTCAGGGCAGGCGGAAGACAAGAGAAGTCAGGAACAGGCCGGGTTGTCAGGAACAGGTGCAAGCAGGACGGGTACAGGTAATCACAGGAACTGCTGTAGACTGGACAGCAAGAGGCAAAGGCTCACAGCAAGTTTAAATGCCCTGTTTTGGCGCCAGAGTGACGTTTGCTCGTGCCCGCGCGCCGTTACCGCTGGTGCGCGTGCCCGTGCCCGCCGCAGTGCCGTGATCGCGCGTGCCCGCGCGCCATTGCCGCGAATGCGCGCGCCCCGTGCGCGCCGACGCACCGCTAGCGCCACCTGGTGGCCGAAGTTGTCCATGACATTGCCCCCCTCCAATGGGCAGCCTCCGGATGCCCAATCGGGCTAGTTCCAGCGGGTGGGAGTCTTTAAATGACTGGATTAGCCTTTCAGCATGTATTTTGTCCTCTGGTTCCCATGAATTCTCCTCAGGCCTTTCCATTTGACGAGGAACTGAACTTGGTTGCGTCTTTTCCTGCAGTCCAGGATGGATTCGACCTCAAATTCCTCCTCACCGTCAATTAGAACCGGCTCAGGAGGACCAGTGTTTCTCTCAGGAAAGGGATCAGAAACGTTTGGCTTAAGCAGGGCAACATGGAAGACCGGATGAATGCGGAAGGTCTCTGGTAACTCAAGTTCGTAGGCAACCTCATTTATCTTCCTCTTGACAGGGAAGGGACCCACAAACTTAGGGCCAAGTTTTTTCGTGGGGCATGCAAGTTTTAAATTCAGAGTGAACAGATAAACTTTAGTTCCGGGTTCCAGATTGAGTTCCCCTCTTCTCTTTTTGTCGAAGATTTCCTTATTACGCTCTTGTGTCTTAGTCATTGTCTCCTGCAGAATCTTGTTATTAGTATCAAAAAAGGTCAAGATCTCCTGGACAGCGGGTACCGAACACTCCGGAACGGAGTTGGACAGGAACAATGGATGGAAACCATAGTTTGCATAAAAGGGTGATTGTTTGGTGGCCGAATGGACAGAGTTATTGTATGCGAACTCCGCCAGGGGCAGCAGGGACACCCAATCATCCTGAGAGAAGGAGGAGAAGCAGCAAAGATACTGTTCAAGCGTCTGATTTGTTCTCTCTGTCTGCCCGTTTGATTGTGGGTGGTACGCTGATGAAAATGACAGGCCAATCTTGAGACTGCTGCAAAGTGCCTTCCAAAACCTGGAGGTGAATTGCACCCCTCGATCGGACACGATGTCCACAGGGACACCGTGGAGCCTAACAACTTCCTTGATAAAGGCTTTAGCCGTCTCTGGGGCAGAGGGTGTACCCTTCAAAGGTATGAAGTGTGCCATCTTTGAGAGTCTGTCCACTACCACAAAGATAGTGGTGAAGCCCTCCGACGGGGGAAGCTCCACAATGAAGTCCATGGAGATCATTCTCCATGGTCTCTCGGGTACTGGTAGCGGTTTCAGAAGTCCCCAGGCTCTGAGCTTACTCCCCTTGTTTCGAATGCATGTGGTGCATGATTCCACGTAATCCCTGCAGTCTTTCAGGAGTTGGGGCCACCAAAAGGTGCGTTGCAGGAGTTCTGAAGTCTTATGTACCCCGAAATGGCCAGCCAGCTCATGGTCATGACAAGAACTCAGGACACTGACCCATAAACCTTCAGGTACAAAGATCTTGTCTTGATACCAAAGCAAACCATCCCTAGTCTGTAGCTCCAGACCTGAAGAAGGGGAAATTCCAGCAGAGGCTTGCCTAATTTGGGGCAACAAGTCCCTTTGCAGTAACAAGAAGTTTCCTGATGACAAGATGGTATCCGGGGGGTTGGAAGACTCTGAGCTGCCATACATGCTGGAAAGGGCATCAGGCTTGGTATTCTTTGACCCTGGTCTGTACGTGATATGGAAGGAGAATCTCGTGAAAAAAAGTGCCCACCTGGCATGGCGTGGTTTAAGTCTTTTGGCCACCTTCAAATATTCCAGATTCTTGTGATCTGTGTAAATCAAGATTGGGTGCGCTGCGCCCTCCAGGAGGTACCGCCATTCCTCCAGAGCGGCCTTTATTGCCAACAGTTCTCGGTCCCCCACATCATAATTCCTCTCCGCCTGTGACAATTTACGGGAAAAGAAAGCGACAGGGTGTAAGAGGGCCTTGGGGCCCTGTCTTTGAGAGAGAACTGCCCCAACCGCCGTTTCAGATGCGTCTACCTCTAGGATGTAGGGCAGGCTCGCATCAGGATGTCTGAGGACAGATGCAGAGGTGAACAAGTCTTTCAGAGTTTCAAAGGCTGATTGGGCTTCTGGTGTCCAACGGAACCGGGCAGTCTGTTTAGTTAGATCGGTTATTGGAGAAATGATGTTGGAGAAGGCCCTGATGAACTTCCTATAGAAATTCGCAAAGCCGACAAAGCGCTGGACGCCCTTCTTGTCTACAGGCGTCGGCCAGTCATGAATTGCGGAGACCTTCTGGGGGTCCATTTCCACGCCCTTTACTGAGATTATGAGCCCCAGGAATTGTATGCTTGAGCGCTCGAACTCGCATTTTTCAGGTTTGGCATAAAGTCCGTGAGTTCGGAGTCGCCCAAGCACGTTCCTGACATGTTCCCGATGTTTTTCTAGAGAAGGGGAGAAAATTAAGATATCGTCCAAGTACACGATAACAAAGAGGTCGAGGTAGTCTCTGAAAATATCATTCACAAAGTGTTGGAACGTTGCCGGGGCATTACAGAGTCCGAAAGGCATGACTAAATATTCGAAGTGCCCGAAACCGGTACGGAAAGCGGTCTTCCACTCGTCCCCTTCACGTATGCGGACTAAGTTGTAGGCCCCGCGGAGGTCCAATCTAGTAAAGATGACCGCGGCCCCTAGATGCTGGAACAGTTCGGGTACCAAGGGAAGAGGGTACCGGTTTTTAATAGTAATTTTGTTGAGTTCTCGGTAATCCACACAGGGGCGGAGAGAGTGGTCCTTTTTTTCAACAAAGAAGATCCCTGCTCCCGCTGGTGATGTAAATGGACGGATGAACTTCTTTCTTAGACTGTCCTCAATGTAGGTTTTTAGAGTCTCAAGTTCAAGTCCCGTTAAGGGAAAGATCCTACCAAAAGGAACTTCGGCCCCCGGGAGGAGCTGGATGGGACAATCGTAGGGCCTATGAGGCGGAAGGGTCTCAGCTCCCTTCTTGCTGAAGACATCCAGATAGTCGTGGTAGGCCTCAGGGACAGATTGACGGGTCTCAACGTCAGAGTCCATGCAGAGTAAGGACGGAGGTGAGGGTAACACTTGCAGGCAGTGCTGCTGACAATAAGAAGATTGGAAGCTGATCTCTCCCGTGGTCCAGTTGACCTGTGGGTTGTGGACTTGTAGCCACGGCAAGCCCAATATGACAGGGAACAGGGGGGAGTCAATCACATCCAAGCACAATAGTTCATGGTGGTTGCTGGCAATGGTGGTGGCTAAAGGCTGGGTCTCTCGTGTAACCGGTCCGGATCTCAACACCGAGCCATCCGCTAAGTAAACAGAGAGTCCAGTAACCCTAGGGCGAAGAGGGATCTGATGTCTGGAGGCGAATGATTGATCCAAAAAACAGCTGCAGGCTCCTGAATCAAGAATGGCGCTGACTTGGATAGTCCTTTCTGGAAGCTGGAAGAAAACAGGAACAGCTAGGTGAGTGGAATTGCTTGGGAGAGCAGGCAAATGAACAGATGACACGGACAGACACTTACGGAGCTTTGCGGGACAGGTCCTCACGTAGTGGCCGGCCTCACCGCAATACAGGCACAGGTTGTTAGCCCTGCGGCGTTGGCGTTCCTCAGGGGTGAGAGAAGGGCGGAGGAGGCCTAACTGCATAGGCTCCGAGGTATCAGGAACAGATGAGGCAGAAGAGATTGGTGGAGCTGGGTTGGAGACGGGCGGTACCCGTGGCATCATCCAGACAGGGCGAGATGGGGCAGTGGCCCTTTCAGTTCTGCGCTCCCTCAGGCGTCGATCGATCTGGATGGTCAGGTTGATTAGAGCATCCAACGTTCTTGGGACTCCTACCCGGGCCAGTTCGTCCTTGAGTGATTCAGAAAGGCCTAGGCAGAACTGGTAACCGAGGGCTGCGTCATTCCACCTTGTATCCGAACTCCATCTGCGGAATTCGGACACGTAGTCCTCTGCTGGTCTGCTACCCTGTTGTAGGACGTGCAGAGCGGCTTCTGCGGAAGCGGTCTGATGAGGATCCTCATATAGTAGAGACATGGCCTGAAAGAAGGTGGTCAGGTTGTCAAGTGCAACGTCTTTTTGTTCCATAAGGCGATGGGCCCAAGCTTGCGGTTCGCCAGAAAGCAGTGCGATGACGAAACCCACTTTAGTGGCTTCTAGGGAGAAGGTCCGTGGCTGTAGAGCAAAGTAAAGTTCGCAAGCATTGCGGAAAGCCCGATATTTGCTACGTTCTCCTGAGAACCTTTCTGGCATAGGGACTCTGGGTTCAGGCGGCAGCATGATTACGGAAGGAGAAGTGGATGCACCAGAAGCAGCAGAGGTGGTGGCAGGAGCAGATAAAGCCTGGACGCGATTCTCCAAACGCGTGTAGCCTTCTTGCAAAGTTCGGACTGCTTGGGTCAATCCATCCAGGTGGCGACAAAGTTCCTGCATAGGATCCACTCCCTGCGCGGGCTCGGTCATGGCTGTCCGGTACTGTCACGTACCTGGTGGTCGAGCCCGACGTGCAAGGAGTGGCTGCCCTTACTCCTCTGATCACGAGACCCCTGGTAGAGCAGACAGGGGGTACAGGAGTACAGAGTCGCACGAGCGCCGGTTGCAGCGCAGGTGCTGGGCTGGGAAGGCTTCAGGAGGCTTCAGTGCTGCGTAGAGTAGCAGGTGTAGGCTGATAGCTGCAGGCGGCAGGTGAAGACACTGGAAGCAAGGGACTACCAGAGCGGGGAAGGTGTACCGTAGTACGGTGGAGATAAGTCCCAGCAGGAGGGCCCGCAGCAGGCTGGCGGATCAGGTACAGGTGCGGCAGGTAAGGCAGAGTCGAGTTCAGACCGGGTCGGCAACAGGCGGGCAGCAGCGGGTACAGAGGGTCAGGCGGGCGGATCGTCAAGCAGGCAAGAGGTCAGGGCAGGCGGAAGACAAGAGAAGTCAGGAACAGGCCGGGTTGTCAGGAACAGGTGCAAGCAGGACGGGTACAGGTAATCACAGGAACTGCTGTAGACCGGACAGCAAGAGGCAAAGGCTCACAGCAAGTTTAAATGCCCTGTTTTGGCGCCAGAGTGACGTTTGCTCGTGCCCGTGCGCTGTTACCGCTGGTGCGCGTGCCCGTGCCCGCCGCAGTGGCGTGATCGCGCGTGCCCGCGCGCCACTGCCGCGAATGCGCGCGCCCCGTGCGCGCCGACGCACCGCTAGCGCCACCTGGTGGTCGAAGTTGTCCATGACACTATCCAAGTTCCTTTGGAGTTGTAGAAATAGTAAATACTAGCCCCGGTTCCCAGAGACCCGAACGTTATTACATAGGTTAATCTGTTTTAAGAAATATTGAGAGGATGGGCTGACTTACATAACGTCATCAGTATTCTGTAGACAAAAGAAACTACTTCCTCAGTGTCCTCTTCACTAGTGAACACTAGCAACATGCAACATGAGTGAAAAATATGGAGAAATTTGGGAAACAGAGTCCACAGGTCAATTACCTTCAGCATAAATCACACAAAAAGGAAAAACAAGGGTAATACAAAGACACTGAATTTCAAAAGAGCCAACTTTCCTAAACTACTCTCCTTGCTAAAAAATATTAAATGGGGATGAATGAATGAACATGGAGGAAAAATAGGTATGCTTTAGGAGCATATTAAATAAAGGTATTGGCGAGTGCATCCCAATGAGAAATACATTTAAACGAATTATCAAAAGTCCTGGGTGGCTTAACTCCAAAGTAAAAATGCATGTAAAAGCAAAATAAAAGGCCTTCAAAAATGACTAGACTGAGGGGTCAGCATCAGCATTCCAACTTTACAAAGTATACAATAAGAAATGTAAGGGTACAATCAGGATGGCTAAGATAGAACACGAAAGGCGCAGAGCAGAGGAGAGTAAAAAAAAAAGGTATATAAATAGTAGGAGAGGGAGGTCAGAACATATTGGCCCCATAAAGAATGACAAAGGGAATCTGGTTACAAAAGATGGAGAGATGGCCAAGGTTTTGAATATTTTCTTCTCCTCCTCAGTCTTCACAAGGTAAACGAGGGGTTTCAGTAAGCAGGACTGCATGGTTTATCCTCATGACATGTCACAAGCACCCTCGTGGCTAACAAAGATAAAATATGAAATATATTTGAAAAATGTAACACAAATAAGTCATCAGGATGGCTTGCACATGAGAGTCCTTAAGGAACTCGGTCAAGTGATTGTCAGACCATTGTTCCTAATTTTTAGAAGCAGTCTACTGATGGGAATGGTACCAGCTTATTGGAAAAAAGCCAATGTTGCACCAATTTAAAAAAAGAACTAAGATAAAAAAAAGGCCAAGATATTCGGCGGGGAGCATCGATAATTTAAAAAAAAAACAATAGATTCGCACTTAAAAGGACCACAACATACAAGGATATACAATGTAATATTATCATAATAGCACACACACAGGTTGGACTTGATGGACTTTTTTCAGCCTTACCAACTACATACTGTATATGTATCAACTCTAAACATACTTTTCTATGGCTAATTTCTACGGTTCAGCTTTTATTTTTATCAGACCTCATAACATCTAGGTTTAGAAATATTTAAAGCACTATGAGGGTCTCAATGACCAGAGACTTTCAGTGCTATTGTTATAGGTGTTCATGAGAAATCAAGCAGACAACTCATTGGGTTTAATTATGTACAGGAACTGTTTTATGTTGTCTTTGTATAAGGCATTCAATTCAATTCACTAAGGCAGCCTTTCTCAACCTTTTTAACAATTGAAAAAAACTCAGAAAACCCTTGCTAAAAAATGATTATAGGAACAGCTAATGGTACGTTAGCCATCCAACAGTTTTGGTTACTGAGAGAAGGGCTTCCTTGCATTGGTGGTCTGTGGAAAGAATGCTCTATGTTATACTGGTGGCCAGTGAGAAACATGGTTACTTACCTGTAAAAGGGGACGCTCCACTGGTTTTCATTCAAGTGGTTCTGCTGAGTGGTGTTGGGCACCATCAGGCAGACGATTAATCCATCACTGCTCATTGATCAAGAAACTCCTAGTAACCTCTGAAAAAACCCAAGGGTTCCACACAACTCTGTTTGAGAAAGACTTCAGTAAACTATAAGAACTGTTATATGTCATAAGATTTTCCATTTTCAACAAAGAGAGCTTAAAATGTCAATTAAATGAAAGAAAATAGCAAACCTTATGGCAAATAATGCATGCATTTTAATTCAGTAAACTGAGACTTTTATTTTTCTGTGATAGTCAAAGCTGTCTTACAGCCACAGCTAATTCAAACTAGCTTATTCAACTTCAATACAGACATTACTGGAATTAAACAGGATGTAGAGGTGTTCAAATATTTAAGTAAAATATATAACATCTGTCATGTACAGCAATCATACGTTAATATTTAATACATTAACCTCATAGAACGCTTTAGATATATTACATCGTATCTGGTATTTTATTCATTAGCTTCATATTTGTTCAGAATACAGCATAATTTCCAAACAGATGGCAGTTTTTTTTTTTCAAAGTCATATGTCTAATCTAAATAAGAATTCTAGGGCATGTAAGTTCACTTTACTCTCACCAATTTGCAATATGTCTCTATATTGAAGCCGTTGTAAACATGAAACTAATAATGCAGTCACTACTAGTCTGCTAATGATTCAGTAAGAGTGATAGTGAGTTGTGTGGAAGGAGAAGTGCCCTCACTATCCAACATCTTTAACTGCTTCCTCTCTCCAAACCAAATACATTAAAGCGGAAGTAAACCCATCGATTTAATAGTTTAAAAAAGTAGTTAAATTTCAGGCATGCCGGGATTGCCAACTGTCACATTGGTTGTGCTCTCAACCAAACTGTCAAACCATCCAATGGCTGGTGTCATAACCGATCACATGTGCAGCACCACGGCAGTTGAAGATTAAACATAAGCCAAAATGGCAGCTTCCTTGGCTGAAAATGATAGAAGGGTTTACTTCCACTTTAAGAAAGTCACAAACTGTCACTAGGGGTTAATAGAGTGATTTCGAAGCAATTGATTTTGCCACAAAATTACCCATCTTACCATTGCAAAATGTTCCTTCATTGAGCTGCTTAAAAATATACTTTTTTTCAAGAGTGTACTTGGGGGTCGTCTTTTTTTTGTTTTTTGTTTTTATGTCTTTTGCATTTATGTTTTTTTTTTGTGTGTATTTGATTGCATTTTTTATTTTACTTTTTCATTGTCAGTGTTTTATTTCTGTAGAAACTGCATATAAATAAGGCTAATGAGGAGGAGTAGAGAGGACAGTTTGGGTGATATTTGGAGACAAGATTGGTAATTTAGCTCAAGTCAGAGTTGTGAATGGCTTTGTATGTTGTTGTTAATATTTGAAATTGTATTTATTGGGGAATGGGAAGTCAGAGAGGGATGGTGATCACTGGGCAGTTGGTTAAGGTAGATGAGTCATGATAGACTGAAGAGGGGATAACCTGTGGAGAGGTAGGCCTATGAGGAGGGAGTTACAATAGTCAATGCGAAAGATAACAAGGGAGCAAATAAATTGCTTAGTGGATTAAATAGTGATTAAAAAGGAGATGTTACAGAGGTGAAGCCTACAAGATTTTAGCAGTGATTGGATTTGGGGCTGAACGGACAGGTCAGAGTCCAGGATTACACCTAGCACCCTAGCATCATGGGGGACTTATTAGAGATGTCAGGGGAGGGGGAATGGGCCCCTTTGATGAATTTTTCCTCACTTCCTCTTTAAAGGGTGTTAATCAGAATAGGAAGTAACAAAAAACCTTCTTGGTTGGAAAGAAATTGAATAAGATAAGGGAGATACGTGAAATCTCATGTATGTGGACACAGACAGCATTTAAAAGAGAAACAAACTGTTTCCCACTCTGAAGCCCTGTACACACGGCCAGGAATCCCGTCTGTTTGAAAACCGTCAGTTTTCCTGAGGGGATTCCTGCCAAGCTTGCCTTAAAAAGCCATGTATACACAGCCACACAAAAGACCCGCTGTTCGTTTGAATGGCAAGAAGGCGGTGACATCAAAGACTACGATGAGGTGGCTAAATTAGGTTATATGCTACCGTGCATGCATCGAATTGTTATCGAGCATGCACGGTTTATTTCCCCTTCAGGTATGCAAACACTCTGCCAGGAATCCCGACGGCAAAATGGAGGGCAGGTTCTCTATTTTTTCTGTCAGGAAAAATGCTAGGGAGCATAGACACGGCCGGGGTTCCCGGCCAAAAGCTCTCCTTGCAGTTTTCCTGCCAGGAAAACCGGTCGTGTGTACGAGGCTTAACAATTAAAATATTTGCAGAATTTTAGGTTTTCAAGCATATAGCATTAAGTTTTGTCTTGTCACAAATAGTGGTCATTCCAGCATGGTCTATGGCTAGGAGTCATTCCAACATTCATTCCAGCATGGTCTATGGCTAGGAGTCATTCCAACATGGCCTGTGGCCAGAAGTCATTCCAGCATGGTCTATGACCAGAAGTCATTCCAGCATGGTCTATGGCCAGAAGTCATTCCAGCATGGTCAATGGCCAGAAGTCATTCCAGCATGGTCTATGGCCAGAAGTCATTCTAGCATGGTCTATGGCCAGAAGTCATTCCAGCATGGTCTATGACCAGAAGTCATTCCAGCATGGTCTATGGCCAGAAGTCATTCCAGCATGGTCAATGGCCAGAAGTCATTCCAACATGGTCTATGGCCAGAGGTCAAGCTATTGAGATTTATTCATGTTTCCACTATCAAAAAGAAACAAAATCCCACTCTAAGCTTTAGTATTTTCATAGCACTGGAGAAAATATGAAATGGAATATGGCTAATAAATGTTTGTTGTTTCTCCATATAAAATGGTGGTCAAATGAATGACCTGTTGATCTGTGAATTTCTGCTTTGAGTACTAGAAAGTATACAGAATATTTTCTTAGTACAAGAGTTGAACATGTGTTGACCCTACATTAACACTGCAAGAACCCTTAAATGAATGTTACCAAGGCAATCAAATCATATCAGCTGGAAATGAAAATATAAACAAGTCAGAAAAATAGGACAATCAAGGACTCTGGGGGAAGGAAGTAGTGGATGGCCAGATATGCCAGGCCCTTTTCAAACCGGCTGCAGACATGCCAGCCCCCAGATAAGTGATCATGCAGTGGATCCCTTTTCCTGGAAGGCAATATGTCCCCTCCTCTCCATCTGTTTTAACCCTGACAAGCCTCCACTACTCTGCCACAACTGTGTGCATTAAACATGGTTTATGACCCCCATTCTTTACACGCTGAATGTGGCATGGGTATAATCTTTGCCACAGCTGTAAAGCAACGCATTGCAGCATGTCTACAGCCCCTTCTAACCACCGTTACAGTTTAAGGGGGAGGTCAAGGAGTGGTAAAACGGTGTCACAACTACTTACTGTATTTTTACTGCCCCCTGACTGCCCCTGTGTACCGAACCTTTGAGCCACAATTACTTTTGTGTATATTCAAAAGCCTACATACTTTAAAGCAACCCCGTCACTTTGCTTAACCAGGGCAAAGTATAAAATTCACTTTTACAGCCCCCACTATGTTTCATAAAGCTCATTAAACCAGCAGCTCCTTAGGGGGTGCACTACATAGATTATCTCACCAAAAAATAAACTCCTCTTGCAGGGAATGCCTGTAATGTGACTAGTAGACTGGTAAAAATCAATGAACCAATCACACAGGGAGGAAATTCGATTTCTAGGAGCATTCTGTGTTATTAATAGTTTTAGAAAATTGCAGCATCTTCAGCTCAAAATGCAAAGGTTATATATGTCATATTGGGCTCTATTCAATAAAGCATATTGCACGCAGTATTTGGGTGATGTGACACATCTTTCCCAATTATTATGTGTGATACTGAGAATGTAAATTCACTAGCCCTAAAAACACAAAAGAGCCGACAGCTGCTGGTGTCCAGTGAATAGCTGGTTGTTAAGGAGCCATCACCTGCTGCGTTCTTAATAACCATGATCTGCTGTCAGCGGAATTCCTTGCTGACAGGAGAATGTAAACAAAAGAAGAGCAGGCATAACAAAAACAGCATGGGTGTCCTACTAATCCGTACAAGGCCCTTTGGGGCACCACACTTCCCCCCATAAGCACCTTGTCTCCATGTTAAAGAGGACAAGGGCCTCTTTCCCACAGCCCTGGGCCAGTTGTGGGGTTGCAGAGGGTGACTTAGAATCTGGAATCCTTCTTTAACAAGGGTAGCCCCCTCCCCCATGGGAATGAGTAATGGGCAAAATAAATTGGAACCAAGCCCCTGTCAATGACTAGGTAAAGTGTCATCTGGATATCACAAGTGACCTTGCCCATTAGTACATGTTAAAAACCTGCATCACTTCAAGAAAGAGCATTTAAATAGTGATTTTTATTGAATTGCAAAATATTTTGAAAAACGCTAAGTGCTATTTTACCACTAACCCTATAATCAGTCTTTTACCAAAATAGATGTTTTTCTTTAAAAGTAGTTTTTGGCGCTTTGTTTTAACACCTTTCCTTTTTTTAATTAGTGTATTTAGTGTATGACAGTCTCATATTTCATATACACATGTACCCAAGAACTACTAATAAAGTTAATTGGCTTTACAGAGAATCTATTGTTTTCAGTGAGGTCAGACCTATAATCATAGATGTACACTATACAATCTATTTGTAAAATTTTCGGTGCATTTCCTTTAGATTTACCAAAATGACACAATATTAGATTAACTGCTTGTCGACCTGTCACCGTCATTTTACTGCGGCAGGTCGGCTCTCCTTTGCGAGAGGCCGTAGCTCTATGTGGGCTCTTCAGCGGCCACTAGGGGGTGCGTGCGGGCCGCCGGCGGCAGGCGCCTGCGCCCCCGAGTCTCGTGCGCATGCCCGGCGAGCACGATCGCCGATGGGCACACGCGATTGCTCACACAGCTCCCGGTCCTGTCAGGGGGGGGGGGGAATGCTGATCTTCTGTTCATACAATGTATGAACAGAAGATCAGTGATTTTCCCTAGTGAGTCCACCCCCCTATACAATTAGAACACACCCATGAACATACTTAACCCCTTCCCTGCCCCCTAGTGTTAACCCCTTCCCTGCCAATGAATTTTTATTAGCATTGGTCGCTAAAAAAATGCCAATGGTCCCAAAAATGTGTCAAAAGTGTCCGAAGTGTCCGCCATAATGTTGCAGTACTGAAAAAAAACGCTGATTGCCGCCATTACTAGTAAAAAAATGCCATAAAACTACCCCCTATTTTGTAAACGCTATAACTTTTGCGCAAACCAATCAATAAACGCTTATTGCGATTTTTTTACGAAAAATATGTAGAAGAATACGTATCGGCCTAACCTGAGGAAAAAAAATGTTTTTTATATATTTTTGGGGGATATTTATTATAGCAAAAAGTAAAAAATATTGAATTTTTTTCAAAATAGTCGCTCTATTTTCGTTTATAGCGCAAAAAATAAAAACCGAGATGATCAAATACCACCAAAAGAAAGCTCTATTTGTGGGGAAAAAAAGGCAATTTTGCTTGGGAGCCACGTCACACGACCGCGCAATTGTCAGTTAAAGCAACGCAGTGCCGAATCACAAAAAGTGCTCTGGTCATTGGGCAGCAATATGGTCTGGGGGTTAAGTGGTTACACATAAAAATAACTCATAAATAATGTGATTTTATAGGTGCCAGCTAAATAGAACATAGTAAATGCTTTAAAAATACTTTATTACAATATGTATCAGTCTTATAAATATCATTAAAACATTTTTTTTTGGGTACATAGATGCTTGTAACACATTTCTTGTACTAAAGTTAAGGTGGAGACAGGTGCAGCAATTGCCCAGGCAAGAGCATAAATGGACCGCAGGAGGAGCAGACAAGCACTAAATACCCCCTATTTAAAATCAGAATGAACAACCCGAGGAGGGGGACGTGGGGTGGATTACACAGAGGGCTGCTTACAAAATCCACTAGTACCTGAAAGAAAGGAGAGTTGGTCTCAGTCTCTGATGCAATAACATACTTACCCAAGATTACTGGTAACTGCACCTCACAGGTTGGAAAAATATAACCTCCCATGTAGCCTCTGTCCCCCAGGCTCCAGGAGTTTGAGCCTGAAGGACACAGCCACATGGAAAGCCAGCTCAGGTTGTTCATTCTGGTTTTTAATAAGGGTACTGGGTTCTTGTCTGCTCCTCCTGCAGTTCAATTATGCCCCCGCCTGCGCAAATTCTTGTCAAGTAGTATTTTTCCCTGAAGAAGCTCAATATGAAACGCATTAAAGAGACTACTTGTTGAAATCATAGACACATCTGAGAAATTCAAACGAATCTTGGAACCCTGGGCCGACATATTGGAGTATCCTTATAGGTCTAAGGACATACCTCTTCATTATAGGTCCATCCTATGTTACACCTTTACACTATTAGCTCTCCGTGTAGTTTACCTCCTCCCCCTATACCTCTTCTATATCTCTCCACCCTTTCCTAAATTCCATCTTTTTCTACTTAACATCTTCTTTTTCTTCTGGCACTTAGTAGAACCATCAGTCTTTTTCGGGGAGAATACTTGTTTTATGAGCTATTGGACTCATTTTGTAGAACATCGCTATGATGTGGTGTTGAATGAATTGTTCGTTTTCACCTCACTCGGTGACTATTGTTCAAATGACGTTTGTCAAACATATTCCAGTGTCAGTTACATTTCCGTTACATTGTTACATTGGTTGATTACCCACGGGTCCATCTTAACTTTTTTTTTTATCCCTTTGTGTCCCCAGTTCCCTTTCCCATTTTTTTATGTAGGGAGGTACCTCCTGCTCGTCCACCCTCAGTAAGATCTTATACAGCCTTGAGATCGTACCCTTGGAGTTTTCTATTAAGCATAGCTTTTCCAATTCTGTCAACTGGTCTCCCGACCTCAAAGGCTGTGATAATTTCCGGATAAAGTTTCCGAGCTGCAGGTATCTCCAGTTATTTATTTTCATAAAGTTTTTTTTTTTTTTCTATTTCCTGTAATGAAATTAAGTGCCCGTCCTTTATTACTTCTCCTAATTGTACCGTGTCTTTTTTAATCCAATTCCCTCCCACTTCTACTTTACCTGGTGCAAAATAGTCATTATTTTTTAGTGCTAATAAAGGTGAGTTATATTCTTTATCTATTCTTTTATCAGTGGCTGCGTTTGACGGACACAGTGGCTGCGTTTGCCGGACACAGTGGCTGCGTTTGATGGGCACAGTGGCTGCAATTGATGGGCACAGTGGCTGCAATTGATGGGCACAGTGCCTGCGTTTGATGGGCACAGTGAGACTGCAATTTTTTTTTAAAGAATTTTTCAGTTTGCTTGCGCCCCCCCAAAAATGTTGAGCACCAGCCACCACTGGTTTATATGTGTGTGCATATGTGTGCATTTATATATATGTATATAAACAGTGTATGTATGTGTGTTTACATGACCCCCTATATGTGTACAATCAGAACCAATTTTTTATTTTTTTGCTTGTTCATAGTACTAGCAAAAAATGCTGTTCCACTGAAAAGCAATCCATGCGCAGATCACTTTTCAGAGGCATTTGACAGCTGGTAAAGAGGCAATGTGTTGCCTCCTGACTGCCTGTTTTAACCCCTTAAATGCATCATCACTAAGCTGCAATTCACACAGTTGCAGGGTGGTTGCAGTGCAGCCCCATTCACCTAGAGCAGTGATAGCGAACCTTGGCACCCCAGATGTTTTGGAACTACATTTCCCATGATGTTCATGCACTTTGCAGTGTAGTTGAGTATCATGGGAAATGTAGTTCCAAAACATCTGGGTTGCCTAGGTTCACCTTCACTGACCTAAGAGTATACTTCAAGGGTGCCCTGGCTGGAAAAATATTGAGAAACACTGGCATAGAGGAACCAATCTCTCAATTTTCTTCCTGCAGCCGCTGAATGCCTGCGGGAGGGAGAGGAGGAGAAGCAGGCGGAATGGAGAAATTGGTTCCTTTATATGCAGCCAACCACTAGCGACCGGGTCCTGTTGTTCCGCCACCGTGCTCGGAGAAAAGAGCCCTGTCCGGGGGGTCAGGGGGGCCCTTCATGGTTTCTTGCATCAGGGCCCTGAAGGTTCTAGTTATGCCACTGCTCATAGCACAGTCAGAGGAGAATAAAAACTCCTCATACAAGCTTTTACAAGATACTGATATGCCTCATACACATGATCGCAATTTCCGACAAGAAAAACACGTTTTTTTCAGCAGGAAAACTACTGAAATTTGTCATGCATACACACGGTCACACTTTCACTTTGGATGAAATTCCGAACGTCAAAAACGCGGTTACGCGCGACAAGGTGAGATCAATGAAGTTCAATAGGCAGTTCAGCTCTTCTGATTGATTCTGAGCATGCACGTTTTTATGTGTTGTAATTGCATACAAACGATCGCGATTCACGTCAGGAATTTTTCCTGTCACGAAAATTGAGATCCTGCTCTCAATATTTTCTTGGCCGGAATTCTGTCAGAATTTGCGACAAAAAGCTCACATCGCACTTTTCTATTCGGGAATCGCGATCATGTGTACGAGGCATTAGAAGTCATGAAACTGCTTTATGCTGCTGATGAGAAAAGGTATTTAGGAGCTTATATTTACTAAAATAATTGCATTTTTATGTTTTGTGTACTGCGGGAGACCAGATATACTGAAAGCAGGGTCCTGGGATTAGTAACGCTTTAATGCATTTACTATGTGTTCTATTTGGTTGGCACCTATAACATCACGTTATTTATGTGTTTTTTTTTTTTCGTGTTTATCACATTGGGGATGTGGCGCCCAAGTCATTTCCCATGAACATTTATATAATAATATACAATATTAGAGCACATCTAAAAAGTTGTAGAAAGTTCTAGAAATGTTGTAAAGTAAGAATGCTTTTAAAAATATATATTTTAATTGTTTATATTTATCAATTTACAAAATGCAAAGTCAGTGAACAGAAGAAAAATAGAAATCAAATCAGTATATGGTATGACTCCATCATGTCATATAATTAGAGAGGCATGTGATTGGCCAACACATGATTCTGCAGCAGGACATTGATCCCAAACATACAGCCAATGTCATTAGAAACTATTTTCAGTGCACAAAAGAACAAGGAATGCTGAAAATTATGGTTTGGCCCCACAGAGCCCTGATCTCAACACCATTGAGTTTGTTTGAGATTATGTGAAGAGACAGAAGAATATTAGGCAGCCTACCTCCACATAAAATCTGTGGTTAGTTCTCCAAGATGTTTGGAACAACCTACCTGCCGAGTTCCTTCAAAAATGGTGTGCAAGTGTACCCAGAAAGTCTGACGCTGGTTTTAAGGCAAAGGGTGGTCACACCAGATTTTGATTTGATTTGGATTAAAAAAATATATTATGGTAACATCTCTCAGATTCATATTGCAATTTGTAATATTTTTCCTAATCTTCTGTATAGATTACACCCTTTGTATTAGTGTATTTATGGGTGCCACCTGAGCAGGAAATCGGGGCCACCTGCATCCCACATTGCCATGCTTAGACCTTGCATCTTGTTGCTTGTGCACAGAACAGTGAATTGTGAGTATACCTTGTTTACCCACAAAAAGTTGCTCTAATGATGCTACCATTCTGCATTTACTTCAATTCACATGAACTATAGGTTTACGTTGAGTAAAAAGAATGAAAATATATCCTATAATCAGAACCATTGTGTTTTTGTTTATCAGAAAATAAAGGTATCCATCTTCATATAAATGCTATTCATCCTCTTAAAAAGAAATGACCCAGCTATTCTTACAATACCATAAAATGCAATGCAGCCAAAGGTTATATTTAATTTTATGATCATAAAGCAGAACTGTTCACAGTAGGACTCTATTTCTCTTGTGAAATTGTTCCTATATCGCCAATTCAGAAAAAAAAAAAACGACATAGTTTAACAGTTGTTAGGAGGGATTAATGATGATTACACCACAGGTATTAAACTGGAGAGGATTTATAAAGCTTTAGCCTGTGATTTGCTGGAAAAATAGGATAAAAACTACCAACACTACTAGAAGAAGACCATTGATATCACAATGTCCATTACCAAGTTAAGCCATGTACACACGGGCAAGAATCTCGTCAGGGAAAAAACGTTGTTTTTCCCGACGAGATTCTTGGCAAGAATCTCTTGCCGTCCGAGTGTACAGACTCTCCTTTCAAAAGAACCACGGTTCTCTTGAAAGGCAAGAATGCGGTGACGTCATTGCGTATGACGAGCATGTGCTCGTCACATTTGATGCAGTCGCCACCATCTTGCTGCACCCTACCTATGCCTAGGAACCTACCGCGCATGTGTCAAAGTCATTTCGAGAATGCGCGGATTTCCACGGCGACCAGGTAAGTATACACACTCTCGGGTTTCTTGGCAAGAAAACTGCAGAGAATCTCACAACGAGAAAATAGAGAACATGTTCTCTATTTTTCTCATCTAGATTCTGGGCAGTTTTCTTGTCGAGAAACCTGAAAGCCTCGTACTCATGCTCGGTTTACTCGGCAAGGAAACTCTGCCAGCAGTTTTCTTGCTGGTTCTTGCCGAATAAACCAGGCGTGTGTACGAGGCTTTAGAAGCTCACACAATGCTCATACACATATGTCCATGAACTTTTAATGAGTGAACTCCATTGATCAATAGTTCTCTGCTTTATCACACTGCTACTTCACCTGCTGTAACAGTATACCATGAGTTCACAACCCCTGGAAATGCTGTTTGTGCCGGTACCCACTGCCATTGGCTGTAATTGACAGCTCACTAGGCTGTCAACTACAAAGCCTGGCCCACCCACCTCCGTAATGTTGTTGAAAACCTAAGGGTGAGGACATTGAAGTACTGTGCAGGAGAAGCTCAACTACATGTCTACCCTGCATTTCTGAAGTGCATGTATTGAATCTGATCTAAGGTCTAAAGTGCATGTATTGAGGCTGATCTGATGTATGAAGTGAATGTATTGGACCCGGTCAGAGGTCTGAAGGGCATGTATTGGATCTGATCTGAAGCCTAAAATGCATATTCTTGATTTGAGTCGAGGTCTGAGCGCATGTATTGGATTTGATCTGGGATCTGAAGCAGTGTTACCAACCTACCAAATTGAAATTTACTGACACAACACCCACATTTTACTGGCACAGCCAAGTATTTACTGTCATTTCCAAAAGTTACATAAATACAGTTTTAAGTGCAAATTAGAGTATTTAGGCTACAAACAAATACAATATGCAATTAGCAATATGATTTAAGGTAGACAATAAGGCAAACAACATATTTCTTATTTTATTTTCAATATAGTAAGTAAGTAGCTCAGGGACAGGTAAGGCACCACCTTCACCAGAGCCACCCTATCACACTTCGGCACTCCGATGGTCTCAGTCAGCTCTGGACCAAGCCGAGCATCACAGCCATATTTTACTGGCAACCTTTTACTTTTACTGCCATTTACTGGCAGGAGAAATTTGCCTGTGTTTTACTGTCTGCCAGTAAAAATACTGATGGTTGGCAACACTGATCTGAAGTGCATGCACTGGGGCTTAACATGTAATAATTATTTAAAACATAGATATGCTGTTAATTGGAAGTTACTCAATCAGGGCTTTTTTCAGCAGGAAATGCATTCTATGCATTAAGATAAAAACATTCTGTGTGTAGCAGTCTCTCCAGCACCCCCTAATTACCTGAGCCCCATCTCTCTCCAGTAATGTCCACGAGTGTCTTCGCAATCTGGGACTTTCCTCCTAATTGACTGAGACACAGCAGCAGCTCCGTTGGCTTTTGCGGCTGTCAATCAAAGTCAGTTAGCCAATCAGGGGAGAGAGGGGGCAGGTTCAGGTCGGGGCTCTGTTTCTGAATGGATAAACAGAGCTGTGACTCGGCTTGGATGCTCCCATAGCAAGCTTCTTGGTGTGGAGGCACTCGACAGGCGGGAGGGGCTAGGAGCATTGAATAGGGACCCGAGAAAAGGAAGATCAGGGCTGCTCTGTGCAAAACCAATTGCACAGAGTAGGTAAGTATAACATGTTTGTTATTTTTTTTATCGAGATTTTATAATCACATAAAAAAGGTTGTACTTACCTGCTTTGTGCATGGATATTGCACAGAGCGGCCCCTTACTTACTCTTCTGTGGTCCCCCTGATGGCGCTATGGTGCACTCCTCTCGGCTGGGCTATTGCTATACCTGCTTAAGAAGTGTTACCTGGGGTTCAGTTCTAATTTGTTAGTCACATCCATTCAGATCTGCTAGTGCATCTAACACTACCCTCTCCCCAGACTGCCAATTTTGCTGTCCAAAAGTGTCTCCATTGCTACTCCATTATGGGTGGCACTGGTCACCCTAGACACACAGGAAGTGTGTTACTGGCCAGATCACCAGGTGAACATAAAGGGAAAAAAAGCCTAAAAAATAAAATAAATGCAGCCACCACACTTATGCCGCGTACACACAATTGAATTTTACATTGGAAAAGCCTTTAATGGTCTTTCCAATGGAATTCGGCTCAAGCTTGGCTTGCTTCTTGACGGTTGAAAGTTCAAGCCAAGCCAAGCGGTATTTTCAATCCGCCGAGAGGAGAGAAGACTCACACAGTAATTCGCACCAACACTACACTGACACCACACACATAGGCACATTTAACCCCTTCCGATCACCCCCCCCACCCCCCTGTCACAGTGTCACTGATTGCAGTGATCATATATTTACTGATCACTGCATTTAGTGTCAGTGTGACAGTTAGTGTGACAGGCAGTTAGTGTTAGGTTCAGGGTAGCCCCGTAGCCCCCCTAATTACGTTTTAACCCCTTGATCACCGCCCTAGTTGCCGCTAGGTAGCTAATTTTTTTTATTGCGATTTTTTTTTTACTAAAGACATGTGGCTGAATACATTTTGGCCTAAATGTTTGACTAAAATTTAGTTTATTCGATTTTTCTTATAACAAAAAGTAAAAAATATTGTTTTTTTTTTCAAAAATGTCGCTGTATTTTTGTTTATAGCGCAAAAAATAAAAATCGCAGAGGCAATCAAATACCATCAAAAGAAAGCTCTATTTGTGGGAAGAAAAGGACGCACATTTTGTTTGGGAGCCACGTCGCACGACCGCGCAATTGTCTGTTAAAGCGACGCAGGGCCGAATTGTAAAAACGCCTCTGGGCATTTAGCAGCATATTGGTCCGGGGCTTAAGTGGTTAAAGCCGCAAGCAGTTTTAAATTACTTTTTTCTTATAGTAATCTCATTTTGTGTAGGGACAGTTCTAAACACGTGCCACTTCACAGGCATATTATAGACACCCAGCAGGTACGATATTTAAAGAAATTTTTCATTTTTTTTCTTTATTTAAGCATTATTAAAATCACTGCTCCAGAAAAAACAACCATTTTTAAAAAAAATATTCCATTGATACATGTTCCCTGTGGCAAGACCCGGGTTCTCAAAAACGTTTTCACAGGCATACTATAGACACCCAGCAGGTATAATATTTAAAGGAATTTTTCATTTTTTTCTATTTAAGCATCATTAAAATCACTGCTCCAGAAAAAACGACAGTTTTTAAAACTTTTTTTCCATTGATACATGTTCCCTGGGGCAAGACCCGGGTTCTCAAAGATGTTTTATGACAATAACTTGCATATTAAGCTTTAAAATGAGCACTTTTGAGTTCGAGTCCCATAGATGTCAATGGGGTTTTAAATGTTCGTGCGAACGGTTGGTCCGTTTGAAGGTTCTGTTGCCAACTGAACGGGGGGGGGGGGGGGGGTGTTCGGCTCATCCCTAGTGACTATTGGATTGCACATTCATATTTTCATGCTGCACAATTGCTGTGAAATGAAAATCTAAATTGCTGGTACAATGACTACCTGAATGTATATATTTCTGTGACTTGAGTTGAATGTTAAAGTAAAACTCCATCTAGGATGAAAATCACCAGAAAACTCACATCCTATGGGGCTGTATTTACTAGATAATTTTTTTTTATCTGATTTTGCTTGCAACTAATTTAAAATCCCTTCAAGGCAACTTTCTCTTATATCAAAAGAAATAGACGAGGGAGGATTCAATGTTGGATCAAAGTGCATCATGAAAAATGGCTGGAGTGATGTCTAGAACCTATAAGAACATCATGTTGTCTTAGACAGGCTCCACTTTCTGCTGCAGTTTTCCCCTGGTGCATCCACAAACAAGCATAGACACAGATTGCAAAAAAAAAACACAACAACATTTGATGTGTTTTTTTATTTTTGTTGTTTTTTACAATATTTTGAATTTTACCTGGAGTTTCCTGAAAAGACCCTTAAGAGTCGGTTCACACTGGGGCGACTTGGGATCCGACTTGAAGTCGTCTCAAGTCGTCCCAAGTCGCTCTGTCCAGAAAAGCAATGTAAGTGAATGGGAGCGGTGTTAATACACACTACTGAGGTCGCTCCGACTTCAGAAGAGGTTCCTGTACTACTTCAATCAGACTTCTAGGCGATTTGTACCCATTGATTTCAATGGAAGTCGCTTCCAAGTCTGATCACTGTTTTAATTGAAGCTACTTTCCAGGAAGATAACATACATTTCTCAGGCAAACCTCTCCCTCCCCCTCTCTCTCCCAGAGCTGATTGTTGTTTTATTGGCCACTGGAATGTCTCCTGACCTGAAAAGGACTTCAAGTCGTGTTCTCCCCAGATCGCCCTGTGGTTCATGCTCAAGTCGTGTTGAAGTTGCTTCTGAAAGTCGTGCTGGAAGTCGTGTCGCCCTAGTGTGAACCGACTCTTAGGAATCAGCATCTGATTTAGAATTTTTTAGAGGAATCAAAAGGCAAACAGCAGGCAAACTGAGGCAGCATCATAAAAAATGTCTGCTCACTAGGGTTGCAATCATCTAATAATGATAACCTGTAACTCTATATGCTAAATAGAGAATAGACTTAATAAGGATGCATCCACAGCAAGAGGAGGTTTGCAGAAGCCTGCTGCAGACATTTGTCACCTATATTCTAACAGTAGGTCTCAGCATCTCATCTGTTGACATTAATTTATTTAGCACACTGCAACATGTTGGTTCTACAAAGATGTAATAACTTATAATTTCAATACCTTTGCATTTACATAGTTATGGTGATTGATATAAGCATTTACTTGCCCTTTAATATTTAAAACATAATATAAACAAGCCCTAAAAACATTGTGATATGGGGCACATATATTTTAGGTCTTTGCCAGGTGCCAGTGGTTCCATATTCCATGCTTGATGTAGATAAATGAGTGTCAATATCACTAATGTAGCCAAGTGCTTAGCTAACAATGGAGAGTGAGAGAACCACTGGCTGTAGCTATGTAGCTGCTGTCCTGTGGTGCTGAACTGGTTAATAGCTATATCAGCAGGAAGAGGGAGCGGCTGAGCAAGAAGAGTTCAATAGACTGCACAAGGTCGGGGTTGTAGTTCAGAGGAGAGAGACTTTAATCAAGTGCGTTTGAACTACATTTCCCAGAGAGAGATTGCCAGAAAGAGGGGAAAGAGCTGCATTTTCCTAGGCTGTAAAAGATACAATTTCGTCTTGCCATGAAAGAGCCTGTAAAGTGAACATTGCTGTCCAGTATGCACCACAACTGCTGCAGCATTGCGCCTGAGCAGAAAATGGAGTGCTTAGTCTGGGGCTGCTGGTAGAGAGACTGAGCCCTGTTCATACAGCCACCTAATGGCCTTATTGCTG
Organism: Rana kukunoris; assembly: GCA_029574335.1. Taxonomy (NCBI): domain Eukaryota; kingdom Metazoa; phylum Chordata; class Amphibia; order Anura; family Ranidae; genus Rana; species Rana kukunoris. The sequence goes on along the minus strand of CM056051.1, from coordinate 255,354,747 downwards.
CCTGCAGGCTTGACTGGGACTATTCTTATGTGCACCAGCAGTACAATTGGGCCCTAACGCTAGCCGGCTGAAGAGTTAGGACCAAATATTGTCCCATTACAGCAGGATATTCACCTATTGCTTATGCTAAGAGGTACCTTTCAGGGGATATTTCACCATTTCCTATAAATTCTTGTAGAGCGCACTCCAGACTAGTAAAAGTATCATTATTCACATTTCAGTTAAGGCTTATATGCACTGTTTATTGCTGACGTTGCTGATTCATTTGTTAATTCCGGCCTAGTGGTACAGAACTTTGTTCAAAGTTACCTAGCTATAGTGATTATACTGTCTTGCAGACTATGGCTGAACCTAACTCTTGTTAATTTATGCTCAAAGCACCATTTATTCTAGCCCTTGAGTTCACTTACGTGTCTTTTTCCTGGTACTAATTTACAACCAAGTAAAGGCATCTACACTTGTGTTCCTATAAGTGCTTGCAGTGATTTTCACTCAGGTTTGTCAGAGGGGCTGAGGATTTTCTACCCCCCCCCTTACACTTACTGACCCCAGTTTTGACCCAACGCTGTACACAAGATGATGATGAGGGAGTGTGGAGGTGGCACAAGCTCGCTGTCTGTGTCTCTGGGTGCAACTAGTGAGACACAGGAGCGAGCCCGCACGAGTATCCCCCTTGGCAAATGGCTTGCTAGGGGACATCCTCATCAGGGGAGAGGACTGCAGAAGAGAAGGATCTGGGCTGCTTTGTGAAAAACCATTGCACACAGTAGGTAAGTATAATGTTTTTTATTAAAAAAATACAAATTAAAGGATATAATATCACTTTAAGTCTAAACGTGTCTATGTAAATTACTTAAGCATGCAAAGGTGGTTGCCAGCAACTTTACTTTAAACCTAAGGCCCCCAAACTGTCCCAGTGCGCTTCTACCACAGTACAGTACCTGTGAGTTTCAGGAGGGTTAGCTGTGCTTTGCATTAGACTTCTAATATGTCATGCTGTTTTTGTGCATTTTGTGAAAGCACACCAAAAATCCTGTATATAGAACTTTAAAAGTGCAGGGCATAATAGACGTTAACAGCAATTTCTCATAGCCCATGGATGAGAACAGTACATCCTGTAATCTTTCTGTATTTTTTATTACCTTTATTTGTTGTAGTTATGTAGTTAGTCTGGTTGAAAGACACAAGTTCATCTATTTAAAATAAATAGAGAACCTCTATATTTAAAATCCCAGTTGATCCAGAGAAAGGCAAAAAAAAATTATAAAGCATGTATAGAAAGTAGGTACATTGCCCAAATGCCACCAAACCTTTGAGTAAAGCTGCTTGTACAAAGCACGATCAGACCCCCCCAGTGTATTCCTATTTGATTGTATTCTAAAAGAAATGACTATTTGCATTAGAAGGGAAGTTGCACTTTGCAAACAAATATTTCCCAATGCTTAATGAAAGAACTGAAGCTTTGCTGACTTCCATCATCCAATCATGTGCAAGCAAAACTGTTGTTTTTTATTTTCCTTTGCATGTGATTTGCTATTCTTTAAAAATTCTGCCATTCACCAAGTTCTAAGACAAACTCCCTTTGAAAATGAACAGCCTTTTTGCCTTTAGTAAATCAACCCCATTGTCATGGGGGAGCAAGCCTGGAACTGCAGCACATTTTACAATCAAATTTTTCAGATATGAGCAATCTGTGGAGGTTTTTGAGTAGCCAAACCTCTGGAGACAATGGGGTCGATTTACTAAAGGCAAATAGGCTATTCACTTTGCAAGAGAAATGTCTCCAGAAATTTGTGAATGAATTGAACCTCTGCAAATCGTGTGCAAGCAAAAATGCTATTTTTTTATTTTCCTTGCATGTGGTTTGTTATTCTTTGCAAAGTGGAACTTCACCACATTCACTAAGCTCTCGAAAATGTAATTGCTAAGGGCAACTTCTCTTATAAAGAGATCAGCCTATTTTCCTTTAGTAATTTGAATGGTTTACTAGAAAAGATGGACTTTATAGGCACTATTTAGAAAAGTAAAAAATTGACTTTTAATAGACTACAAATATATACAATTCAATGATGCCAGTTGCGCCAAATGAAAAATATAAAATACAAAGTAAAAACAAAGAAAAAATGTCAAGATATAAGACCAGGTGGCGAAACCACAGGTATAGACTTGTGTTGTTGTTGACACTGTCGCTAAGGCCTCGTACACACGATCGGACATATCCGATGAAAACGGTCCGCAGACCATTTCCATCGGATATGTCCGATCGGGAGTTTGATCCGATGGCGTGTACACACCATCGGATCAAATTCCCCGCCGCCGGACGGCGCGGTGACGTGGCGGTGACGTCACCGCTACGTCACCGCACCAGGAAGTAAAACACTTCCGCGCATGTGCCGAATACATTCGGCGGCGGCGCGGCGGTGCGGGACGACATGTCTGCTGGTAAGTGTACTAACCAGCAGACATGTCGGGCGGACAGATTCCCACCGGATAGATTTCAAAGCTTGCTTTGAAATCTGTCGGGTGGACAAATCTGTCCGCTAGCCCATACACACGAGCGGAGATGTCTGCTGAAACGGTCCATCGGACCGTTTTCAGCGGACATATCCCCTCGTGTGTACGAGGCCTAAGAGATGTAACGATAGCAGTTGATATTGCCTGGGTCAACACTGTCAAGGTCTTGACATATACAGAAGTTGCTTAGAAATTGCAGCGAACATTCTTTAAAAACACCATTAAATTGGTGAGTGCATAATGTAAATTACCCAAATGCTTCTACATGATCCCATTATTGGGATCGTATTGTAGCATATGCCTTAACATATTTCTTTCTTCTTTTTGTTTATTATTTTCTATATATTGCAGTTCTTAGTGCTCCTGAGGAAGCGGCTTGGTTCCGCGAAACATGTAGAGCAATTTCTAAGCAACTTATGTATATGTCAAGACCTTGACGGTGTCGACCCAGGCAATCTCAACTGCTATAGTTATGTCTCTTAGCGACAGTGTCAACAACAACACGAGTCTATACCTGTGGTTTCGCCACCTGGTCTTATATCTTGACATTTTTTCTTTGTTTTTACTTTGTATTTTATATTTTTCATTTGGTGCAACTGGCATCATTGAATTGTATATATTTGTAGTCTATTAAAAGTCAAATTTTTTTACTTTTCTAAATAGTGCCTATAAAGTCCATCTTTTACAGTACACCATTAAAATTACTTAATAGGATGTGGCACAGTTTATATTTAGGGTGTTGATTGCCACCCAAGGGCTCAGCAAACAAAAACTAGTATTTTCCTTTAGTAATTTATACCCAGCAACTTCAACGGTGCAAGAACTGAATATATAGACCCATGCGGCTCTTGTTCCCTTCCCAGACCCAACCATTTAGAATCTGTGCTGATGTCTCTCTTACTTGAAAGTCAAGGGCAGGTCTTACAACAGCAGATAAGTAGTAGAGAAAGGTAATGTTAGTGCTTGGGTAAGGTTTTATAGGTACTTTAAATCCTGACTGTTTGCATAAATAAAACGTAGAACAAACTTTTTCCAAACATCCTTAAAAAGGTTAGACAGGTGTATGGGCATTTTGATTGCATTATGCAAAATTTTGGAGAGCTGTCATGGACAACGGATATGTGTACCGTTGATGCTATAATTTTGTTCTTTGGCAAGTTCTTTCTCTCTTGCATTTGTTTAGCTTTAAAGGACAAATAGAGATGAATAACAGAAAATTGGCTCTGCTGTGTTTGTGACTGCCAATCCACCATTTATTTTTTTATTTTTAAGAAATATGTTAAAAAAAAGCGTAGCCCTCTTCCTGGATCATGTCACACTAGGCATACAAGCTGCTAGTCTATAGCAAAGACCCAGAATATTTGGGTCTTTTTCAATATTAATATCAATGTTTACACCCTTTGGCATCAAATGTGATTAAAAAGGGGGGTAAAACAATAGATTGTGTTCTAACCCTATGCTGTTATGCTCTTCCATGCCACAGCTGCACCAAATAGAGATGTGACTGAGTAATTGAAAAACGCTGCAAGATTTTTTTTAACTTTTCAATAAATTGATGTAAGAGGACAGAAACTGTGATTGTATTTACCATATATAGATATAGGGTACTTGGGTCTAAGGTCCCCGGACCAAAGAGCCAAGAAAAAGGTTTTTTTTTTGGGCCAATTAGGACTATTTCGGTACTTGTATACAGATAAACAATAGAGAGAAAAATTAAAAGTGTTCAAAATTTTATTACAAAGTACAAACAAGACAAATTGATATATTAAAATTATGACAATCATCCAGTAACATCACGACAAGGTCCCCAGAGGGGGAAACAGGCACAATGGATTTGAAGACTGTCACAAGTTCTCTACTAGTTTCGCGGTTGGGACCGCTTCATCAGGAGAAGATCTAAAAATAGTTAACAATGAATCAATAAAAAATATACATACACAACATAGAATTACAAAGGGGAACCACGGGCAGTTTTGCTCACCTGGATATTCCCGCAACATGGTGGCAGCGGGCGCAGCCAGACAAAGTCCCAGGAGGGTGGCCAGAATGGACACACACATGGAGGGACCTACTTGTCTGGTATAAAAGGTAAATGGGTATATGGGTTAGTATCGATCCAGCTCAGCCTCAGTAGATAGGGAAGAAGTGAGGGCTGTGTGGGGAAACATCACACTTGTGGTTACTGGGGGTAAAGTGAGAGGCGGGGTTTGGGGGTGATGGGTGGGGGAAAAGGAATAAGATCTGGGGAGCAAGGGAAGTGGAAGAGAAGAAAAAAAGAGGGGGAGGGGGAAGAGGGGGGAGGGGGGGGGAAGGGAGGGGGGAAATGGGGGAGGAGTGTAGGAAATGGAAGGGTGAAGGGCGAGGGCGGGAGGAGGGGTTGGGGAATGCATAAAAACATGGGAATGGGAAAGATTGTGACAGACAAATGGGGGGGGGGGGTTTACAGGTAAGGAAAGCAAGGGAGAAATGGGAAAGTGAAGTTGGAGGGAATAGGAGGGAATATTTGCGGGAATATCCAGGTGAGCAAAACTGCCCGTGGTTCCCCTTTGTAATTCTATGTTGTGTATGTATATTTTTTATTGATTCATTGTTAACTATTTTTAGATCTTCTTCTGATGAAGCGGTCCCAACCGCGAAACTAGTAGAGAACTTGTGACAGTCTTCAAATCCATTGTGCCTGTTTCCCCCTCTGTGGACCTTGTCGTGATGTTACTGGATGATTGTCATAATTTTAATATGTCAATTTGTCTTGTTTGTACTTTGTAATAAAAATTTGAACACTTTTAATTTTTCTCTCTATTGTTTATCTGTATACAAGTACCTCCTTTTTCTTGGCTCTTTGGTCCGGGGACCTTAGGCCGTTGTATGATGATTACTGACCGGGCTTCACTGCTCACCACCTCCCGCCACCTGGTGGCGAAGCACGGCGCTGCCAGAACACTCTCCCTCACCCTCCCTTCCTCTTCCCTTTCCCCGACTCTTTGGGTGTGCCTGGGGCTGGCCCCGTGATTTCTGCAGCTCCTCCCATTGAGCAGCATTTCACTGGGACGTTGTGATGTGGGTCTCCGCCCTTACATCATGACAGGAGGCATGACGTGCACGCGCATGGCCGCGCTGACGTCATGCGCACACCCCCACTCCCAGTGACACTGTGGCAGGGCTCCCGCCTTGCTTGCCAGCGTCCCTGGATACTGGGACACATGAATAGGACCTCCTGCCTCCAATCCCTACTACCCAGGGATCCCAGGATTGCTGTGGCTCTACCTAGCCAAAGTAAGTACTCTTCCCCAACATTCGATCGTTCCCACTGCCCAGCATCAGCCTGCATTTTGGTTTATCTTTATCATATATATTGTTTGTACTCTCCCCCAGGCACTATTGGTCAGCATCATTACCCTGATGCTTTCCTGGGACCATGACAAGTCCCCCCCAGGAATATAAGTATCATTATATGCACACTATGCACCCCAATATGTTGACACTGTTCGGGCTCCTGATCCTGGGATCCCCTTACCTCATTTTAACCCCCTTGTCACCAAGGTAACTATTTACCATTAATACCTTTTCACCAGCACATTGTTTAAGATTCCCTTTACTCCCCCTTCCCCCACCTTGTCCCGTGTCCTTTTCCTCCTCCTCTCCCTTCTTCTCCCCTCTCCCTTTTGGTCCCTTGCTCACTCAGTCCCTCCTTGCTGCCCCCAAAACCCCCCCTCCCTTTTCTTGTTTCCCTCCCCCCTTCCTTTCACTCTTTTCTTCCTCTTTGCCCTTTCCTGCTTTCTTATACCTCTCTTGGTTCCCTCCTCTTCCCTCCAACTTCACTTTCCCATTTCTCCCTTGCTTTCTTTACCTGTAAACCCCCCCCCCCCCCATTTGTCTGTCACAATCTTTCCCATTCCCATGTTTTTATGCATTCCCCAACCCCTCCTCCCGCCCTCGCCCTTCACCCTTCCATTTCCTACACTCCTCCCCCATTTCCCCCCTCCCTTTCCCCCCCTCCCCCCCTCTTTTTTTCTTCTCTTCCACTTCCCTTGCTCCCCAGATCTTATTCCTTTTCCCCCACCCATCACCCCCAAACCCCCGCCTCTCACTTTACCCCCAGTAACCACAAGTGTGATGTTTCCCCACACACCCCTCACTTCTTCCCTATCTACTGAGGCTGAGCTGGATCGATACTAACCCATATACCCATTTACCTTTTATACCAGACAAGTAGGTCCCTCCATGTGTGTGTCCATTCTAGCCACCCTCCTGGGACTTTGTCTGGCTGCGCCCGCTGCCACCACGTTGCGGGAATATCCAGGTGAGCAAAACTGCCCGTGGTTCCCCTTTGTAATTCTATGTTGTGTATGTATATTTTTTATTGATTTATTGTTAACTATTTTTAGATCTTCTCCTGATGAAGCGGTCCCAACCGCGAAACTAGTAGAGAACTTGTGACAGTCTTCAAATCCATTGTGCCTGTTTCCCCCTCTGGAGACCTTGTCGTGATGTTACTGGATGATTGTCATAATTTTAATATGTCAATTTGTCTTATTTGTACTTTGTAATAAAATTTTGAACACTTTTAATTTTTCTCTCTATTGTTTATCTGTATACAAGTACCGAAATAGTCCTAATTGGCCCAAAAAAAAAACCTTTTTCTTGGCTCTTTGGTCCGGGGACCTTAGACCCAAGTACCCTATATCTCTAGTGCAAGGATGATGGTACATTTTATCTTAATCTCAATATACCTTATCCCAGAGGCTTTCATTTACATTTACCATATATACTCGAGTATAAGCCGACCCGAATATACGCCGAGGCACCTAATTTTACCACAAAAAAAGGGAAAACGTATTCACTCGAGTATAAGCCTAGGGTGTCCATCTGCATGCCTCACTGTGCTTCACTTTGCCTCACCGTGTCCAAGTGCATGCCTCACTGTGTCAATTCCTCACTGTGTCCATGCCTCACTGTGCCCATGCCTCACTGTGCCCATGCTTCATTGTGTCCATGCCTCACTGTGTCCATGCCTCACTGTGTCCATGCTTCACTGTGCCCATGCCTCACTGTGCCCATGCTTCATTGTGTCCATGCCTCACTGTGTCCATGCCTCACTGTGTCCATGCTTCACTGTGTCCATGCCTCACTGTGCCCATGCTTCAATGTGTCCATGCTTCACTGTGTCCATGCCTCACTGTGCCCATGCCTCACTGTGCCCATGCCTCACTGTGTCAATGCCTCACTGTGCCCATGCCCCACTGTGTCCATGCCTCACTGTGCCCATGCTTCACTGTGCCCATGCCTCACTGTGTCCATGCCTCACTGTGTCCATGACTAGTCTGACGTTTAACATGGGAGTCTATGGAAGGGGTGCCTGGCTTTGAAAAATCAGTGCTCACTGACTGTAGGTCCCCCGGACAACACACTTGTAGAGGAAAATTGGGGCTACATCTGTACCAAGTTTGGGGTCCAGGGGATTTACGGTCGGCCGGTACCGGGTCCTCAAAGTCCGGGAGATCAGGCGCAAAAAGGTGACTCGAGTATAAGCCGAGGGGGCATTTTCAGCACAAAAAAATGTGTTGGAAAACTTGGCTTATACTCGAGTCACCTTTTTGCGCCTGATCTTCCGGACTTTGTACTATTTTTTATTTAGTACAATGTTGGCATCTGTTTTGCACATTAATTTTTCTAGTTTCTTGACTGTAGGTCCCCCGGACAACAGACGTGTAGAGGAAAATTGGGGCTACATTTGTACCAAGTTTGGGGTCCAGGGGATTTACGGTCGGCCGGTACCGGGTCCTCAAAGTTCGGGAGATCAGGCGCAAAAAGGTGACTCGAGTATAAGCCGAGGGGGCATTTTCAGCACAAAAAAAATTGTTGGAAAACTCGGCTTATACTCGAGTCACCTTTTGCGCCTGATCTCCCGGACATTTTACTATTTTTTATTTAGTACAATGTTGGCATCTGTTTTGCACATTCATTTTTCTAGTTTCTTGTACCACAATGCTGATGTGGGGAAGCCTAGTGACTACGCAGGCTACTGTTTTGACAAGGGATCCCATTTTGTTAGGCAATTTGCTTGAAGTTTCCACCTGATGCTGAATATTGCGGCTACGACCCCTTGATTTAGGGATGCTAGCCCATATTCCTGGCATTCCGCCTGGGTTCACACTGCTGCGGGATTTAAATTGTGTGTGTTCAGCTGAACACACACGTTAGTCCAACTTCGTGGGCGATTTCAGAGACATCTGTTCGGGTTCCTGAACAGATGTCCATTGAAATTGCACCCGAAGTCCCCCAAAAGTAGAACAGAAACTACTTTTTGGGAATCAGTTCCGATTCAGATGGAATCGCATGTCGGGATCGCATGTCAAATCTCATTAATGTGAACCTGGGCTTCAGGTGGGTGTCATTCAAAGCAGGGTAATCGAACATATTCGCCAGCACACCACGGATCATACATTTATGTCCAAAAAAGTTTTATTGCAGAAAAATCACATCACAAAGGTGCACACCTTTGTGATGTGATATTTCTACAAACACCTTTGTGATGTGATATTTCTACAAACACCTTTGGGATGTGATATGTCTACAAACACCTTTGTGATGTGATTTTTCTGTGGCACCTTTGTGATGTGATTTTTCTGCAATAAAACTTTTTTGAACGTAATTATACGATCCATGGTGTGCTGGCAAATATGTTTGATTGTTTGATGTCTCCAGGACCCAACTGGTAATCGTTGCAGCACCCACCATTTTTATGAGCCATTTTAACAGGAACGTGTGCGATTGGAATATTGATCAGACCATTGAAAGCAGGGTGCCCACACTTTTTTTAAATGTCCCTTAAAAAAAAGTTAAAATATAAAAACTCTGGAGATTCATATCCAGATCATCAGTCTGCAGTTTGCTGATATTTGTGGGTATTTAAATAAAAAAAATTACGTCCCCCCCCGTGTTAAATAATGTGCAAACAATAATTACCAAATAATTATCATGATCGTATATCCTGTGACTAATCCAGTGTGATGTCAAATAAAGGATAAATACTTAAAAATGTGAATACAAATAATTCCAAATGAAGGAATAAATACATGGAAATAATAATAAAAATTAACTGCAAGTCATCTGATAAAAGGCCACCAGTGTATAGTGGTATTGGGGCAAGCTTGTGCAGTCTTGCAATCATTAAACATGCAAAAGTGTCCATGTCACACAATACCAAGTGGCCTCTCCCTGGGAAATCCAGTACTCACCAGGACTTATTCAAATATATCACAGTGAATCAGCACAGAGTTTCCTCTAATGACAGTATATGTGAGGGCTAATTCATGGTCTGATTCCATCCTCCTATCATACATAACATAAAAAGGGAAAGAGAAGCACTGATAGCATAAAAATCAGCTTTATTCGCCACAAAAATAATTGCGCTTACAATTTCAGAGTGCCCGACCCGACACAAGGGATGTATTGCATACACATTAATATTACCATCGACTCTGACCGTAGTTCCTGGTCGCAAACGAATAGTGTGTGCGGGATGAATTCACTTCAAGACCACGCCTTACACGTTTTGGCTTCACGCCTTCACTCAACCTCACACTGTACATTTGTGACCAGGAACTATGATCAGATCAGACAGTGAACTTAAAATTGTATGCAATACATCCAGTGGCGTATCCAGGGTATGACACCTATGGCAAGGGCCATAGGTGCCATATGAAGGGGGTGTTCCAGAGGGGACCATGACCCCCCCAACATTATCCTGTTCCCCCCTATGTGCCCCCCCCCCCCAATTAAACAAAACTGACACTGGAAGCATTGGCTGGCTTTCTTGTGCATCATCTTTAGAAGAGGCTTCCTTCTGGGATGACAGCCATGCAGACCAATTTGATGCAGCGTGCTGTATATGGTCAGAGCCCTGACAGGCTGACCCCCCACCCCTTTAACCTCTGCAGCAATGTTGGCAGCACTCATACGTGTAGTTCCTAAAGACAACCTCTGGATATGACGCTGAGCATGTGCACTCAACTTCTTTGGTTAGCCATCGCAAGGCCTGTTCTGAGTGGAACCTGTCCTGTTAAACTGATGTATGGTCTTGGCAACCGTGCTGCAGCTCAGTTTCAGGGTCTTGGCATTCTTCTTAAAGTCTAGGCCATCTTTATGTAGAGCAACAATTATTTTTTTTAGTTCCTCAGAGAGTTCTTTGCCATGAGGTGCCATGTTGAACCTCCAGTGACTAGTATGAGAGAGTGAGAGCGATAACACCAAATTTAACACACCTGCTCCCCATTCACACCTGAGACCTTGTAACACTAAGGCCCTGTACACACGATCAGACATGTCTGATGAAACTTGTCTGACGGATGGTTTTCATCAGACAACTCTGAACTTGTCTGATGGTCTGATGTGCGTACACACCATCGGACCAAAATCTGATCAGACCAGAACGCGGTGACGTAGAACACAACGACGTGATGAAAAAACAAAGTTCAATGCTTCCAAGCATGCGTCGACTTGATTCTGAGCATGCGCAGGATTTAAAGCATGTTTTAAAACGTATGGATATTCAAATTTGTTGCCAGTGGTTTAGGCTCCAATGGCTGTGTGTTGAGTTATTTTGAGGGGACAGCAAACTTACACTGTTATACAAGCTGCACACCCACTACTTTACATTGTAGCATAGTGTAATTTCTTCAGTGTTGTCACATGAAAAAATAGAACAAAACATTTACAAAAATGTGAGAGGTGTACTCACTTTGTGAGACACTGTATAGAGGCATGGAGGAGCTCAGCTATGAGGAAATATTAGATTAGAGGAACTGAATTTATTCACTCTTGAGAAGAGGAGAATAACGGGGGATATGATCAACATGTACAAATATATAAAGGGTCCATATAGTGAACCTGGTGTTGAGTTATTCACTTTTACGGTCAACACAAAGGACAATGGCACTCTTTATGTTTAGAGGAAAAGAGATTTCATCTCCAAATACGGAAAGGTTTCTTCACAGTAAGATCTGTGAAAATGTGGAATAGACTCCCTGCAGAGGTGGTTCTGGCCAGGTCAGTAGATTGCTTTAAGAAAGGTCTGGATTCTTTCCTAAATGTACATAATATAACTGGGTACTAACATTTATAGGTAAAGTTGATCCGGGGTAAATCCAATTGCCTCTTGGGGGATCAGGAAGGATTTTTTCCCCCCTGCTGTAGCAAATTGGAGCATGCTCTGCTGGGGTATTTCCCCTTCCTCCTGATCAACTCTGGGTATAGAATTGGGAAGATGGGACTGTATGATATTATTATTGTTATTAATTTATTTTGTTTTAGAGCCGGTTCACACTGGGGCGACATTGAATGCAATGGAACCGTTCTAATAGGAGCGACGCAAATCGCTCCGACTTAGAAAGAGGTTCCTGTACGACTTCGGGGGCGGCTTGGGGCGACCTGCATTGACTTCTATACAGAAGTCGTTTTGCAGGTCGCTTCTTAAGTCGTCCTCAGGACGACTTGCAGAGTCGCCCCCGAAGTCGTGCCGCGCTGTGTAAACCGACTCTTATGGTTGAACTGAATGGACTTGTGTCTTTTTTCAACCTAACTAAGTAACTATGTCTATCTATCTATCTATCTATCTATCTATCTATCTATCTATCTATCTATCTATCTATCTACAGATATAGATATATATATAGATATATAGATATAGATATATATATAGATATATAGATATATCTATATATAGATATATATTGCAACAATTATATATTTAGCGTGGCTCACTGCAAAATTATTTCCTAGCTCAGTATTACATTTTTTAGCCTTCCTGTCATCGGTGGAAGAGGGTAAGTTTATCATATAAGTACAGCCAAAGTCTTTTTTGCCGAGTGAATGACTGGATAAAGCTACTGTGACAGGGAAAGGGTACAAAGTAACTCCATATTCCTTCTACCTACTTTGTACTGTCTGCCTTTTGTTGAATGCTCATCACAGATGAGGAACAGGATGCTCTTATTGCAGTTTAATTAATTAACAAAAAAGAATAACTAAAAAAAAAAAAAACTGTTACTTCTAGTGTTCACCCCCTCCTTCTTCTTTATTCTTTAGTACAGTGGTGTGAAAAATGATAAAGGAAAACTGCAGAGCCTGGTGGCATGTCTCCCAGTCACTGTCACTTGTCAAATTACAAGCCATGCACCTATGTCTTCCTGATCCCATTGTAGAGAGATCAAGAGGGAGGAGGCACTGTTTGGAGCAGAAAGGAGACACGGAATGAAAAATGTATTTTATGAGCTGGAATATAGCAATTGCTCATAAAAATTCTCATCTTATAATTGTCTATCTGGAGACACAGAAGGGCCCACAGCCAATCACATACGTTTCTCTAGAATGTAGCAGGTGGCAGACATTAACCAGACAGCAAAGACCTTTCACCTAGTTTAAATTTTATGTGCATTGAAGTCTGTTGAGAAACAATTGCAACCTGTTTTATATAACCTAACTTATGCAAGCTGACTGCAACGTATTTCAATACAGACTGCTCAAACAGAGTGCATCTGTAGCTATAGCCTTCGCATTGGAAGCTGAACTCAAGACAAATGCACAATTGAAGTACATATTTAGTGGCAGACTTACCTGACATAGGAGTTTCATTTTCTGTCCATCCAATCCTGGGATTTACACTGTTTTAAGAGAACAACCACAAACTCCTACGCTCTGGGTCAGACTTACCATTGGGCTTGACTGGGCTCAAGTCCATGGGCCCCGCCCAATAGGGGGCCCCGCCCGTTTACGTTAACATTTTTTCAATAATATGCCCGGTGTCTGTCATTTAATTTTTCATTTAAAGTGTGTTGATTGGTCTAGCATTTCTACCTGTTCTAGGAACATTGATAATTTTTGTCCTCCGTCCAAGTAGACAAACTGTCTTTCTTTTATTATTACCCTTGTGAAGCTATTTTTGCAATATTATGCCCGGTGTCCTTCCTATTGCTGGATGTGGCATGTTACTTTGGCTTCAATTGCTGTATTTTCCCTTTGAATACATTGTACTCTGACTTGTGTCAGTGCTTTTTTGTGCCCATGCGCAGTATACATCATGTCCTTCGGGACAACGCTATGTTTACTATTGATGACTACGCGTCATCATTAGTGATGAGCGGAATACGCCATATTCGATTTCGCGATATTTCACGAATATATAGAAGAATATTCGCGAAATATTCGTTAATATCGAATATTCGTGATATTTTATCAAGAAAAAAAATTTGCGAAATTTCACTAATGCGAAATTGATTGTGAAATTCTCGTCAACACGCGAAAACGGAGATCATTTCCTGGATTACTAAACTAATACGCACTAAACACTAACTCTACTTACACAAACTTATATAACTAAACTAAAGCTAATTTTTTTTTTTTTATACACAAAACACAGAAGGGCAGAGAAAGTATTCGCGAATATTCGTAATACGAATATTCACATCGCGAATATTCGGCAACATAAAAGGATCGCCTCAGCTACTCGGCCCAGGGTCTCTAATCATACCAGCAATGCTTTTAGACGTCGATGGAGATCACTAGGATGTGATCTGTTTTAAAAATAAATTTGAAAAAATACGAATATTCGCAATAGCGAATTTTCACCGCGATATTCGATTTATTCGCGAATACTCGAATATGCAATATTCGTAACGAATATTCGCAATGCGAATATTCGTGAGCAACACTAGTCATCATCATGCGACACGGTCACAATGACATTATTACGCCTGGTCATTCTTCTGCGCATGTGCGGGCATGCGAATGGCACTATCTATAGCTGGAGAGGCTATCGATGGACAGACGTGTTGGCTCGTACAGCGGAATTATATGATCCCTCTCCATCTGACAGGAATAGCGGAAGCTCTTTCCTTGCCAGGCTCTTTGTGCTGATATTGGGTTATTTATCACCATACACATTAATTTTATGCTGTTTTGCTTCCTTAGGCATACCCCTTTGAAGTGGGAGAACTGTACCCTACCCTTTTCCTTATGGGTTGCTTATACCAGTATAATTGAATCTGATCCTGGAATTTTGTTTAGTTGTTTGTTCAGAATCGTGATCTCTATTTTTATTCTCAGTTTATTCAGAATTGTGTAGCTATAATACATACCATGTGTATGTATCATTTTGTTCTATTTAAAGTAATGTATAGAAGGTAGGGCCAGAAAGTGATTCAAGCCCAGGGGCCCCCACCACCCTAAGTCCTGCCCTACGCTCAAGAGTATGTAATGGTGGAAGATGGATCACAGATCCTTGATATTTCCAATACAAGCACAGGCTTTGTTTCTCCCTAAGGGTCAGGGGGAAACCCAGTGTAAAAAAGTAGAGGGAGCGCACCAGCCTTGTGCGTTACCCAAGTGGTATCCTTAATAAAGTAATAGGTAAGAAGCCATTTGGAAGGTCCGCTGGCTTGCAGGGACTAGTCTCAATAAACAGATTGCTTTGCACAAACGTTGGACTTTGATATGCTTTTACCTTTGAGTTGTTTGTGAGTACATATTTTTTGTACCTATTACTTTATTAAAGTTACCACGGGTAATGCGTATTTACCATGTTTGTTTTGCCGTATTTACATAGCTCTGTCAGACAGCACAGCCAGCCTGACAACCTGATATTTCTCTGCTGCCTGGATGGTTAATACCTTTGTCAAATTTTGTTTTTATTGTCTATCTACAGTGAAATGAAATCCCCTTAGACAGTTGTCACTAGGACAGGTGTTTCACTCAACAATAACATTTTAGATATCTTGTTGCTTTCAATCTCTGGGATAATGGTCACCAGGACAAATTGTGAAGTTGAATCTTTCCAGCGGGGGGGCACAAACAACAACTAATTCCTGACAGGTGTTTCAAGGATTCTCTACGAAATCAAAAAACAAAAACTAAATCCAAAACCAAAAAGACATGTGTTTTATTAAAGTCTAACTAGAAACAAAACATATTTTTTTCATTTCTGAAGGTTTTTAGTGCTTTCTGTGCCCCCATTAAGGAATTTTACTCTCCCCATTTATCCTGTTTACCATTGTCACCGAAAGAAAAAGTGAAAGAAAATCCCAAATTCTGGGTTTCCATCAGAACAGGAATAGAGGGGAAGTCTTCCACTGGAGACACTAGTTCGGGTGACCCTGGTGACCTCAAAGGATTCCTTCACTTTGCAGGGAACTCTATCTTGAATCCTGTTTTGGCTATGGGACAGGAAGTGAAGGAAAATCTCCAGCAATGGGACACAGATGGGAAAACACTGACAGGGGTTATATCTTGTTTTAACTCCATCCATAATAAAAAAGAAATGTTTTGTCTTTAGCAACGCTTTAAAGTGGATGTAAACCCACTCTCATCCTTTCTAAACTACTGCCATAGTGGTGATCTATAAGGATATACATGTCTCCTGCATGTATCCTTACCTGTCAAATGTCTCCCCTCTGTCTGTAATGAGACCTGAAAAACTGCAGATTCTGTGGGTGGGTCTGTTGTCTGGAGCTTTGTGGGTGGAGTCGTGATGTCAGTAGACCCTCCGTCCACCTCTACTCTCACCTTGTCAACATGCATTTTTTCTTATGTATTTCTTACACTGAATTCTGCTATGATTACTAACATCCAGTCAAAACCCAGAAAAGTAACCACATGACTTCAGAAAAGGAGTGGGGGTGGGAATTAAAAAATAATGTCTGTCTGAAGCTACTGCATGAGATATGTAAATAACCTGTCACTCACAGCAAGGGGGCAGAACGGACTAAGGTTTTTCTCTGTAAGTCCATTTTATTTCACTGAACAATAAAAGAGGATTGCTCAGAGCTGGATTAACTCTGTGTGGCAAGACTGGGCACAGATTATAGGAAATCGTATACTGTACACTGTGACATCAAAAGAGAAAAAAATATTTGGGTTTACATCCACGTTATGTTTCAAGCTCCTCTGGAGCAGGAATGTATGTAAATACCTGTAACTGAACTGCAAACTCTGTTGCACAAATTAGTGCACCAGGGGCTTTTCCAATATCTATCACAATATAGTAGCAGCAGCTGAGAGAACCCCACAATACCAGTGAGGTGATACCAAGAGTATAAAGTCAGCACTCACTTTCAGCAATCCTAAACATAATTCTAAAAAGTTCCAATCTATAAAGTGTCCTTCCAAAGGTTACAGCTTCAGTAACATCCTATCTGGTTGTGACTCCCTTGTAGTGCTTTACTCAAGAAGGTGAAGAAGATCCTCATAATTCTCAAGCAGGACCTTCCATAATATGTGGCTGCTTTACTGTGTCTTTATCTCTCTTCCAGAAGGATTCCTCCTTCCCTCCTCCCTCCTCTCCAAATTGGTGTTGGAAGCTCGAAAATGAAGTACAATCGCATAGTGTAATACTACCACAATCTTTGTTCACCATAAATCAAAAAGCACATTACTCAAAAAAATGTGTTTATATATGTGTGTATCCCTTTAAGCCCAGTTCCACTCTATATAAGCCTATGCTCTCTGGGGGTGGGGGCATGTCAGACCACTGCAGCAAGAGCATCGTTTTATTATAGATAGCAGTGTCCTTCCCAGCAGCATACTCTGGGGGAGAGGCCACTGGGAGAAGTTATACTGCTTACAACAGTAAGACTTTTACCTTTTAATCCTTCTGCCTACTATCTAAAGCGTGCACAAACTTTTTTGAAACTTCAGTGGGACTCTACACTGTATTCACTTTCTTCTATCATGGCAATACTGAGTTAAAGGAATTGAGTTCAATTTTTTAGACATCTAATGCCTCTTGCTATAAAACTCCAAATATTGTGTGGCTCCATATGGTAGGTGGCTGGAAGGGTTTTTGTTATGTTGAAGACAGGGGCATTGCTTGCACTGGGCACCTAGGACATATGCCCTGCATCTCCTGCAGGATGCCCTTAGTCTCTAGCCAGCTGACCTCTCTCCCTGCAGGCTGTCACAACAATAGCAAAAGCTGCCTCTAGGCTCTGCTGTGTCACATAACACAAGATGACGGGGTGTCTGGAAGGAAGAAGATCCCCTGGCTTTCTATTGTACTGTAAAAATCGCTTTTGGATAGATCGTTCGATAATCTGATCGTTAGTATGCAGCATTCGACAGCCGATCACGACAGTCCGTCCAACAAAATCCGAAGGGACAATCGCGAAAACTTTGCTCGGATGACAGCCCTTCGTACGACAATTGATTAATCAGTACAGAATGCGTCCGCTAAAAATCGATAGACCGCATGATCGCAAACACCAAAATAAATCAGAAGGGCACAGAGGTCACACGTATTTGACATAATTTCAGATATACGTAGCTACGTACACCGAAAAGGTTTTCCCAGAATCGTATGACAAAAATCATACTTTTCGTAGCGCAACTTTTTGTATTCAAAATTAGTTTGATACAACAAAATGCTAACGATACGTCAACGCTGTATCCTGGTCTAGGCCAACAAGGCCCAGGCCTGGAGCAGCACTTTGCAGGGGGGGCAGCATGGAATGAGTCCCCACCGGCTTGCACTACACTATTAGTGTAGCGCCAGTCTTATGGGGTGTACTGGGCTAAAAGGCAAATTAGTCTAGCGACCCCATAAAGCGGCCACACTGCTTCCGATATGTGGGCAGCCGGCATTCCGCAACTGTGAGTGGGGGAGGGGACGCCCTCCTCTGCAGGCCCTCAGAACTAGTGTCCCAACTCGAAAATGTCAGGGCGGGTTTTAAACAGAAAGGGGTGTGGTCTTGACAGGAAGGGGTGGGTCATATTTAATGTAGGCGGTCACAAGTTTAGTCAGGCCTAGGGCAGCACAAAACCTAAATACACTACTGCGATAAGTCCTACGATAATCTGAACATGTGTACGAGGCATTACTCTCCTTAAAGTGCTCGAAGAGCCCCAGGTTTTTTACAATCCTAGCAACTCCCTGGTTGGAAAAACAAAGGAAAGAAAGGAACAACAAATATCTGCAGATATTCACAATCTACAGATCGAGCCCAGCTAAGTCCGTGTGCATCATCTCCAGACATGTCTGATTTATTGTGTAGCTTTATGTCCATTATTACCTGTACTGCGATCTGCGCTGTGCTGAATCGCGTGGTCAGTTTGGTGGACCCATTCTCCATTGCATTTGAAGTAGATCTGTGTGGCTGGAGTGGCTTTGCAGCTTAGAGTGACTGGTTTATTTTTAACAATGAATACGTCCTCAGGTTCCAAGAGGAAATGTGGCAGCAGTTCCCCTCCTTGTCCTCCTAGGCCTGCTCCAGGTATTGGCATAGGGAATGGATTCACTGGTCCAGAACTCTGCTGGCAGCCTGAAACAAGAGAAAACAAGTGACTATTGAGTACCCAGCTCACCTGCTGTCTGCACATTGTATGTATTAGCCCCGCTCCACATCTTTTCTTATCTTTCTCCATCACCTACAAGCCTCAAGCCTTTTTACTCTGCCATATTCATCTTGTTATTGATTTTCATGTTTTTAAGCAATGACAAACGTTGCATTAAAAGACACAATAAAAGGATTGGACATTAAATTAAACTATATCCGTGTTACACGTTCACAGACCAGTGGTTTGAAAATGTTTTATTTATTAACACTTTCCTTCCATTGTAATACTACATTCTCTGCTATACAATAAACATAGAAAAAAAAGTGTTCTATAATCACAATACAGAATTATGAAATACTAATTTTTCTTTTTTACAGCAATGAATTCTGCTCTGTGTGTCACTTTTTACACCCTATTTGCTGTAGGCATTATTATAAAAGGAATCTCCCTTAATTTTTTATTTTTTTTTATTCATTCAGTATTGCATTGGAACACAATTATCGTATTTATTGGCGTATACCGCGCACCTGTTCACCCTTAAAATCAGGGCAAAATCGTGGGTGCGCGATGTACGCCAATACTCGCTTCCCGCGATGTGTTTGAATCCGCCGCCGACATATACCGAGCGCAGTACACTCGGGTACACTCGGCCAGGCTCGGATCCCCTCGCGGTTATGCGAGAGGAGCCGAGCATGCCGAGTGTACTGCTCTCAGTATATGTCGGCGGCGGATTCAAACACAGCGCGGGAAGCCGGGATAAATACTCGCTTCCCGCATTGTGTTTGAACATGGCCGCCGACATATACCGAGCGCAGTACACTAGGGTACACTCGGCCAGGCTCGGCTCCCCTCTCAGTTTATGCGAGTGAAGCCAAGCATAGCCGAGCGTGCCCGAGTGTACTGCGTTCGGTATATGTCGGCGGCGGCGTTCAAACACAGCGTGGGAAGCGGCAATCGGCTCAGAGACCAGCGCGGGAGGACACCACGACGGACGCCGGACCGGCCATGGACGCCGGGCAAGACATGGACGCCGGGCAAGACACCAAAACTGTAAGTATTAAAACATTTTTTTCCAGGAATGTCAGGCTAAATTAGGGGTACGCGCTATATGCTGGTGCGCGTAATAGGGCGATAAATATGGAATCTTTGCAGTGTGAATTAGCCTTGATATCTTGCACAGATAGGCCTATTGAAAATGTTAGGTCTAAAGCAGTGACATGAAACAATGTCATTGGGGGGAAAAAATCTCTTTCTGATTTATTTTTTCTTTTGTATTAGATACTTTTAATATTTTTTTTTTCAGAGAATAGATGCAGGAACTCAGAGTCACCCTTCGTTTCTTCTCCCTACCCACCTCCAAGGACCATCCCTTGTTCCACCTGCACCTCCCAGTACTGTCCTTTTTAGAGAATACAGAACCAAGTATAATTTTTGTGCAAAATCATTTGAAACAGAATATTTTGTGATAAAGAAAGACAGTAAAATAGATCCCATGCAGGGAGCGATGATAGACTTCACCCCAACAACACTAGACCCCCACTGCAATGACAGACCCCACCCCAGCAACAATAGATCTCCCACACAGAAATAGCTTCCCCCCACAGCAACAATGGACCTCCACATCAAAATACCACCCCAGCAACACTAGACACTCAGCAGCAACAACAGATCTCCCAGCAGCCAGCATCAATGGACCCTCCAAGAGCCAACAACAATAGACCTCTCCCTCAAGAGCAGATTTCTCCCAGCGACAATTGACCCCCCCACCCCCCAGAAACATAAGACCTCCCCACCAGCAACAATAGACCTACCCTCTACCTAAAAATAGATCCACACCAGCATCAATAGACCCTTCAGCACATCCCAGCACTCCTTGCCATTACAAACATTCAGTGCTGGAGGTGCCGTTGGCGCTGAAAAAAGGCCCTGGTTAGACCCCTTTCACACTGGGGCGTTTTTTTTTTGCCGTTTTAGTACTAAAAATAACGCCTCTTAAGCAACCCCAGTGTGCGCTTGCGGGTAGGGAAAATAAGTCCTGCAAGCAGCATCTTTGGGGTGGTACGGGAGTGATGTATACACCTCTCCTAAAATGTCCCTGCCCATTGAAATTAATCAGCTATTCTGCCGAAGTCAGGTTAAAAATGCCCCGCCAGTGGCAGCAAAGTGCTGCTAAAACTAGCGACGCTTTACTGCTAACGCCGGCACTGCCCCAGTGTGAAAGGGGTCTACATTTGCATGAATGTATGTGTTTGTCAGAAAATTAAAAGGATTTGTCTCACTCCTACTTAACAACAGAGCAAAGTGGTCCCCTGAGCTTAACAAAGTGAGACAACCTGGTTAATAAGTTTACATTTAAACAAGTGTGCCATTTAAAGTTAGAGACATTTTGAGATGGACCCACTAGGCAACACTCATCCAGGTCATATGACTTGGAATTGTGCTTTTCTTGACGTAGTTAGATACATTTTTGCTTGCCTTTCTCAACCATATCCTTTCTCCCCATTGCCTACTTGCATGATTAGCTGGACCTAATTTTACAGCTTGGGTTTACAGTACATGTCATATATGTATTATATCGCAGCTTACTAGTTCTTATATGTGGTTGCTGCATTCGTTTTTGTTTGTAGGCTTTTTTCTTTTAATTTCACATGGTTAAATGGCCAGTAAGTCTGTTATATTTCAACATTCAATAACTTCAATGATCAAGCTGTCCAGCAAAAGAGGCAGTTAAAGTGATGAGACAAACCATTTATCACTGACAGGGGTGCTTCCAAAGATCAGCTTTTATTCATTTATTTAAAATCTTTATCCAAAAAGGGAAAACACCCTCCCACAAATTGACAAGGTTGCTGTCCAAGGGTGTCTCTGTTGCTTCCCCATCCAGTGTGGATCACCAGGTGAAAATAAAGGGAAAAGGCCTAAAAAGGAAAACAAATGCAGCCATCACATTTAAGGGCAGGTAAGCAGCAATATTTGTTTTGGGGATTAATACTGCTTTAGGCTAGGTGCACACCTCTGCGTGGGGCTGTGTTTTGTGGAAATCGCATCTGTTCCCGTAGCTGCAACCATCCGCAGCTAAATCTTGCTGCTCTTAGGAGACACCTAGGACTGCCATTCATTCTGAATGGGACCCCCACACATTTAAAGCCCTATACACACATCAGTTTTCCTGCAGGTTTTTCTCTTCAGGTCTACCAAAACCATATAATATGAGGTCAAACCTTAAGAGTTTCAATTCGTATGCAATCAGGCAGGGCCTTGCACTACATGGTTTTGGTAAACCCGAAGAGAAAAACCTGCAGGAAAACTGATAGTGTGTATGGGGCTTTAGAGTGAAGAAATGTCATCAGCACACCAAGGATTCCTCAAAAGGGTCCAAAGCTTTATTTTTGTGGTCACATAGTACACATACAACAGCGTTTGGGAGCTACACAGGGCCCCTTCGTCAAGCACCTTTGCTGGTGCGGGAAACTGCTGGGAAATCGCATGGTCAAAAAATTTGGGAAATCCAGTCTTGGACAGCTATCATCAGATGAACTGTCCCCGTTGGAAGACTTCCCCTTACCTCCTGTTCTGGTGTGAACTGTAAGATTTTAGATTTGTTATCACTTTCTGTCCTGGTGACAATGTGATTAGTTGCCAGCCCCTTTCAGGATGCCGGGCGCATTAATTTCTATGGCCTAGATGGGGGGGGGGGGGGTTTGAAGCACCTGATTAGAGCCAGAGGCTCTAATAGGCCTCAAAATAGGGTGGGCTCAGGGCACAGAGCATTGGGTTCAGAGCCCTTCCAGTTGTTTTGCAACAGTGAATGAACATTCGCTGTTGCAACACTGATCCTCCTCCCGGCCAATCGGGAAGTGGGTCTGATACCTGTCACCCGATTTGGCTGAAAGGACAGGTGATCCCATTGAATGCCTAAGAGGAGGGGGGATGCACATCTGAAACCGCTATGATCTCAGAAGAGAAGAGGACACAAGAGACGCTGCCAGATGACCGCCGTAGCCTGATCCCCTACCGAAAGTGGCCGCTGATCTCCGCCACCGATAGGGTAGGTGCCGGTGGACTGGCAGACGGCGGGGAAGAAAAAAACACCAGCCACCACTGTATATAGCACTATATATTTATATACTGTATATGTATATATATATATATATATATATATATATATATGTATATATATATATATATATATATATATTACTTAAAATATAAGTAAAACATCAATACAAGTCTAGCAAAATAATGCTTAATTTGGTCATTTAATATCATAGATCTTTCCTATATATATGCCTGTTTGACTGTATACTTACATCTAAATACTTTGTATAAGGACATCACATTTTATAACAGGGTGGGCCAAATTCTAACAATACTCTGTGTCTGGTGTGACACACGATCACAGAAAGACTTATTACTTTAGATTATCAAGAACAGTTACGCTATCATTGAAAATAGCTTAAGATATTATCGCTATAAACATTCTTCCATCAAGATGTGTCCATTTAATGGCAAAGGAACTCTGTGACTTTTTAGATCTTATCATACACAATGAAAGCACATTATTCCGTTGACAGATTTTCCCTTCTCACCTGGATTTGATTTTCTCGAGGGGCAAGTGGGTAAAATGATTGATCTTCACTTTCTCAAGTGATTTCAGCGTTTCTAAGGCCATTGATTCCTACAGGGAAAGGTGTAACACTACCATTTCATTTTAACTTACTCATTGTGCCCTATGATGTCTAACATGATTTATTTCTTTCATTTCTCTGCTATCATCTTCTGAACATCACTGCTTGTCAGTTCAGACTCCTCAATGCGTTTTCAAATAGCTGCTCTTCAAGTCTGCCTCACAAGTTTTAGTCGCCTATTTCTAGCTTTCCAGGAACACAACTGGTTACCTTTTTTAGGACAGTCCTTGGGTTCTGTTTTTACAAACTGCCCTTTAAATACAAAGCATTGATCAGTAGAACAGGCAGATGGGTTAGTTACTTTCACCTTTGCTTTCACAGTCCCGTGACTATGCTTGAAAGTCCTTGTGCTATCAGTTTTGTGGAATTCCAAGTACACGCCACGTGCAAGTTCCCTAGCTGAGATTTTCTTGCAGACTTGCATAAAGAAAGCACATAATGCAGCAAGATGTATGACCCCAGAAAATTATTGCATTGGACCGTTCAAGCAGCAGATTGGAGGAATGAGGATACAATGATCAGTGTAATTTACATAATGCTACACTCGTAAATCCCACACAATATGCAGATCTCTGCTAAATAATTAATAAGTATTAGCTGCTCTATAAGGAGGAACTCCATCTTTTTTTCTGACTTAAAACTGAGTAGAAAAGAGAAACCCTGCTGGTTTTTTATTTCTTTGTATGGAGAGATCTCAGCTCACTTTCTGTCCTGAAGACACAAGAAGTGAGAGGAAACCTCAGCAAAAAAAAAAAACGAAGGTAAATCCAACCTTTGGCAATTGTTACTGGAGCAGGTGTCTCTGTTGGAAATCGCCCTCTGCACTGCTGTTTCACTGATTTGCCATTTCCGTAAATCTCCCACTCGAATGAAAAAAGAAACTACTTTCAACTATTTCATATTTGCTACCTGTGCAATTGCCATGTAGTCTTCCATTTTTACAGAGATATTTGGATAACAAACCATTTTTATTATTATTTATGTTGCTCCCTAATCACAAACTCTTCAATTTTTTACAATTGTATTTGTGCCAAAGGTAGTCTGTAAACACAGACGCACAGGAGCTCCTATGTAATATCTGAATAAAAAACAATATTTCAGAACATTCCAACCATTTTTACCTAAGCCCTATACACAGGCACAGCCATGTAAGGAAATGATAGTGGTCTGAAGTAATTTTTAATAGACAGTATTTAACAAAACAATCAGCTGAATGATCAGACAGAGAACAATGTAACCTGCAGTTTACTAAATAAATGAACATTTTTAAGCAATAATAAATAACAGGTTTATGGTGTCTAGCAGCATGCATACACTACAGAATAATAGAAAATAGGTTATGGAAGCTGCACAAACATGGACTCTTCAAAGCAATGTCTCTAAGACTCAATCAGGATAACATACAGTATGACTGCATAGACTAGTCTCTATAACAACAAAGAGGTCTAGCTGAGAGTCACCATATTAGTAAAACAGTTCAGAACATAAACAGCTACTTGCTTTATGCTTCTGGACTGCATCCCTCACAGAGAAGTCAAGGATAGCTGCGGCAAAACACAGGTGAACCGCTAGAGGGAATCAAGAACACAGAGCTACCTCACTAGTATTGCAGTACTTTGCTAGCAAATGGGGAAGTGCTCCCCACAGAAGCTTGGTCTTTTAGAGAACCCGAATGCCACTAAGAGCCTGCCAGGCATACAGTTGAGGGTCTCTCTCCTGGCTGCAGATCACTTGCCCACCTAACCCTGAGTCATCAGGTGTAGCCTCTTTGAGCTGCTGAGAGAGGGAAGCTAAGGAACGTATCTAGTTTGTGTGTATCCAGAAACACAGGGAGTTAGTTGTGGATGAAGGAGTTAAATGGGCCTGGGCCAGCAAATGAGTGAGTAAATGAACACTCCACTACAAGTATGTGTTGTTTCTACTGAGAAGAGGTGGTTTTGATCTCATATGCCTATTAATAAGTAAGCACAATCCCTACAAAATGCTCTCAACCAGGGTTTGTGTAACCCTAGAGTGTCTCCAGAGATTGTTTGGGGTTCCTTGAGCAGTTAGCAGTGGTAGATTGATCTCTTGCCTACACTGACCACCAATGTTAAGGGACATTGTCCAACAGTGAGCACAGGAAGGTTTACCAATCCCCTACAACAGACTTTCTCAACCAGGGTTCTGTGGAAACCTAGAGTGTCTGCAGAGATTGCTAGGGGTTCCTTGAGCAGTAAGCAGGGGTGGATTGATCTCTTACCTACATTGAGCACCAATGTTAGGAGACATTTCCCTACTGACCACTAGTATAAGGGATCTCATATCATTACAGAGAATAATATTGTAGTATACAACAGGGCATGTTAAATATAACACATTCTATTTTTTTTTTAAACATTTCTTCAACTTACAGACCATGCTAGAATAGTTGCAGGTGTAATCAATTTTAGCAGAGGTTTCACTGAGCCCTAACAATTATATTAACCCCATGGAGCTGGCGAATGCTGGGCCTTTGAGGTGTTTAGAAGGCTGGGAGGCGGGGCTTATGATCATGGCCGCTGTGATTGGCTGTTACGGCAGTCCTATGATTGGAAAGGTTTCCATGAGCCAACAGTAACTGTGCCGGCACAGTTCTATTTGCTAATTACTAATGACTAATGCACGCCAATAAGTGGCCTCATATTTGTCTGCACTCAACGCCAAGAGGTTAAAGGTCCCTTTGTGGTAAAAGGGTTGATAACGGTTGGCCTAGAACCTCCTTAAAGTGTATGTAATTGCCTCTATCATTTACAGACAAGGAAGCTGCCATATTTGCCTCTGTTTAATCTACAACTGCCATGATTCTGCACATGTGATCAGTTATGACACCTGCTATTGGATGTTTGGTTTGACAGTTTGGTTAATAGCACAACCAATGGGAGTGTTACATTTCCGGGGTCATGCTTGTTTTATGGATGGGTTTACTTCCGCATTAAGGCAATAAACATTGCTTGAAGGAAATGTACAATAGTTTATGTATTTATTATGTTTAGTATTATAAAGAGAAACATCTCTTTTTAGCGAGCTAAAAAAAAATGACAACTAACAGCAAATATAGTGAGCCACAAAAAAACTAGATCTTTTTCCACATTTCTCTACAGCAGTGGTTCCCAACCTTTTCTATGGCCCAAACACCTAGAAAATGTTTGATTAATGTTCACATCCCCTTAAAAAGTAATATCATGTTTGAGAATGAATAAATCTAATTTCTAATTTTTGAATACTGCGGGTGAATAAATGAAACTTAAAAAATAGGCTTTCAACATTTAAATGCAAATATAAATTGTGCAATTAGATTCTAATGTATTCAGAATAAAAATTGTAAATTGTAATTGCAGGTCTGCCTTTGGATTCAGGCAATTCCTAGATTTTGTCTTAATTAACAAAAGAGAACTGAATCCAGATTCACACAAATGCATAACTCCCAACTTTGGAACAAAGACTATCTGTCCCTCTTTCCTCCTCATTTGTCCCTAATGTTGGTCTGATCTATATATTTGTATATAAAATGCACGTATTATCTTTCAAAAAGTGTTTTCCAGTGATAAACCTACATTTGTAAATTCCAAAAGCCAATAGGAATAGTAGGGGGGAAGAAAAAAGCACTTGTGGGTTTCACTAATATATTTTTTTTGTATAATTCTTCCTTAACCACTTAAGGACCGGACCAATATGCTGCTAAATGACCCAAGGGTTTTTTACAATTTGGCACTGCGTCGCTTTAACAGAAAATTGCGCGGTCGTGCAACGTGGCTCCCAAACAAAATGTACGTCCTTTTCTTCCCACAAATAGAGCTTTCTTTTGGTGGTATTTGATCGCCTCTGCGATTTTTTTTTTTGTGCTATATACAAAAATAGAGCGACATTTTTGAAAAGAAAACAATGGCCCAGATTCAGAGAGAATTGGATTCTCGTAACGTATCAGAAATACACTACGCCGCCGTTTTTTACCTGGCTCTACGTGGAATCCAGGTAGATTTTGTCCAGTAAACGACGGCGGCGTAGTGTATTTCTCCCATCACAATCCATCTAGACGAGTAGGGGGCGTGAAGGATTTAAAATAGGCGCGTTCCCGCGGCGATCGAACTGCGCATGCTCCGTTCGCAAATTTCCCGCCGTGCATTGCGCGAAATCACGTCGTTACATCATTCGTTGTTTGAGTAGCGTCGTTTACGGACATTTCTATTCCCGAACGAGTTACACAAAAAAAAAATAATAATTTAAATTCGACGCGGGAACGACGGCCATACTTAACATGGGCTACGCACCGTTAGACCAGCAGAAAGCTGGTCTAACAGTACGTAAAAAAAAACAGACGTAAGCGATTGCGAAGACCGCTCGTATCTTCGTGGATCGCCGTAAAAACACATTTGCATATCCCGACGCATGAAAACGACGCGAACTCCTCCCAGCGGCCGCAAAAATATCGCAGCGTAGATCCGAAGGCTTACGAAGACGTAAGCCTCTCGGATCGAAGCCCGAAGCCGCCGTATCATGGTTTGAGGATTCAAACTAGTGATACGGCGCGCAAAATTTGAAATTACTCCTGTCTAACACCAGTTAGACAGGCGTAATTGCTTTATGAATCTGGGCCAATATTTTTTAATTTTTGTTATAAGAAAAATCAAATAAACTAAATTTTAGTCAAACATTTAGGGCAAAATTGATTTAGCCGCATGTCTTTAGTAAAAAAAAAAATCGCAATAAAAAAAAAATAGCTACCTAGTGGGAACAGCGACACTAATACAGCGATCAGAAAAATGATCGCTTAGTGACACTGGCAATAGGGAATGAAAGGGTTAACTATGGTGGTGATCAAGGGGTTAAAACTTTATTAGGGGGGTACGGGGGCTACCCTGGACCTAACACTAACTGCCTGTCACACTGACACTAAATGCAGTGATCAGTACATATATGATCACTGCATTCAGTGACACTGTGATAGGGGGGTGGGGTGATCGCAAGGGGTTAATGTGCCTGCGTGTACTGGTGTCAGTGTAGTGTTGTGCAGACTCACTGTGTGATGTGATCTCTCCTCAGCGGCGGTTGAAAAAAACGCAGAGAGCAGAGATCACATCACTTCCCTCTTCCTGTGTTTACACAGGAGGAGGAAGTGCACTGCAGGGGGAGCGCGCGCATTGGCTGGGAGCGATCCGGAGGGGGCGGACAAAAACGAACAGCCGCCCCCCTCAGCATGGATCGCTCCTACAGCAAACCCGATCGGACCCCCGACCCACGTCAAGGCAGCTACGTACAGGTACATTGATTTGCCTGTCCGTGCCATTCTGCCGACGTAAATGTACATGCGGCGGTCTTTAAGTGGTTAAGGTGGCGTGGTCAGGGGTGCATGTCCTATGCCTACATACTTTTGCTAATAGTTTCCTAACTCAAAAAATTGGGAGGTATGCAAATGTTTTGTTGCAAATGGAATAAATGGTTTTCCACCAATTCTTGGGAACATATCCAGTGCTGCACACCAAAACTCCTTCTAAAGTCTTGCTTTCGTATTACATTTCAAGAGCTCAATTTGTCTGCAAATCAGTAAGATCTTCCTTCAGCTTCATTCATTCATTCATCCATATTGTAAGAATAGGGATTCCTGATCCATTCTTCTGACAGAAAAATATCCCACAACTTGTATAACAATGTACATCTATGAATTTATGAGTGAAACAATTCACAATGATTATGTCAGATGTTGCTTTATACTGATTTTAAACAACCAATTATTTAGTTTACTTTTGATTAAATAAACAATGGAACACTTATCTATACGACAGAACCACCTACTATTACTTCTCAATAGTGTTGAGCAGAATATGCCATATTCGATTTCGCGATATATCTCGAATATATAGTCGAATATTCGAGATATATTCGCTAAATACGAATATTCGTGATATTTTTTGGAAATGAAAATATTGCGAATTTTCGCTATTGCGAATTTTCGCTATTGCGAATGCGAATGCGAATCGCGAATTGCGAATGCGAAATTTCGAGAAATGCGGAAAGGAGCACTCTGATTGGCTCAGAATATTCGTGATATATTACAATATAAAATAATTGCGAATATTCGAGAAATGCGGAATGGAGCACTCTGATTGGCTCAGAATATTTGTGATATATTACAATACACAATAATTGCGAATATTCGGCAAATGCGGAAGGAGCACTCTGATTGGCTCAGAATATTCGTGATATATTACAATACACAATAATTGCGAATATTCGAGAAATGCGGAATGGAGCACTCTGATTGGCTCAGAATATTCGTGATATATTACAATACACAATAATTGCGAATATTCGAGAAATGTGGAAGGAGCACTCTGATTGGCTCAGAATATTCGTGATATATTACAATACACAATAATTGCGAATATTCGAGAAATGTGGAAGGAGCACTCTGATTGGCTCAGAATATTCGTGATATATTACAATATAAAATAATTGCGAATATTCGAGAAATGCGGAATGGAGCACTCTGATTGGCTCAGAATATTCGTGATATATTACAATACAAAATAATTGCGAAATTTCGAGAAATGCGGAATGGAGCACTCTGATTGGCTCAGAATATTCGTGATATATTACAATATAAAATAATCGCGCGATATCGCTATTGCCGAATAATCGCATTGCGATTTTTCGGCAATATAAAATGAGCGCTGCAGCTACTCGGCCCAAGGTCTCTAATCATACCAGCAATGCTTTTAGACGTCGATGGGGATCTCTTGGATGGGATCTGTTCTAAAAAAAAAATTGAAAAAATTCGAATATTCGAAATAGCGAATATTCGCCGCTATATTCGAGATATTCGCGAATACTCGAATATGCAATATTCGTAGCGAATATTCGCAATGCGAATATTCGTGAGCAACACTACTTCTCAAGACACGCTGGCAGCTGGCTGAGCAATGAC
This sequence comes from Rana kukunoris, assembly GCA_029574335.1. Taxonomy (NCBI): domain Eukaryota; kingdom Metazoa; phylum Chordata; class Amphibia; order Anura; family Ranidae; genus Rana; species Rana kukunoris. The sequence continues at coordinate 255,324,279 of CM056051.1, read as the reverse complement.
TGTCTGTGTTGCAATGCCTGAAACCCATTTTGCAACCCTGGGGTTGCAGAAAACCCATGTTGGGAACACTAACTATATGGCTATGCTGTCAAAACAGACCTGACATACCCCCTTCCTCTCTCCTTTTAATGGTGTTATCTGTCTCTTTGCCCCTGCAGGAAAACGTAATAAACTCTCTTTACAGCTCTCTTCCTCTCCTACTAATACTTACCTTCCCCATACTCCTCCTCCCATTGCCCTGTATAGACATCCCTGTGCATGTTATATGTTGGAGATTAAATATAGGCAAGGAATTTCCCTCAGGCCCCTCACGACTGTGTTAGGCTTGGCAAATAGCCAATCAGGCACCACATAGTGGGAAGAAGGGGAAAACATCACACAACACATGTTTGTTCGGCCATACTCAAAATTTCAGAGTTTTTGTAAGAGCTGCAGGGGAACGTGAGTAGTGAATTGTGGGGAAGTTAACTATTAGAAGTAAAAGAGGGGGTCTAAAAAGGGAACATGCCAGAATGATAAGTTTATGACCAAAAAAGAGTGCTGCAGAATTTATTTTTTTACAGTGGAAAGGTAAGTTTTTGCACACTTGAACACATCTACCCACTCTCTCCAATGCCTATAATTTTTTCTAGCAGTTGCAAATTTTCAGTTTTGGTTTGTATTACAGTAATGGCTCACTAGCTATTTCTATTGCCTCTAAGATTTTCAGTTTGAATCCAATCCAGAACACTACTATTACAAGTAGTTGGTAGTTATTCCCATGCTTGTGTGGGTTTCCCTTAGGTACTCTGGTTTCATCCCACTCTCCAAAGATATTCAGGTAGTTTACCAAGCTTTTGTTCACTGTTAGGGATGAGCCAAACATAACGTCTTTAAATAGCACAATCACCTGCCTGCCAGTAAATTAGGAAGAACTGATCTATCTAAGCTATACAGTGTATAAATATATGTACAACTCCTAGGGATGTATATATATTCTCTACACACTGTAAATTAAGCTAAACTGACTAGCCTGCCTGCCTGCTCTATCTAGCTATATAAACAGACAATCTCTCTGTCTCTCTGACTGCTCTCATTAACAAGCCGGAACACACTACACAAGGCCGCCCAGCAGACGGCCTTATATAGTGTGGGGTGTGTGCTAAAGCCCTGAGCCATAATTGGCCAAAGCCACCCAGGCTTTGGCCAATTATGGCTCTTCATTTTTTGCGCGCTGTGATTGGCCAGGCATGCGGGACATACAGCATGCTTGGCCAATCATCAGCGCGCAATGCCGCAGTGAATTATGGGCCGTTTTGCGTAACTCGAATTTGGCGCGAACGACCGCTTTTGTTCAAATTTCGTCGAACGTACAAATAGACAATGTTCGAGTCGAACATACGTTCGTATCGAACGTGAAGCTCATCCCTATTCACTGTAAGTCGGCCCTAGTATGTTTATGTATGCATGCAAGATATGGACTAGGGATGAGGTTTGGCCTTAGTTTTAAACCAAAAAAATTCAATAAGCCCCTCTGCCCATAGACCCCCACAACTACCGAGGTGCTTTGCCAGTGGGGTTCCCATTTGTCAAATTACCATCTTCCTGTTGAGCACACATGGTGTCACGGTCGCTACCGTGCCAAACAGACAGCGAGGCGTGGTCACGCCTCAAGTGGCTCTGGGTGGAATTGAACACAGGACCTCTGCGTTGCTTTTCCCTCTGAGCCACTTCTCAGTTTAGATCCTGCTTGCTGTCCATCGGAGCCTGGTGCTGAACTATGTGCTGATTGCCTGATCTCCCTACTATCTGCACTTGTCTATCCTGGTCCAGCTGAGGCAGGTTTCCTAATCAACCAGGATATAAAGCCGTAAATATGTGGATAAAATGCCAATAGGTCAAAGCACCTCACCCCAATACATAGTAAAAACAAAAAGGGGGGGGGGAATGGGGGCTATTTGTGGTGCGAATAGAGATAAAAAAATCCCAGAGAAAATAATATATAGAAAAATAGAAAACACTTTATTGAAAACAATTATATGAACTTAATAACATAAATCACTTGTGATCTCCTTTTGTAAATCATGGAGAATCAAAACGAAGCATTGAATAGTCCAATCACTCTACATGTTTCGCTCGTCAGAGCTTCCTCAGGAGCGTTTATATTCAATGCTGAATATTAAAGAAGAGACAACATATAATTAATTAAACATAAATAAACAGCATATGAAAAATCGATACAGGCAAAGTAAATAAAGCAATGTCTGTATTATTGAATACAATGTGTAAACAAGGGGACAAAATAAATACATTGGTTAATGCAAAAAATGCACATTCATTTTGATAGCCAAAAAATCCAGACCTGACACTACATTAAATATAACTTACCAAAAATAGTAATGAAAAGGGAGACCATGTATCAAATACCAGCATGTGCTGACAACCGGGACCAATAAGCGCTTACAGCCCCAACCTAAGTGCCAAAGTGCACGACAGCGAGATCACAGCTGATAATAAATCACCTATAGGAAAAAATGTGGAGAAAAGTATATATACATATATGCATGGCAAGCATACATAATTAGGTATATGTATCTCCCAATATTTACAATTGAATATAATGAAAAGTTACCTGTCTGTTAAGGGCTGCAACACCCAATTTCAATAACCCTTTTTGTTAGATTAAAGAATTAGATGGAGAACCATTTTTTGCCGGTAGGTGGCGTAGGCAACCAAGTTGCAATCTATGTCAGGGAAGGAATAAGAGAAGTATAAAAATAGGGTTTGGGATAGAGGATCTCAAAAAGAAATACCACATTACCCAGAGCCTGTCATTACTGACAGGGCAGTTATCTGAATCAAAGCAAGCTGGTAGCTAGCAAAGTCCACGCCAGGGTGCAGGAAGGGAGGACCAGAGTCCCAGGCTGACAGTATGTCAGGGTAGTGACAGATCTGACGCTGTAATGCGTCCGAATTTATATCAGCCATCGTGGCGGCGTTTGACAAATCACGCCGCCGCGATGCGGACATGTGACCATGATGTCACTGCCCATATCCACACAAGGGGTCAGCTGATCATAGGCGGCCAATCAAAGCCAGCGCCTGACGTTCGGCCAATAGAGCGGGCCGCAGCAGGGGAAGGGCTGAGTCGATTTCCGCCATCTTGGATACTGGATCCCATCCAGAACTACCTAGCTAACAATGCTGTCTATGATGGTTTGCGCTCGAGAGAGGAAAGGAGCGCTGACAGATGTGGCTAAGGAGTTGGCAGGGGGAGAGATGGGGACTGACAAATTAGGTCATATAAAGGACCAGTAAGGACAAGGGATTGGTTGGCCCAATTAACCCTAAAGGTCCCTACATGTCCGTGTGATCAGGCTAAATGTGCACAAGGCTCGGTAATTAGGCAGGGAGATACATATACCTAATTATGTATGCTTGCCATGCATATATGTATATATACTTTTCTCCACATTTTTCCCTATAGGTGATTTATTATCAGCTGTGATCTCGCTGTCGTGCACTTTGGCACTTAGGTTGGGGCTGTAAGCGTTTATTGGTCCCGGTTGTCAGCACATGCTGGTATTTGATACATGGTCTCCCTTTTCATTACTATTTTTGGTAAGTTATATTTAATGTAGTGTCAGGTCTGGATTTTTTGGCTATCAAAATGAATGTGCATTTTTTGCATTAACCAATGTATTTATTTTGTCCCCTTGTTTACACATTGTATTCAATAATACAGACATTGCTTTATTTACTTTGCCTGTATCGATTTTTCATATGCTGTTTATTTATGTTTAATTAATTATATGTTGTCTCTTCTTTAATATTCAGCATTGAATATAAACGCTCCTGAGGAAGCTCTGACGAGCGAAACATGTAGAGTGATTGGACTATTCAATGCTTCGTTTTGATTCTCCATGATTTACAAAAGGAGATCACAAGTGTTTTATGTTATTAAGTTCATATAATTGTTTTCAATAAAGTGTTTTCTATTTTTCTATATATTATTTTCTCTGGGATTTTTTTATCTCTATTCGCACCACAAATAGCCCCAGGGTTCTTTTGGTACCCATTCCCCCCCCCATTTTTGTTTTTTCAGGATATAAAGCCCTGCCTCACTATGAGGGAGGTGTCAGTTCATTGTGCTCTGATCATCCTGTCTGTGCCAACGGTTCCTGTGGTTATCTCTAGCTACAAGACTGACCCCGGCTTCTGACCTTTGGCGTATGTACCTTGGATTGCTGCTGTCTCCTGTCCTTTGACCCCGGCCTGTACCTTCGGACTTCCTCTGCCGTCTCCAGCTCTTGACCCACGGCTTGTGCCCCGGACTTGTCTTTGGTTCCTGTCTGCGAACCCTGAACTTTCTGTCAGTATTTACCTAACCCTCTGCTGTCATCAGTGTACCACGTCTGCTCAGCTACAAGACTAGCCCCCGTGCACGGACTCACAGCCCAGGTAGTGTCTACCTTATTACTGTGGGCTGTGTGTACCTGCACGGGTGAGCTTAAAATCTGCAGAATGGACTCCACTCAAGGTAAGCCCTCACACATGGCCCGGTGTGGTTGAGAAGGATCTGGTATGAAATTTCAGGGGGAGCCCATACTATGCTTTTTGTTTTTTCTTTTGTGGCGCCCCTTTGACATCCATACCAGACCCTCATCAAGGATACAGGTCTGGTATGTATTTTTAGGGTTAACCACACACCTTTTTTTTTGTGTGGATTACCTTATTAACATCTATGCCAGCTAATCATATAGGATAAACGTCTGGTAGAGGTTAAGTGCCTGTTCACACTACCGCGACTTGGGATCCGACTTGTGTTGCCCCAAGTTGCGTGACATGAGAAATTACATTAAAGTGAATGAGAGTCTTAATGCACACTACTGAAGTTGCTCCAACTTCAGAAAAGCTTCCTGTACTACTTCAAGGCGACTTCTAGGTGACTTGTACCCATTGATTTCAATGGTAGTTGCCTCCAAAGTCGGATCTCTGTCTTAACTGAAGCAACTTTACAGGAAGAGAAAATAGTTTTCTCAGGCAAACCCCTCCCTCCCACAGGGCAGATTATTGTTTGATTGGCCACTGGCAAAGTTGCCTGTCCTGGAGGCGACTTGAAGTTGCCTCGAACTTTCCTCGAAGTTGCTTCAAAATTACCTCAAGTTGCCTTGCAAAGTTGTGCCGACTTTCCTGTCGCTGTAGTGTGAATCGGTACTAAGGGAATCCCCAGCCATTTTGTTTACATACAGAATAAATCAGTCAGGAGCTGTCATTTAGTGATAATTTCAAACATTATTTTCTAAATGTCAGCTTTGCTGTCGTTGTTTGTATACACTGTACAATGTACCCCTTCACTGGCAGGTTAATGTAATTTCACATGTTTTTTAACCACTTAAGCCCCGGACCAATATGCTGCTAAATGGCCAGAGGCGTTTTTACAATTCGGCACTGCATCGCTTTAACAGACAATTGCGTGGTCGTGCGACGTGGCTCCCAAACAAAGTTTGCATCTTTTTCTTCCCACAAATAGAGCTTTCTTTTGGTGGTATTTGATTGCCTCTGCGATTTTTATTTTTTGCGCTATAAACAAAAATAGAGCGACATTTTTGAAAAAAAAATCAATATTTTTTACTATTTGTTATAAGAAAAACTGAATAAACTAAATTTTAGTCAAACATTTAGGCCAAAATTTATTCAGCCACATGTCTTTAGTAAAAAAAAATCGCAATAAAAAAAAAAATTGCTACCTAGCGGGAACAGCGACACTAATACAGCGATCAGAAAAATTATCGCTTAGTGACGCTGGCAATAGGGGGTGAAAGGGTAAACTAGGGCGGTGATCAAGGGGTTAAAACTTTATTAGGGGGGATACGGGGCTACCCTGGACCTAACACTAACTGCCTGTCACACTGACACTAAATGCAGTGATCAGTACAGTGACAGTGTGACAGGGGGTAGGGGTGATCGCAAGGGGTTAAATGTGCCTGCGTGTACTGGTGTCAGTGTAGTGTTGGTGCAACTCACTGTGTCTCTTCTCTCATCTCGGCGGTTTGAAAATACCGCCGAGATGAGTGCTGCATCACTTCCTCTGCCTGTGTTTACATTTTACAGGCAGAGGAAGTGACACGGCAGCGGGGCACGGGATTGGCTGGGAGCGATCACGAGGCGGCGGACAGAAACTAACCGCCGCCCCCTTGAGTCGGATCGCTCCCGGAGGTAAGCCGATCGAACCCCCGACCCGCTAGTAGGCAGTCACGTATATATACGTGCTTCTGCCTGTCCGTGCCATTCTGCGGACGTAAATAGGCGTGCGGCGGGCGTTAAGCAGTTAAAGAAAGTTTGCATTTTTATTGTTGCACTTTAAGCATTATTAAAATTGCTTCCCTCCACCAAATGGTGAACCTAATTGCAACCAAACCCAGGTACATTCTGCTCATCACTAGTAGGGACTTAAGATTGTAAGCTTCTTGATGCCAGGGACTGATGCAAATGTACAATATACAGTATAAAGTGCTTCATAAATAGTAGGCACTACATAAATAATAATAAATAGATAACCTTATCACTGGCCTGCCATGCCCTTACAATCCCTCTGTGATATCTTTGTGTCCCTCAGGATTGTTATTCCAATAAAACGTATTGTATTTTAAAATAATCTTTATTGTTCAAATTATGCAGAGATTTATGTAAGCGTGGAGCAGAGGATGAATTTAGGATCTCTACCGGAGATATACTGTACCTCTTAGTGGGTATTAATGGTATCATTTTGGGCCCAGCTGGTGGCTCACAAGAATCTAGTGCTAATGAATATCTCCAGTGCTGGAAGTATAAATGTTATTGTATTAGCTCTCAGGTAAGCTCCAAGTTAATGAATAATACATTTCAAACAATATACTTCCCTATTTCTTTTGCCGAGTAACAAAAATAGAAGGAAAATTCCAGGCAGCGCATGAAAGAAGTCAGGAGTCACACTTGACTCGAGAATCTATCTACCTGCCTGTCACTTTACTATTTTATGACTTCCTGACATCTAGTTTCTCATACTTCTACATGTAACGGCATTCCTCCATGCTGCATATTATGATACCAAGCCCACCTTTCTGACTGCATTCAAGTTTGATTTCCTATTACTCTGCATTATTTACAGTGTTCTCTACAAATGTAAAGACTATCTCAAGTAACATTAAAACTCTTGCTGTGGCAACAGAAACATCATCTGGTGCATGGTCTCCACAAGACATTAGTGATCAGTTCATATACAGCAGAGGTCTTCAAACTGCAGCCCTTTGCTTGTCTTTATCTGGCACTTAAGATACATTATTCCTGCCACTGACACCAACAATGGGGCATACTTTCTGCCACTGACACCAATGATAAAAGGCATGATTCCTTCCACTGACCACAAACATGGGATGTTATTCCTACCAACCACGTCAACTATTTCTCTCCCCAATACACTGCCTTGAAAAAGTATTCATAAACCCTTGACATTTTCCAAATTTTGTCACACTTTGTTACAACCAAAAACATACATGTATTTTATTTGTATGTTATGTGATAGACCAACACAAAGTGGCACATAACTGTGAAATAGAAGGAAAATTATAAATGGTTTTCATTGTTTGTATTACAAATAAATATCTATAAAAAGTGTGACGTGCATTTGTATTTAGCCCCCCTGAGTCAATACTTTATAAAATCACCTTTCGTTGCAATTACAGCTGCAAGTATTTTTGGGGATATCTCTACCTGCTTTGCACATCCAGAGAGTGACATTTCTGCCCATTCTTCTTTTCAAAATAGCTCAAGGTCTGACAATTGGATAGAGTGTCTGTGAACAGCAATTTTAAAGTCTTGCCACAGCGTTTCAATTGGATTTAGGTCTTGGACTTTGACTGGGCCATTCTAACACATGAATATGCTTTGATCTAAACCATTGTAGCGCTGACTCTATGTTTAGGGTCATTGTCTTGCTGGAAGGTGAACCTCCATCCCAGTCTCAAGTCTTTTGCAGACTCTAACAAGTTTTCTTCTAAGATTGCCCTGTATTTGACTCCATCCACCTTCCCGTCAACTCTGACCAGCTTCCCTGTACCTTCTGTAGAAAAGCATACCCACAACATGATGCTGCCACCACCAAGTTTCACTGTGGGGATGGTGTATTCAGGGTGATGTGCAGTGTTAGTTTTGGTGACATATAGCCTTTTGCTTTTAGGCCTAGATAGTTGTCCCGAAGACAGGTTGTCCCACCTGAGCTTTGTATCTCTGCAGCTGTACCATGGCTGCTTCTCTGATGAATGCTCTCCTTGCCCGGCCTGTCAGTTTAGGTGGATGGCCATGTCTTGATAGGTTTGCAGTTGTGCCATACTCTTTCCATTTTCGGATGAAAATGGAAAGAATGTTCTGTGAGATGTTTATAGCTTAGGATATTTTTTTATAACCTAGCCCTGATTTAAACTTCTCCGCAACTTCCACAACTTTATCCCTGACCGTCTGGTGTGTTCTTGGCCTTCATTTTTTTTAATTTAAACTTTATTTTATTAAAGGAATATTTCCTCATACAGTACAAAATACATATACATTTTAAAATCTTACAAACACCCTATATTTATTTGATCATTCCCTCCCAGATCTAATATTTCCCCATCTTATCTTATTTCAGGCCCATCTGTTTCTATCATAGCAGCTGCGTACTTCTCTGTTCGCTTAAACTCCCACCATTTCTTCCAGATTAATCTATATATTTCCTCTGTTCCCTGCTGCAAAGGTACTCCTCACATACATGATCTACTCTCTGTATCCATTCTTTTATGGATGGCTTTTCAACTTGAAGCCATTTTTGGGGATCAGGGCCTTTGCTGCATTGAGTAGGGGAGGGACCAAAGTTTTGAGAGATCTTTTCCCCGATTATCTCCTCGATGTAATCTACGATACTATTCCAATACTCTTTTATTTTTGGGCACTCCCACCAGATGTGTATTGTTGTTCCACTTTGTTTACACTCTCTCCAACACTGGGGAGACCTGCTTGGCTGGAATCTGTTAATTCTTTGCGGGGTCAAATGCCATCTTACCAAACACTTATAGTTAGCTTCTATTGTACTGATATCTGTGGCATAGTTATATACTGCTTCTATCATTTGTCTTTCATCCAACTTTATTGCTAGATCTCGTTCCCATTTCCCTATGTAGGGTAGAGCCCCCCTTCCTTCTGATTCTATTAATATGTCATACATTTGAAAGATTTCATGTTTTGTAGGCGTTTTGATATTGCAAAGTTTTTCAATTGGGTTCAGTGTTTTTTTCCTCTCTAACTGGTTGAGTGATTGTGCTTACTAAGTGCTTAAGTTGCAAATACTCCCACTTGCTTACCTGCTGCCACCCATGCATTGTTATTAGGTCCGCTCTTGACCTTATTATACCCTGTATCACTATATCTTTTAGTTGTGCATTTCCCTGGTGTCTTCCCACCCGTGTCCCATTCCCTGGGGTGAAAAAACTTGTTCCTGTCAGCGGGATTAATGGGGAATTATATTCCCGTTTTTCTCCATCTATATAATTTATCCCATATTTTGAAAACAATTTTAGTTAACTCATGTGTCAGAACCAAATGTTCTATTTTTGGGAGGTATCCAAATATTTTTCCCTAACTGTGTCGTGTAAAGTGTATTTTGCATTTTTACCCATCTCTTATTTGTGTTTGCCCATTCTAATAACCTTGCCATTATTACTGCTGTGTAAAATCTTTTAACGTCAGGGACCCCCAACCCTCCTTTCTTTTTGTTTTCTGGATAGGAGCCCACTACTTACTCTAGCTTTTTTATTATGCCAAATATATTTCAAAATGATTGTTTTTATAATAAAAAAAAAAAAAAAACACTAAGGTATCTCTATCGGAAGCATTTGAAATTGATATAACATTTTTTAAATGTATTCTTCCTATCCAAGAGATAGGTCTCATCGATAGGTTTATTATATCAGCTCTCACTTCATTCAATAATTGAATATAATTAGCATGGTATATTTTTTTATAGTAGGGGTTAGTTTAATTCCCAAGTATGTCAGGGCTTCTGGCTCCCAGGAAAACGGGAATTCCTGTTATAAAGCTATTACCTCTCTCTTCTCTACTCCTAAATGTAATATTATTGTTTTTGTAGTATTTATCTTAAATTTCGTAATCTCACCATAGTCTTTCATTTCCTTTATTACGTTTGGTAATGATAGCCTTGGCTTAGTTATGTATATATATATGTCATCCACGTAGGCAGCAACCTTGTGCTCTTCTTCTCCTGCTCTAACCCCTCCTATATCCACATTTTCCTTATTTTTTTCAACAATGGCTCCAGTGCGATTACATACAGGAGAGCGGGCAGCCTTGTCGTGTTCCATTGAACATCTCAAAGACAGACAACATACTTCCGTCCACCCTTACCCTTGCCGTAGGATGTTTATATAGATTATCGATCCATCTCATGAATCTTGGGCCTAGCCCTATACTTTGTAGTGTATCCATTATAAACCCCCAGTCTACTCTGTCAAATGCTTTCTCGGCATCAATTGACATGAGCAAGACCAAGGTTTTTTTTTTCTTTTGATCCCTACGCATTAATAGCATTGTTCCTATGATATTGTCCCTGCCCTCCCTTCCGGGGACAAAGCCCACTTGATCTACATTTAATAATTCTGGCATCAAGTTTTTCAACCTTGCCGCCAATATTTTTGCGTATAGTTTTACATCTGCGTTTAATAACACAATAGGGTGATAGCTAGAACAAATGGATTTATCTTTCCCTACTTTGGGTATGATTGTAATATCTGCTAAGAGTAATAGTTTTCTAATTTCCTCGTTTTCTCCTATTTTATTAAAATAGGTACATAGTGTTGGTACTAATTGCTCCTGAATTATTTTATAATATTTTATCGTAAAACCATCCGGACCTGGACTTTTCCCCCCTGGTACGTTTTTATGGCACTGTTAATTTCTTCTTGTGTTATTTGCCTCTCAAGGTGTTCTATGTTGTCTACTGTTAACTTTGGTAAGTTTACTTCTGCTAAATATTGTTGTATTTTAAGTTTCCTATTCTTCTCCTCCTGTCGTGTTTCTTTATTTCTAATTGCGTATAGTGCACTGTAATATTTTTTTTTTAATATCTGTGCATTATCAGTTGTTTTGTATTTCATTTCCCCTTTTTCATATTCAAATATTCCTTGGCCTTCATGATGCTGTTTGTTCTCTAAGGTTCTCTAACAAACCATTGAGGGCTTCACAGAACAGCTGTACTTATACTAAGATTAAATTACACACAGGTGAATTCTTTTTACTAATTAGGTGACTTCTGAAGGTAATTGGTTACACTTGATTTGAGTTAGGGGTATCAGAGTAAAAGGGGCTGAATACAAATGCATGCCACACTTTTCAGATATTTATTTGTAAAAAGAAAATTGAAAACCGTTTATTATTTTCCTTCCACTTCACAATTAAGTGCTAATTTGTGTTGGTCTATCACATAAAATCCCAATAAAATACATTTATGTTTTTGGTTATAACATGACAAAATGTAAAACATTTCAAGGGGTATGAATACTTTTTCAAGGCACTGTACCAAAGACCAAGCATTGTTTACTCCCACTGGGCACAGTCCGGCCCTCCTAAAATCTAAAGGACATTAACTGGCCCTTTCTTTAGAAAGTTTGGAGACTCTTGATATACAGTATAATTAGGACCAGTGGTGATCAGCTTGACATAAGGAGTCTCATGTGTGCCACTGACATCACCATAGGGCTGCAAATACTCTTCACTACATTATTGAAAATACCACAGTAGTGCTAAAGAGCAGTGTTGCCAAACTACCAGATTGAAATTTACTGATATGACACCCAAAATGTACTGGCACAGCCAAGTTCTTACTGGGATTTCAAAAAGTTACAAAATTACAGTTTTAAGAGGAAATTTCGGTATTTAGGCTACAAACAAGTACCATATGCAATTTAAGGTAGATATTAGACATGTGCACACTGAAATATTTAGTTTCGTAATTTAATTTTCGTCCGAAAAATAAATTTATTTAGTTACTCCCGAAATTAGTTTTTCGTTAAAAAAATGCATTCGTCCGAAAATCCAAATTAAGGTTGAATCTGTCATTGAAGGCTTATGGTGTCTGTCGAATTTTCTAAGAAAAAAAAATTCGACAGAATCTTAAAAAAAATAAAAATTGATTCTTCATGTCTCTCTATGTCAAATCTGTCATTGAAGGCTCATGGTGTCTGTCGAATGTTCTAAAAAAAAGAAAAAAGATTCGACAGAATCTTTAAAAAAAAAAAAAAAAAATTTGACTCTTCATGTCTCTCAATGTCAAATCTTTATGTCTCTCTGTCGAATCTTTTCTCTCTATGTCGAATCTTTTCTCTCTATGTAGAATAATATTGGACTAATAGAGTTAAGGTTAGGCACATTCGACCGCAACAAAAACGAAAATAAAGCATTTGTTTATGTTGAATCTTTCATTTTTCGTTTTCTGTGATTTCGTTATTGATTGTTAAAACGATAACGAAAATACCTGAAATTCGGACGAAAATGCATTCGGACAAAAACATGCACATGTCTAGTAGATATGAAAGTGGTTGTAAAGGCAGAAGGTTTTTCTTATCTTAATGCATTCTATGCATTAAGATAAAAAGCCTTCTGTGTACAGCAGCCCACCTAACACTTACCTACTGTCCTCTCTGTCCATCGATGTCCACGAGTGTCTCAGACGTCCGAGATTCTCTCTCCTGATTGGCTGAGATATTCTGTAATCCTAACACACTTTGGGGGGGGATTTACTAAAAAATGGTGCACACATAAAATTTGGTACAGTTGTGAATAATAGCCAATCGGCTTCCAAGTTTTATTGTCAAAGCTGAATTTAGCAGATGTTTGGTTACTATGCCGGGGCTGCACCAGATTCTGTTTACACCAGTTTGAGTAAATCTACCCCTTTCTGGCCTCTAAAATATCCATGACCTCTAAAACACTGGTAGTACTGTTTATGACTATTCAGTATTTTTGCATGATTCACAAAAACAAGCTCTCTTAATTCTCAAAAGCTCAATACATTATTGAAAGAAAAGGAACTCAGCTGTCCTTTAGAATGTGAACACAAAGCCCTATAATGAGAAGTAGGCAGAACCCAAGTGGTGCAAATAAGGAGGGGGCTCATGTTTGCTTCAAGACAGAGATGTATATTAATAGCATTCATAAATGAATACCAATAAAATAAATTCAATGTGATATTTTTATTTATGTCTATTTCTGACTGGATGCTAGAACATCCAAAATGTTATAATATATATTTGTATCTATCTATCTATCTATCTATCTATCTATCTATCTATCTATCTATCTATCTATCTATCTATCTATCTATCCATCCATCCATCCATCCATCCATCCATCCATCCATCCATCTATCTATCTATCTATCTATCTATCTCTATCTATCTATCTATCTATCTATCTATCTATCTATCTATCTATCTATCTATCTATCTCTATCTATCTATCTATCTATCTATCTATCTATCTATCTATCTATCTATCTATCTATCTATCAATCTATCTATCTATCTATCTATCTATCTATCTATCTATATCTATCTATCTATCTATCTATCTATCTATCTATCTATCTATCTATCTATCTATCTATCTATCTATCTATCTATCTATCTATCTATCTATCTATGCGTGTTTGTCCATCTGTGTGCCCTTTGCTTTATCAGTCCAGCTGTTTCTTTAACCACAAATTTAGGGTATGATTTTCTAAAGGAGAGATTTTACACATCAATAAAAGTTAGTTTTTGTTCTCTAAAATAAATTCCCAGATAGTGCATAGAAAATTTGGATATTTTAATCTTAGTTGTAACAGTGGCTCTGATCATGACATCCGGGGAACGTGCCACAGTTCTTCTACGGAGGGCCCCAGGTGTCCATTGCAATAGTTATCACTATCCCAAGTATGATTTTTAAATTCTGTTCTATTTTTTACCACTACTAATATTTGCATTTTAATGCCATTTCAGATTTTTAGGATCATATTGAAGAGATAATTTAACCCTCCTAGCGGTATTCCCGAGTGTGACTTGCGGTGTTTTTTTTATGCTAACCCGAGTCACGCTCGGGTTATCTATGCAGAGCCTGCCGCGCGTGCTGGCTTACCATGTCCGTGGATCCAGCGATGCATCCCCGCTGTGTGAGCGAGCGGGTTCTCGCTCGATTCACAGGGTGTTCCCGTGTGCCTTCGATCTCTGTTCCCTGCGACGTTACGACGCACGGGAGCGGAGAACGGCGCTAAAGTAACTAAAGTAAACAAACACATTACATACAGTATACTGTAATCTTATAGATTACAGTACTGTATGTAAAAAATACACACCCTCCCTTGTCCCTAGTGGTCTGCCCAGTGTCCTACATGTTCTTTTATATAATAAAAAATGTTCTTTCTGCCTGCAAAATGGAGATTGTCCATAGCAACCAAAAGTGTCCCTTTATGTCAAAAATGGTTTTAGATCAGCTAGAAAACAGCGATAATAATTTATAATCACTTGCAGAATAGAGTGATAGCGATTTGTAGGGAAATTCGTCCTAAAAAAATAAAAGTAAGGATAGCAACAATTCTGCAACTGAGCAAATTTCAGTGTTTTTGAGTTGGTTACATTATTGAACAATTTTTATTAGGGTTGTCCCAATACCAGTATCGGTATCGGGACCGATACCGAATATTTGCGGGAGTACTTGTACTCCCGCAAATACCCCCGATACCTAAATAGAATACTCCCCCCCCCCCGCCGCTGCTCCCGCCGCATCGCGCCGCCGCATCGAAAGCCGCCGCATCACGCCGCCGCATGGGTTAAACGGCGTGCGGGAACATCACAGCTTTCATTTGAATAGCTGTAGTTTTCCAGCTGCCTATAGACACTTCCCCTTGCTCGGGATTGGATGGGTGATCATGATCTGTCCAATCCCGAGCAAGGGGGAGTGTCTATACGTGCGGGCAAAACATCTATTCAAATGAATGCTGTGATTTTCTCCATGCGGCGGCTTTCGGTGGCAAACGTATGGGGGAAATGGCTGGAGGGACATGGCTGCATATGTGAGGGACATGGCTGCATATGTGAGGGACATGGCTGCATATGTGAGGGACATGGCTAGAGGGACATGGCTGAAGGGACATGGCTGCATTAGTGAGGGACATGGCTAGAGGGACATGGCTGAAGGGACATGGCTGCATATGTGAGGGACATGGCTAGAGGGACATGGCTGCATATGTGAGGGACATGGCTGAAGGGACATGGCTGCATATGTGAGGGACATGGCTGGAGGGACATGGCTGGAGGGACATGGCTAGAGGGACATGGCTGCATATGTGGGGGACATGGCTGGGGGGGACATGGCTGCATATGTGGGGGACATGGCTGCATTTGGGGACACATTTAAAAAAAGTATCGGTATTCGGTATCGGGGACTACTTGAAAAAAAGTATCGGTACTTGTACTTAGGGGACAACCCTAATTTTTATTATAATTATATTATTATTTGTTATAATTATTTATGATTATTTATTATATTATCATTTTAAAAAAAAAAAAAAATCATACCCGGGATGCCTATTAGACTCTTGTTTGGTCAGATTTAAGTGAGTTATTCCTAAGAATTACAAGCCTACAGTATAAAATGCCAAATTTCCTTGCAAATAATGGTATGCTTTCAGCACCTAAAATCAGAAAGAATCATACCGCCAGGGAGGTTAAGAACCTGGAATTTGTTATTAAAGTGTTACTAAACCCACAACAGTAGAATCAGTCTGTATATGCAGTAAATCATGCTTGTTATACTCACGGTGGGGGTTAATCCCGTAAAATGGCTGTTTGATCATGTCTTCTCTGATACTCCCCTTCTTTTACTGTCCCCAAGCCATCTCCTGATAGTACAGAGCCTTGGGGGCACTCTACACATGCTCAGTTTGGTGTGTATTGCTAGGGACGTTTTTTTCTTGGGAGAGCGTATGTGACAAGCACAGGGGCAATCAGCATCGTCTAGGCAGAGGGTGAGGGGTCCTGCAGCCTCAGAAGACAGTCAAAGCAGAAGGAAAACTCCTCCTGCAAGCTTTAACCAGACAGTGATAAAAGTCACAAGACTGCTCTAACTGCTGATGAGAAAGGATATTTAGCAGCTTATATTTACAAAAATAATTGCATTTCTATGTTCTGTGTACTGTGGGAGACCAGATATAGTGAACACAGGGTTCTGGGTTTAGTAACACTTTAAGTACTAGGGGCCAGATTCTTAAAAAATTGCGTATCTGGCGGCGTAGCGTATCGTATCGCATTTACGCTACGCCTACGAAAATTACTGGAGCAAGTGCCGTATTCTCAAAGCACTTGCTCCATAATTTTCGGCGGCGTAGCGTAAATGCGGCGTCGTAAGCCTGCGTAATTCAAATAGTGAAGGAGGGGGCGTGCTGTATTTAAATTAAACGTGCCCCGTGCCGAACGAACTGCGCATGCGCAGGCCTTAAACGTAGGCCACTGCTCATGCTCCGTAATACGCCACAAATACATAGGTTGCGACGTGAACGTAATTAACGCACGTCCCTATTCACGACACGTTACGTAAACGACGGAAAAAGCCGACGCTAACCCGACGGCCATACCTAACATGGCATACGGCGGACTGACGTAATGTTACCCCTCATATAGCAGGGGTAACCTTACGCGTACGCAACCTACGTAAACTACTTCGCCGCGGCGCAAAAACATTTGAGAATCGGCGTATCGGCTCATTTGCATATTCAACGGTGAAATCGACGTAAACGCCACTTAGCGGCCGGCGTAGTATTGCATTTAGGATCCGACGGTGTAAATGACTTACATCAGTCGGATCCAAGCTTAAAACCAGCGTATCATGTTTTCAGAATAGAAAACAATGATACGCCGGCGGGAATTTCGAATTACGCCGGTGTATGTGTACATACACCGGCGTAATTCCTTAGAGAATCTAGCCCTAGGTTTCTACATTTACCTGAACCTCACAATGCCTTTTTTTTTACTACACAACACTAGCCCACTGATTAACAATGATATATATTATTATTATAAGTACATCATGCATTTGGAAAATCATTTTATTCATCAACTTTATCATGTATTTAATATTCATTTTTTTTTTTTTTTTTTTTTTTTAAGCATTATCATACAATTGATGTTCAGTCATCAGGAATGAGGAAAAACTTCACCCACTTTTTACTGTGGTATACCAGAAAGCCTTTATGAACCTACACCTGCTGCAGCCTGGACAAATTGTAGACATCTCTTATGCCGCGTACACACGATCAGGCTTTTGCCCGGCCAAATCACATTGGAATTCCGACGGAATTGCATCGGGGAAAAAAAATAGAACATGTACTCTGATGGAATTCATCGGAATTTCCAATGAAAAAACTCCAATGGGGTTAAATACCATCGGAAAATCCGATGGAAAAAGTCCATCTGACTTTTTCCATCGGCAATTCCGATCGTGTGTACGGGGCATAAGTTCTTTCCACAGAAAGAAACTTGTAACCGGCTGTGCTGTGTGTCTAATATCCTGTTATAATGAATATAAAGTACATTTTAACAAACTATAATATATACAAATGATGTATCAGTTTATAACAAATATTTCCAGGTAGGCCTGGCTTTGCGGGCTGGCAGGGCTGCTCAAATCCCAGACCTGGACAGACAAAAATAAAAATCCTTTGGCAGGTAAAGCTACTCTCATATATTTCAACTATGCCTTTAGCGACTATAAAAAAGTATCCCTAAAATGCTCTATCTATACAGCAAACCAAAAAGAGGGAGAGTTGAGCATTATAAAGGAGCAGAAGGACTTGGCTCCAAAAGATGGACAGCTGGGAGATATGAATTAGCTGTTTTCTATTTCAGAACATTATGATAGCAGCCATACTTTTCTAGAGCTTATAGACAGAGGACCACCTGTAGTCTACTTAATCACAAAGTCACCGGTAGCAGCACTAATTTATACTGTATATACGGTATATGTATGTGAATATATGTATCAAAAGATCATTCTATTTTTATGGCTTTCTAAAATAATATAGCATTACTGTTTCTTTATTATTATCTTTAGCTATGTTTCAAACACTCGTGATAGCTCAATACTTTTACGCCTGCAAGGCAAAAAAATAAAGAACTGTCAGGCAAAAAATACTTTTATAAGAGCATTCTTAGCAATGTGATAAGCATAATGCACTTTAACGTATCAGAGGCTTACAGATCAGTGTGAGCTGCAGTGAACTGAGCTGGCAGGCATGACTCACACCACAATGGAGGCAGGTAGGAAAAAAACACAGGCCTTTGCTGCTTGTGAAATACATGAATCATATTGGCCAAAGATATTACATTTTGACTGCTTTTTAGCTGCCTTGTCATCTCCAAAAAATGTTTGCCTATTGTAGACTGGTTAAATGTATTCCCTTTCTTCTGACATTTTGGAAAATCTCCGAAAAATTATCATTCCCTTTTGAACATGAAAAAAGCAAAGCACCATTTAACACGTCTACTGCGTTTAGGATAAGGATTGCACAGGGCTACCCATGCATACCTCTCAAAACATGTCATCTCCTTGAGACATCTGCCTATATATGACTGCAGTCAACTGAGTGAAATTAGTTAACAAACAGGTAAGAAGGTTTTGGATTCTGTGATGACTGCCAGGAATGGCATATTGCATTCTCAGTATGAACAATGAATCATTATTAAGAGAACATATGCACTGACAAAAGTACCTAAATATGAGTTCAAATCAGTGAGTTCATTTTGAAGGTCATCCCCACCCAAAACCAATATGTCGGCTTGTGGTAGATGCTGGTTAAATATATCGCCCAGTCGCCTGGCTTTGTAATGGCTGAAGCTGTCAAACAGAACTGGGAGTTCTGTTGGGAAAAGCTTTCTAATGGATTGCCTGAGCAGTATCAAACATACTATTCAGCTTGCAAAATTTAAAAATCAGTGTAGCACCCTCTGCCTAGTGTAGGTGCTAAAGTGCAATTTTTTTTGCAGGTAAATTTAGGTAGGCCTAGCTGAAAACTGGTGATTCACAGTTAGCATCATCTTTCGGTTACCCCCTTCTGCTTCTAGAGGATTTTAAAAGGAAGGAGGGGGTAAGAGGTAGAGCTGTCTGGGTTGTTCTAAGGAGCCCTGACCAATCCCCAACCTGGATTGGCAGGGGGAGGCCTCCCTAAATACCTAAAGTCAACCCAGCTGGGAAGGAGTTGTTTGGTTGGAAGAACTGTCAGGGCCTTGGGGGGGGGGGTGAAATTGGGCCAGGACTTGAACCTGAACAGGAACCCCACATAACCCAATGGGTGCCCTGAACAGGAGCAGGAGAAGACAATGGGTAAAACTGCAGGGCAAACCTCCAGGAGGGATTCATCAGGTATCAGAGAGTGGCAGGCACAGTCGGGAGAGCTGGGAGAGGCATGCTGGTGTGGACTGGGAGAGCGCAGTCTGAAGTGGATGTGAAGCCAGAGGGAGAGACTGTCCTGTTACTGGCAGTGAAGTTGGGCTGCTGCAGCTGGGAGAGTTATCAGGAGTCTGCAAGGAGTTGACTGGGATCAGCAGTACACCAAAGAGGGCAGCTAGCACCAGTACTTTCTTTTGCTACACTACAAGGGTCTGTGGTCCCTTCCTGTAATAAGGAACGTTGTCAAGCCCTGGCTTAACCATGTGCTAGCTGCACCTGAAGAATTGTGCTGGAGGGAGAAGGAGACATAGTCTACAGTAAGTGTTGTGCAAGAGAAGAATATCTAACTTGTCTCAAACCATGCAAGAATCATTTTCTGGGCATCCCGTGAATCCCTTAAACCCATCCAAGTTCTAGTGTCTGTAACTGAATGCTGGTCTGGTCAGTGTGACAGGTGGGCCACAATCACTCAGAAGCCCCTATGGGGGTACCGCTACATCAGAAATCTCATTTTGCATACAGTGTGGGAAAACAACTAAAAAGGTGAATTATAAATGTTTGCTATAGGTTAGTGTATTTACTGCTTCTAAATTAGGGTGAACCCAGAGCAAGTCTGTCCCTGGATTTGTCCCCGGATTGGCATGGGGGAAACCCGTACTCTTGCCCCAGGTGTCTCATTTAGGGGGGGCGCAAAATAATTAATGTGCCCCCGGCCATGTGCAGCATACCTCCCCCAGTGGGGGGGAAACTAGACTTCCTCGGTTCGTAGAGGTCAATGTAGGAATCAGGTAGGTTAGTGTGGTGGTCAGTGTAGGAATCAGGTAGGCCAGTGTAGGAATCAGGTAGGTCAGTGTAGGAATCAGGTAGGTTAGTGCAGTGATTAGATAGGTTAGTGTAGGATTCAGGTTGGTCAGTACTACTGTACTAGTGAAAAGGACTCAGGGTTTGCTAAAAGCCTGCAGTTTAGTGGGCGCAAATTTCTTGCCTTGTCCCGGGCGATGATAACCCACGCTTTCCCACTGACTGCACATATAATTTGAGGAAAATATGTGTATAAAATAGTTATCATTTGTCGATAAAAAAGAAATGTCCCCGGATTTAATTTTAAAAATCTGTTCAACTTATTCTATATAGCTATATATTATATGTATATCCTTAATCCTTTATAAAAAAAAAAAAAGGTTTTGTGCAAGTCAGGATTAGAGCCGTGGCATTTGCTGATGCCTGTGTTATATGATATGGTCAAGTCGCATAGTTCTTTCAAAAGTCAATAGCATTGTCTGGCAGCTTATGAATAGCTCTAGTATCTTAGGAGGCTGCAGGCAAATGGGATGTCATTCTCGTTTAGTGCTGGGAGATTTGCATTAAAAAAAGAAAAGGATTGCGGAAATAAATAAATAAATATCCAATAATGAGAGAGGAGAGGGGAAGGGGATGGGGGTGAAATTATGTTAGGAAGAGAGTGGGGTGGGTAAAGGTCCACTGTAGGCTCAATTCACATTTGCAAATAAGATCTATAGCGATTACATGTGGAAGACCCAGCAGGGGTTCCTAAAGAATTCAATAGGGATGCCCAGTTGAAAGCAATAAAAGGCTAACGTGTCCCGCAGTTAATCGTGGCCACTCGCATGTGATCACTCATGGAATGATTACCTGTGAATGATCAGCCCTGGATACAGACAGTCTGTTTCTGGGACCAGTTGTTTACAGATAATCGCTCCATGACCACTTAGATTTAAGCAGCCTTGATTAGCTGCCGAAGCTGTCAACATCCCATTGCTTTCAATTGGGCTTTCTCTTGCAACTAATCCACAGGAACCCATGCTGGGTTCCTGCATGTAATCGCTCCCCATTCATATGTGAATGGAGCTTTGATTTTTACTGCCCTCTGTGACCTGATCGGGTAGATTTCCTCTTTCCTCCCTTCTTATTGACCCTTAGAAAAGACGTGAGAAAAAAAATCAGGGGCACAGGAACGAATAAAAAAAATATTTTCTGTAGTCTAGGGAAGGCTTGTAAACACCTTCAGCTAATATATATAAGAAAAAAAGTACTCGCTCTAAAAAAAATAAAAAAGTTTGTTGTGGTGGGGGAAATAAGAAAATAAAATAAAAAAGTGAGGGCTGCCGATTCAACCATAGCGGGTTATTTACGAAAGGCAAATCCACTTTGAAATTGCACTGAAAGTACACTTGGAAGTGCAGTCGCTGTAGATTCGAGGCTGACATGCAAGGTAAAAAAAAAACAGCATTTTAGCTTGCACATGATTGGATAATAAAATCAGCAGAGCTTCCCCTCATTTCAGATCTACCCCTCAGATTTACAGTGACTGCACCTTCAAGTGTACTTTCACTGCAAATGCAATGCACTTTGCACTTGTAGTTTTCACTTGTAGTGCAACAAGGATTTGCCTTTCGTAAATAACCCCCATAGTGTAGGAAGCGAGTTTATTAAAGAGATATAAAAAAAAAAAAAGTTGCACTCACAAACAAAAGTGAATAAACGCGTGTCTACTAAATCAGTGTGCAGTCCGGATATCTGTAGAAATTGAAGATCAGAGCGCAGCTCCCTCTGCGGCTGCTATACCAGAGCTGCTGCAACCAGGCACTTTAGACACATGAAGAACCGCCGCTGTGGGACACACAAGACACCGCTGGAGGATGTGCTCCCGCTGCCAGGACATGCATTTCGGAGGCTAGGACCCACCTACTTCCTTCCACAGCATAACTATTGCCCGTGCCTCCAGGATTAAATACATGTCCGCCAACTTTAATTTTGGGTGAAGGTCCGCACTGACAGAACAATAAAAGTTCCAGGTGTTAAGAAAGCTCTATAAATTCATTGATGTATCACGGCCCATGTTTGCTGTAGAAATGTAAAGACTCCAACATGCTATTCCTATAGTTTTTGAAGTTTTCAAATCACATATTAGTCTGAATTGAGAGAGTTAGTTGCTTGGGCACATTACATTACTCTCTAGGCTTTAAACTAATGTTAAGGGCTATTGCCTAGAGGTATGAAATTGGAGAGGCTCAAGAAAAAAAAAATACATTTTGGTGATTGTTCTTTTGACAAATGCAGCAGATTTACTACAGGATCAGCGTTTCATTCCTCTGTGAGTATTATGAAGTGGCAAGCAGGCACTCACAGGCTATAAAGAAATAGATATATTCTTCCATATGCACTTACAGATCCTTGTGAGAAAAGTACTTTGGATCATGTTAGGCTATGAATAAATCAGTTGTTTGATTATGATACAAGTGTCATTTTTATTTTATTTTTGTGTCTATTTTTTGTCATACAATTACACTAAACGTCTTACTAAACTCACCATTTAAAAACTACATTTGAATCCAACATAATGTTTTAAACATCACCATTTTATTTGAATTAACAAATAATCTTTTCCACTAATGTACTCTCCCCTGCGCTATCCACAGAGTGCCAGATCCACAAAGAACTGGTGCTGGCGTAGCCTATCTAAGTTACACTACGCCGCTCCAAGTTACAGTGGCGTATCCTTATCCACAAACACTTTCCGCTGTAACGTACGGCGGCGTAGCGTAAGGCCGCACAATTCAAATTACAAAGCTGTGGGCGTGATTTAATTTAAATCAGCTTGACCCC
Organism: Rana kukunoris; assembly: GCA_029574335.1. Taxonomy (NCBI): domain Eukaryota; kingdom Metazoa; phylum Chordata; class Amphibia; order Anura; family Ranidae; genus Rana; species Rana kukunoris. The sequence continues at coordinate 255,301,170 of CM056051.1, read as the reverse complement.
ACGTAAATGACATATTTTTTGAACGGCGCATGCGCCGTCCGTGGAGATGTCCCAGTGCGCATGCGCAAAATCACGTCAAAAATAGTCAATGAAAACGGACGTGAATGTAACTTACGCATTCCCTATTCGCGAACGGTTTACGCAAACGATGTGAACGATGGAAAAATCGATGCTGGCCCGACGTCCATACTTAACATTACGTACGCCTCTATACAGTAGGGGTAACTTTACGCCGGACCTACGCTTACGCAAACAACGTAAAAACACTGCGCCGACCGTACGTACGTTCGTGGATCGGTGTATCTAGCTCATTTGCATATTCGACATGGAAAATAAACCAAAGCGCCCCTAGCGTCCAGCGTAAATATTAAACCTAAATATGACAGCATAAGACGGCGTCAAAAAACGGCATATCTTGTTTTGTGGATACAAAACAAACATACACCGGCACTGATTTGAAATTACGGCAACGTATCTGGAGATTCACCACCGTAATTGTTAGTGGATCTGGCCCATAGACTGTTTTCCCTTAAAGGAGAAGTACAGCCAAAGCTTGTTTTGCTGTACTTTCCCTGTGGATCACAGGAGTGCACTTGACTTTGCACTCCTGTGATCTGTTTTCAGTAGACAGCGGGCTGAAGCCTGATGTTGGCTGACGTCATTGAGGTGGTCCAGGCTCGGGAAGGATTGCGACCATATGGTTAGGATCCACCCTCATGCCTGTAACGGCAACCGGCTAAGCCTCTCAGTGAACCACTGATAACCTGAGCCGGCCGCTCCCACCCCCTTCACAGCCCAGCGTTCCACTTACAGTCACCAGCTCTCTGCTCAGGGATCCTCAAGAAACAGGCAATCAGCGGTGTTTGATTGCTCGGGTCTCAATGTTAGAGGTGCCAGGGGACAGATGCAGCATTGAACCGATACTGCATCCACCTAGGTAAGTATGATTCAGAAAAACAAACAAACCACATACTTTTCCTTTAAAGTGATTGTACAGGTTTGTTTTTTATTTTTATCACAATCATTTCATACTTACCTGCTCTGTGCACTGGTTTTGGACAAAGCAGCCCTGATCATCTTCTTCTCTCTGGTGCTCGTGGCTCCCCCCTCCCCCTGCTGAGTGCCCCCACAGCAAACTGCATTCTATGGGGGCACTTTTGCATGATCATTTCCGTGCTGCATAGAGTGCAGTAAGGTAAAAATCCTTCTACCTTTACAACCATTTTAAAGGCTTATTCCACCTTTTGTGACATTGTTTCATGTTAGAGGACCCCTTAAATCTCATTGCATATACGCAGCCTATTTGTTCTTACACTGTGGATGAGTGCAACGCCCAGAAGCCCATTCCTGCTCTGTGTGAACCCTCAGCTTCAAACAATGGCTTGCACAATATAAGTCCAACAAGTTTATTTGATGGACAGCACACACTGCATCCATCCACCTTAGGTCCATCCCCCTAGAGGTTTCAAAATTGAGGCGGCGTACACACGACCGAGGTTCTCGCTGGAAACCAGCGAGAACCTCGCTGGAAGCTGCATTCCAGTGAGGACCTCGGCCGTGTGTACACAGAGCGCTCGCCCCGCCCGTCGGGAATCCCGTCGAGCGAAAAGAGAGCACTCTCTCTTTTTGCCTGACGGCCCGCCTGGATGATTGGCTGGTTGCCATTCCCGACGGGCGGGTCACCGATTTCGACGGCCGGCAGAGAACCTCGACGGGCGGAACTATGTGTTCTGCCCGTCGAGGTTCTCTGCCGTGTGTACACGGCCTAAGTGTTTTATGTTACACCTATGTTTAGGATGAAACATGGTCACATAACTCAATCTTGAATGAATGAATGAAAAACTTATATAGCGCGGCACATGCGAACTAAATCACCTCTGGGTGCTTGTTGTTCCTGTCTCCTTTGATTTCAAAAGAGATGAGTCTTGATCTTTCTCCTGAAGGCTAAGTGATTCTCCTCCAACCGAATGCTGGTTGGTAAAGCGTTCCATAGTCTGGGGCCTTGGACCGCGAATCTTCTTTCTCCTTTGGACTTGTAGTTGGCTTTCGGGATCTGTAGCAGGTTTTGATTGGTGGATCGCAGAACGCGATTGGGGTTGTGAGCTTTTATTTTTTCGCATAGATATTGGGGGGCATTCCCATGGACACATCTATGCGTTAAACAGAGTGCTTTAAAAGAAATCCTGTCTTTAACTGGTAGCCAGTGAAGGGCTCTCAGTGAAGGTGAGATGGATTCCCAGGGTTTTTTACCTGTCACAAGAACCTTCCATTCTCATACTGCCCCCAACATACCTAAATGTATGGGTTTTTGCTCCTGCACATTGGTGCATATGTGCATGGCTTTACTATCGTAGTCCCGCTATAAGTCACTGATCGTTGCAATTACTAGTAAAAGAAAAAAAATATTGCATAGTTTGTAGACGCTATAACTTTTGCGCAAACCAATCAATATACACGTATTATGATTTTTATCATTTTTCTTATTTTACCCTCTTCCTGACCAGAGCACTTTTTACAATTTGGCACTGCGTCACCTTTAACTGACAATTGCGCATTTGTTAGATGCTGCACCCTAACAAAATTTGTGTCCTTTTTTCCCCCCACAAATATAGCTTTCTTTTGGTGGTATTTGATCACCTTTGCAGTTTCAATTTTTTGCGCTATAAACAAAAAGGAGCGACAATTTTGAAAAAAAAAAAAACAATATTTTTTATTTTTGCTATAATAAATATCCCCAAAATATTTTTAATAATTACATTTCTTCATTTGCTTAGGTCGATATGTATTCTTCTACATATTTTTGGTAAAAAAAATCATCGCAATAAGCGTATATTGATTGGTTTGCGCAAAAGTTATAGCGTCTACAAACAATGGGAAAAAATGTAAGGCATTTTTATGGCGTTTTTTTTTTTTTTACTACTAATGGCGGTGATCTGTGATTTTTAGCGGTAGTGCGATGAACAGATTAGAGACTTTTGGCACATTTTTGGGACCAATGGCATTTATAGTGCAATCAGTGCTATAAATATGCACTGATTATTGTATAAAGGCGGGGAAGGGGTTAACATTAGGGGGCGATCAATGGGGTTAAATATGTGTTCCCTCACTGTGTTCTAACTGTGTGGGGAGGGGAGTGACTAGGAGAGATAACAGATCGCTGTTTCTACTTTGTAGAAACACACGATATGTCTTCTCTCCTTTGACAGCATGGCTATTTGTGTGTTTACATGGAGACAAAGCCGTCATAGAAGCGACGGGGATCCGACTTGGATTCCCGCCAATTCTACACGTGGGCGGAGTTTGTTATGAATCCTGAAGGAGAAATCCCCGCCGGATTTTTAAAGAAAAATCCGGCATGGGTTCCCCCCTCAGGAGCATAACGGGCCCTTAGGTCTGTTATGGGTTGTAAGGAGACCCCCTACGCCAAAAAAACGGCGTGGGGGTGCCCCCACAATCCATAACAGACCCGTATCCAAAGCACGCCGGCCGGCCGGTCAGGAAGGGAGTGGGGGCGAGCGAGCGCCCCCCCCCCTCCTGAGCCGTACCGGGCAGCATGCCCTCAACATGGGGGGGTTAGGTGCTCTGGGGCAGGGGGCGCACTGCGGCCCCCCACCCCAGAGCACCCTGTCCCCATGTTGATGAGGACAGGGCCCCTTCCCGACAACCCTGGCCGTTGGTTGTCGGGGTATGCGGGCGGGAGGCTTATCGGAATCTGGAAGCCCCCTTTAATAAGGGGGCCCCCAGGTACCGGCCCCCCACCCTAAGTGAATGAGTATGGGGTACATTGTACCCCTACCCATTCACCTGCAAATAAAAAGTGTAAACACAAATAAACCACACAGGGTATTGAAATATTTTATTAGTTGGCCGCCGGGGGGGGTGTGTATGATCGCTTTTATAAAAGCGCCCCCCTCCGGCGGGCTTCTGTGGGGGGTGGGTGCCGCCGTCTGGTTCTCTTCCGCCGCCGGGGGGGCGCTTTGATAAAAGCGCCCACCACCCGGCGGGCTTCTTTCGACGTCTTCGGCGGCTGGGGGGTCTTCTCCCACTCTCCGGGGTCTTCTCCTGCTCTCCGGGGGTCTTCTCCGCTCTCCGGGGGTCTTTTTCTTCTTCAGGACTCGCCGCCGCTAACTTTGTGTGTTAGCTCAATTACTAACGGCGGCGAGTCCCCTCCTCTGTGACGTCGTCTTCTTCTTCTTCTTCTCCAGATGTTGACGCGACGCTTCCTTCCGCTGTTATGCCGGGCGCGCGGCTCGCAGCGAGTTATATAGGCCTGTCTTGTGACGTCGCAGTCCCATCATGCTCCGGTAGGTACCACGTGCTACCTACCGGAGCATGATGGGACTGCGACGTCACAAGACAGGCCTATATAATTCGCTGCGAGCCGCGCGCCCGGCATAACAGCGGAAGGAAGCGTCGCGTCAACATCTGGAGAACAGAAGAAGAAGAAGACGACGTCACAGAGGAGGGGGCTCGCCGCCGCTAGTAATTAAGCTAACACACAAAGTTAGCGGCGGCGAGTCCTGAAGAAGAAGAAGACCCCCGGAGAGCGGAGAAGACCCCCGGAGAGCGGAGAAGACCCCCGGAGAGCAGGAGAAGACCCCGGAGAGTGGGAGAAGACCCCCCAGCCGCCGAAGACGTCGAAAGAAGCCCGCCGGGTGGTGGGCGCTTTTATCAAAGCGCCCCCCCCCGGCGGCGGAAGAGAACCAGACGGCGGCACCCACCCCCCACAGAAGCCCGCCGGAGGGGGGCGCTTTTATAAAAGCGATCATACACACCCCCCCCCGGCGGCCAACTAATAAAATATTTCAATACCCTGTGTGGTTTATTTGTGTTTACACTTTTTATTTGCAGGTGAATGGGTAGGGGTACAATGTACCCCATACTCATTCACTTAGGGTGGGGGGCCGGTATCTGGGGGCCCCCTTATTAAAGGGGGCTTCCAAATTCCGATAAGCCTCCCGCCCGCATACCCCCGACAACCAACGACCAGGGTTGTCGGGAAGGGGCCCTGTCCTCATCAACATGGGGACAGGGTGCTCTGGGGTGGGGGGCCGCAGTGCGCCCCCTGCCCCAGAGCACCTGACCCCCCCATGTTGAAGGCATGCTGCCCGGTACGGCTCAGGAGGGGGGGGGCGCTCGCTCGCCCCCACTCCCTTCCTGACCGGCCGGCCGGCGTGCTTTGGATACGGGTCTGTTATGGATTGTGGGGGGACCCCCGCGCCGTTTTTTCGGCGTAGGGGGTCTCCTTACAACCCATAACAGACCTAAGGGCCCGTTATGCTCCTGAGGGGGGAACCCATGCCGGATTTTTCTTTAAAAATCCGGCAGGGATTTCTCCTTCAGGATTCATAACAAACTCCGCCCACGTGTAGAATTGGCGGGAATCCAAGTCGGATCCCCGTCGCTTCTATGACGCACTCGCTGGAATGTGCTTTTACTATTCCAGCGAGTGCGAGATATCGGCAGCCTGTCGCCGAGAATCAGCGCGATGCTGTCGTGCTATAAACACATTCTCGGCGGCAGGCACTGTACAGGATTTCGCCCAGGAGAGATATTCTGCCGCAGTATATCTGCATGAGCCGGTCGGAACTGGTAGAAGTAAAAAAATATAGTTTGTTTTCAAAAATGTATTTTTTTTTGTTTATAGTGAAACAAAAAAAAATGCAGATGTGATCAAATACCATCATATTTGTGGGAAAAAAGGAAATGCACTTTTTTTTAGGTACAGCATCGCACAACTGTGCAATTGTTAGATAAATAAAATGGCCTGGTCATGAAGCGTTGTAAACCTTATTGAGGTTAAGTGATTAATGTCTATTTCTAGATGTGCTGTCTGACGCTGCCATTACAAAGAACAAAGATGACATCAGACAACCATGATTATTGTTTTGGGGTTTAGTGACAATTTGTTTTGCTGTTCTTTTCATAAAGTAGCACCACTTTGAACTATCTTGCTTGCGTGCCATTTCTTTTTTTTTTTTTTTGTTATCTTTTTGTATTTCTCTTGTTTTGCTCTCTTAAAAAGAATCAGCAAATGAATTTTATAGTGTTTTTCGTAGGGCAGATATCTCGCAAACAATCTTGTTTTTCAGCTATGGCAGAATTCCAGCCTCTGCTTTCCCACAGGTAGACTCAATAAATTTCATCAGGTACTTGTGACTGTGTTGCTTGCCCTGTTTGATCCTGCCAGAGGCTCCCCCGCTGCCCGCAGCCTTTCAATCAGGCACAGACGGCTGGAAACTGAACTCTTCTCGATCGCTCGTGTCTGCACTTAACTTCTAATGAAAAACAAACGTAGTGTGACCAACAAGGGACATTTCTCACATCGCCAGGGGAGGAGGGTGGTCATGGCATGCTAACTCCGGCACGAGCTTGATGGAGCGAAGACCCCTCCCTTTTCGACAAGAGGCCAGAGGCGGCGACAGAGACACCAAACCTTCAGGCTTTGTCTGTCCCTTCGCCTGAGTGTTTGCTTCGCTGTCTTGTCCTTTCTCTTCATGTCTTAGCATGTCTAGTGGAGAATTGCTGTCTGCCCCCCGCATCCCATTCAGTATGCTAGGAAGAAATCCTTTCTTTCCCGAGTAAAGAATTTAATTTCAATTCATCTGGTGGAGAGACCTGTGCTCTTTTGAAAATGTATGCAGTAGCACGGAAGGATGATTTGTTGGTTTGTCACCGTGTTAAACGCTTAAGATGTGCTCAAGTGAGACAAAGTTGCGGTGCAGACAAACACGCTACTCGTGTACTGCAAATATAAGAACCATGTAACGCCACGCCATATAGTATTACTGCAATGATTCATAGGAGAAAATCACTTTGCCTTTTTAATGTAAATCTCATCTTCACCATGAACTGTTAGTAATAATTAAATATGGTTTGATCCCTCTAATTATTAATGACTTAGTGTTAAACGATTTGCTGTACATCTTGAAGATTGCAGTAAGAAAAATGGCTGAAAACTACAGGGCCTTGAAGCTAAATATCTCAGAACAAAACCTTTGCTCTATAAGAGCTATTTTAAAAATAAAATTGTGTAACATAGCAAGTTTATTAATTTCAATAAGCTTACCAGAGAGAAGAGAAAAGGATTGAGAGGGCCGAAATGATGCTGAATCTAGTAAACAAGGTTGAGGAGTGACCAAGCTTAGGTCCTCTGACCTGCTGGCCCACTAACATTTTATTATTTTTTCCTTTCTCACTACACTTCTGTGATTTGCATTTATACAAATGTCTAATTTATACATATTTCCCTTAAAAATTATATTGTATTCTTTTATAGATATCCGTAGGGACACTGGTGGCAAGATCTCCGTATTTGTGATCTGTCCCCTGTGAGGAGCAACGGAGGAGAGAAGCCCCACGGCCCCACTGCATGGAGTTCATTTTTTGGTGGCCCAAAGTTGGGCTTTAAAGGGAATCAGAAAACAATGAATAATTTGCCATATTACCATCCAGAATTAACCACTTGCTTACTGGGCACATATACTCCCCTCCTGCCCAGGTGAAATTTCAGCTTCCGGCACTGCGTCGCTTTAACTGACAATTGCGCGGTCGTGCGACGTGGCTTCCAAACAAAATTGATGTCCTTTTTCCCCCACAAGTAGAGCTTTCTTTTGGTGGTATTTGATCGCCTGTGCGGTTTATATTTTTTGCGCTATAATCAAAAAAGTGCGACAATTAAAAAAAAAATAAAAAAAAATGTTTTCTCAGTTTAGGGTGGTACGTATTCTTCTACATATTTTTGGTAAAAAAAAAAATCGCAATAAGCGACTGGTTTGCGCAAAAGTTATAGCGCCTACAAAATAGGGGACATAATTATTCTTTTTTATTATTTTTTTTTACAAGAAATGGCGGCGATCTGCGATTTTTTTGGGACTGCGATGTTATGGCGGACACATCGGACACTTTTGACACATTTTTGGCGCCATTCACATTTATACTGCGATCAGTGCTATAAATATGCACTAATTACTGTATAAATGTGACTGGCATTGAAGGGGCTAACACTCGGGGGTGAGGAAGGGGTTAAATGTATTCCCTACATAGTGTTCTAACTGTGGGGGGAGGAGGGTGACTGGGGGGTGACTGATCTGTGTCCCTATGTACAAGGAACACAGATCGGTCTCCTCCTCTCCAGAGACAGGACACTGTCTCTGTGTAAAACGGTAATGAGAGATGATCTCATATGTTTACATATGAGATCATCTCTCATTCGCCGCACAGATCGCATCGCAAACGGCCACTCTGATTGGCCATTCGTGGCGATCTGTGATTGGCTGTGTCCAAGGGACACGGCCAACACAGAATTTCCCCGCGGCGCGCTCTGGAGCGCGTGCGGGGAACGTGCTAGTGACAGGCCGTCAATTGACGGCTTGTTGGCAATTTAGATCTGCGCTAAAGCCGTCATTCGACTATAGCGCGGATCTCAAGCGGTTAAAAAAATATATGCTTTTGGCATTCCAAAAAAAAAACCTTTAATGAAAGAAATATGATATAAGAAAGGCAGATCATATATTAAGCATTAAATCTTTAGAATGTATAAAGCAGGCATATTAAAAGTCTGGCCCGCGGGCCAATTGCGGCCCCCCTGATGATTTAATATGGCCCCCCTGGGGATTTGAATATATATATAATCAATGCAGCCTCACATGTGTCCTGTGGGCCACAAAAGATATATACCGTATTTATCAGCGCTGCCTCGGAGGGGACAGGACGTGCGCCGTCAGATTACATTAGGAGAATCTCCTGTTTACTCGGCAGCATCTGTAATAGAAAGGCCCGTTTTATGGGATGCCATTGGATGATTGTTCTGTTTATCATAGGAGGCGGGACCATAGGAGGCGGGACTTTGTATTAAAGAGGCCACCGAGTAAACAAGAAATTCTGTTTGTAATCTGACGGCACTTGTCCCGCCCCCTCCTTGTCCCCTCTGAGGCTGCAGATGGGCATCAATCAGGCTGCACTGATGGCAAGGGTAAGGCTGCATTCAGGGCACATGTGAGGCTGCATTGATTGCAATGGTAAGGTTGCATTCATGGCAATAGTGAGGCTGCATTCAAGGTAATGGTGAGGCTGCATTCATGGCAATGGTAAGCCTGTGCGTGTTATACGCCGATAAATACGGTATATCCAAATAACACACCCAAGGTAATCCTTAGTCCTGAGTAGCGCTCGGGGATTCGTTGGGGCCACAAAAGAGATATATACAATATATCCAAATAACACGTCCAAGCTCATCTCTTCACCACACACAGCCAAGAGAATTCTTGTTGGGCAGTGTATTGGTGTTCGGACAAACACACTCAGGCCAAATTATAATGGTTCAAAGAATGTCAGGCAAAATGGTTGGCCCTCACGCATGTTCACTTCATCAAATGTGGCCCTCTTTGAAAAAAGTTTGGATACCCCCGGTATAGAGTGTATAGAGAGCCCAAAATGTTTTAATTTTTTTGGGGATAGGGTAGGGAATAGTGGTGGAATAGTGAAGGCCCCCATTCCCACCTCACAGGAGATTGATGGACAACAGCAGGAGCCTATGGCTCTCACTGCTTTCAGTGTCTCCTGTAAGACCAGGAAGAGATGAGTGCAGCTGCAGCTTGCATAGTGCTGGATCGGTAATAGAAAGCAGGTAAGTATTTAGTGGGGTATAGTTAGTGGGCATTCGGGGAATGCATTAAGGCAAAAAAAAAAAAAAACTGTTTAACTATAGAATCAACTTGTGAATTTATTAACACAATTATTGGCAACCATAAATAAGCATGTATATCTCCAGCTTATTGAGCTATAAACAGGTTGCCAGTGCACTTGTTGGTTTGCAAGTAGGGATGAGCCAAACACCCCCGCATTCGGTTCGCACCAGAACCGTCAAACAGTCCGATCGTTCGCACGAACATTTAGAACCCCATTGAAGTCTATGGGACTCGAACGTTCGAATTAAAAAACGATAATTTTAAAGACCAATATTCAATTTTAGTAGTATCAATGGAAAAAAAGTTTTAAAAACGGTAGTTTTTTTCAGGAATCCTGCTCCTGAAAAAACAACAGTTTTAAAAACTTTTTCCATTGATACATGTTCCCTCTGGCAAGACCCGGGTTCTCAAAAATGTTTTGGCTTTGGCCAATTATGGCTCTCCTTTTTTTGCGTGCTGTGATTGGCCAAGCATGCAGGGTCATAGTGCATGTTTGGCCAATCATCAGGGCGCAATGCCGCAGTGAATTATGGGCCGTTTCGTTTCACTCGAATTTGCCACGAACGATCGTTTTTGTTCGGAATTTGACGAATGGACGAACGGACGATGTTCGAGTCGAACATACGTTTGTTTTTTCGAATGCGAAGCTCATCCCTATTTGCAAGCATGGATAACAGTCTACGTACACTATTAGGAATTATATTTTTATTTTTTAATTAAGTGATATCATAAGTAACTGTCTTGTTATTGCAGCTAAGCTAAACAGAAAGATAAAGCACAAAATAGCCATATGGAAAAAAGTATAATTGCTGAAATAACAATGAGCACCACAAATACTATTTTATATCAAGAAATAACTAACAGAATGCCTCCAAAAAAAGTCAGTTTAGTCTAGGCGAACAAAAGCCAAGCAGCAGGGGGCTGAGATCGGTCTGATGATTAATGTGAAACATGGACAGCATTGTTCTCCAAAGCACAGATATAAGTTTGCAGATTTCATATATTGCTATTTTCCATCTATCTGCTATTTTTTCCCTCACTGGGGATACACAGAAACATTTTTCACTGCTCTTCAACATTCCCTAGATATACCAGACATTAGCAATGTAATATTTGTTTCTAAATCTTATGGCCTTCATAATTTTTGGAAGAAATCTAAGCTATATTTACCAGAACACAAGACTATTTCTCAGCTGTGGAATTGTATTTAAGGTGACTCGTAGGTGATCAGGAGACAAAACATCTGAGACGTCCATGTTGGTGCTGCATCAATCACATGTTCGCACAGGCCTAGGAGGGTGGAAGGTCACCAGTCAGGATTTGCATATCATTTTAGATGTCTAGATCTATAGATCTATGGATCATTTTGACATGGAGTCCTGTTTTGGAGTAGCTTACAGGTAGATTAATTTATAAAGTGGACCTAAAAAAATGCAGGAAGGTTTTTTTAATTACAGAAGGGACATACTGGGGTTAATTTACTAAAGGTAAATAGGCTATTTATTTTGTATGTAAATCTGCACTTCCATGAGGACTTTCCCCAGAGCTTAGTAAATGCAGTAAAATCTCACGTTACAAAGAACACCCAATCATATGAAAGTTGCTTGCAGATGATTGGATGATGTAAGTCAGCAAGGCTTCACCCCATTCACTAAGCTATTTGCCAAATTCCCTTGAAATGTATATATTTCTCTTTAGTAAATTAACCCCACTATGTTCCTTCTGCAACAAAGGCTTCTTACCTTCCTCTTCAAAATTGTCTTTGTGGGGTGAATTAAAGCGGTTCTTCAGTCTGAAGCAAGATGTTAAAAGTCAACAGCTACAAATAATGTAGCTGCTGACTTTTATTAAGGGATGAGCCGAACCCCCCCCCCCCCCCGCACGCGGTTTGGTTCGCACCAAAACACCTCGAACTAGCAAGAAGTTCTAGCGAACATGCAAACCCTATTAAAGTATATGGGACACAAACATGAAAAATCAAAAGTCCCCATTTTACAGGCATATATGCACGTTATTGCCATAAAAAGTGTATGGGGACCTGGGTACTGCCCTAGCAGTATCAATGCAAATAAAAAGTTTTTAAAATAATCAATTTTTCAGGAGCAGTGACTTTAATGATGCTTAAAGTGAAACAATAAAATTAAATATTCCTTTAAATATATAGTCAGGGGGGTCCCCTTAGTCTGCCTGCAAAGTGGCACATATAATTGAGGTGGAACTCCATGCCAAGATGAAAAAAACGAATTGGTGTGGTTTCCCCCCCAAAATCCATACCAGACCCTTATCCGAGTATGCAGCCTGGTGGGTCAGGATATGGGGGAAGGGGGGGAAGCGACAGCCTCCCTTCCTGGAACATACCAGGCTACATGCCCTCACCACTAACTGCATTATATATTCTGAACTGTATAATATATAATACACTGACTGCACTATTTACTCTTAACTGTACTAAACATACTACACTGACTGCACTGTATATTATGACTCTGAACTATATACTACACTGACTGCACTATATACTCTGAACTGTATTATATATACTACATGGACTGCACTATATACTATGAACTGTATTATACACACCACACTGACTGCACTATATACTCTGAACTGTATTATATATTCTACACTAACAGCACTATATACTCTGAACTTTATTTTATATACTACACTAACTGGACTATATACTCTGAACTGTGTTATATATACTAAGCAGACTGCACTATATACTCTGGACTGTATTATATATACTACAATAACTGCACTATATTCTGTGAACTGTATTATATATAGTACACTGACTGCACACTACACTAACCACCTGCCTATTCTCCATTCATTCACTATATACGGTCGTCGTGTAAGCAGCAGCCTTATATAGTTTGGGGCGTGGACTTAGCCCTGGGCCATGATTGGCCAAAGGCACCCTGCTTTTGGTCAATCATGGCTCTCCCAGCACATTGCGCTGTGCTTGGCCAAAGCATACAGGTCAGGTGCATGCTTTGGACAATCAGCAGCTGTCAATGCACTGTGATCTCGCAGTGCACCATGTGGCGCTCCACGACGGCCGAACTTCCCGCCATTTCCCCCGATATCTACAAACAAAGGAACACCTGATGTTCGAGCCAAACTTACATTCTGCAGCTTTTTGGTAACTGTAATGTGTCCCAGAAGGCTGCGAGGGAAGGGGGGGGGGGGGTTGAACTTCCAGTCAGATTGTCATGGCTAAGTGGGAGTTTCCAAGCTTGTAAGTCAAATATGGAAGGACATTTTTATATGAATATGCATATATGGTATCTAAAGGAACAATATTAATATGTGTAATGCATCTGTAATTTTTAATCTATTGAGATAGAAAGGTCAATTTATAATTTAATGTGAGCAAAGATAAAAACTCTTATTTCACTAGGACTAGCCAATCGTGTATTATAGTTGATTAGTAGATAGTAAATTATAATTTGAAGTATTATCTTCATATTATTATACCCAGTATAACATAAATACAATGAAATCCAGTTATGTATTCATTAAAAATAATTAAATGCATATTTACGTAGAAGCAGTGTAACTACCTGAATCTGTCTTGATTATCACTTCGTCTGTAATGCCCAGTATAATAGCAATCATAGAAGTTGCTACTGAAAAATATACTATGAAAAGACGTGAAAAATATTTTATAAATGCACAGATTATGGTGTTTTCTATTTGTGAAAATCTCTCATTGATTGGTGCCATATCTAACTAGCAGGATAGTTTGTGTTCTGCCAGGTGTTTGTCTGAAGATGACTGAACATAAGCAAAGCAATGCCAAAGTGACTGGCATCGGTTTTCAGGAAAACACATTTAATAGGCACTAGAATTTCAATGGGACAATAAAAGGGTAATCGTGGTGAGGCAGCTCTCAAACACACAGGCCTCCCTCAATAGGTACCCAGAAGCAACTTAAAGTACACAAGCACTAAACCACAAAGTGAATTTAAATGTTCATATTACTGTCATATGAAAATAACCAACGCGTTTCGGAGGAGAAAAACTCACTTTTCACCTGGACTACAAAACACATTTTAATGAGCACAAAAATGAATTAAAAAACGACGAGAATGATAAAAAAAACATTTAAACCATTTAAAAACAATCAGTGGGAAACAATACCTGGGGCTAAACTACGAATAAAAGTGCAAATAATAAATCAATAGTACTCATTTCTACCATACAAAAAATGATATTTGCAAACATCTGCTACTGTTCTAAACACACATAATTGAAAGCAGTGACCATTCAATGGTTCTGAGCACTTGAAATACTGAAAAACATATTCCCATAATTCTTTACTTTGTCATCACCTTGGAAAGAGTATTTGTTGAATATGTTTGAGCACTCAAAGAATGTGCATTCCATTTTCTTTCAGAATTTTCCAAAAGAAAAATCGACTGACCTTACACAAAGCTCAGGGTAACATTTGTTACAAAGCTGGTCATCATCCATTGAGGTATTATCAGTCATGCACAGAATTCTTTTTAATAAATATGTTTCAACAACAAAAAATGTATACAAACCCATCATTTATAAAATGGGACTTCAATGGTACCAATATTCAAGAGCATATTGACAAGAAGAATTATTTAAAAATATACAGATATACTATTATAGCTGTTCACAATAAAACATTATTAAGATTGTATTCTGCAAGATTATGTACCGTTACAACAAAAAAACTCTTTTTGTTATTACACAAAAGCATCTCTAAGTACCATAACCTCCTACCATCTCAAAGCCTCCTGTTTATATAAATGATATCTACTTAATCTCAAATATTGAATCATTTTCTACTTTCAAACTGGTATTTTCCAGTTGTTACATTTTTCTTCTTCAAAAGATAGAAGGGAGGTATTAGATCATTTTGTGTTTGCACTTTCCAGCCAGGCACCAAATCCAACAATGACCCATAAATGCCTCATTATGGAAGGGGGTTTTAGGGAATATCAGGATCTTCAAAGGATAATATTAATACCCAAGGGATAAAATATTATTTAACATCTACAAGAAGTTATAACAAACTAATTATTAAACTGACAAAATCAATTAAGGGTAGTCCAAATCTTAAAAATGACTGCATGTACAAAGGTATGGATAAAGCAAGTTTAGTCAATAGATATCTAATGGATTGGTCAAATGGATGCTGCAACCCCCCCCCCCCCAGCAGAGAAAGGGGGGCAGACAGTTCCTCGCATTGTGCAGTGTTGCCAACCTACCCGATTGAAATTTACGGACAAACCACCCAAAATTTACTGGCACAGCCAAGTTTTTACTGGCATTTCCAAAAGATTCAAAATTACTATTTTAAGTGCAAATTTCAGTATTTAGGCTACACACAAGTACAATACGCAATTAGCAATGTGATTTAAGATACATAATAATTAGTGTTGCTCACGAATATTCGCATTGCGAATATTCGCTACGAATATTGCATATTCGAGTATTCGCGAATATCGCGAATATCGCGGCGAATATTCGCTATTTCGAATATTCGTATTTTTCAAATCTCGCAATAAATTTGGCAAAAAATTCGCAATCAATTTGGCATTCGCAAATTTCGCAATGGCGAAATTTCGCAATAGCGAAATTTCGCAATTTTTTTTTTTTTTTTTTTTATAAAATATCACGAATATTCGATATTCACGAATATTCGCGACCGCATATGTGAAATTTCGCTTTTTTTTTTTATAAAATATACCGAATATTCGTAAATATCGAATATTCGTGATATTTTATATAAAAAAAAAAAAAAAAAAATCGCGAAATTTTGCATTAACGAAAATTCGCATTAGCGAAAATTCGCATTAGCGAAAATTCGCATTAGCGAAAATTCGCAATTTTTTTTTTTTTTTTAAATATCACGAATATTCGATATTAACGAATATTCGCGAATATTCTTCGAAATATTCGCGAAATATCGCGAAATCGAATATGGCGTATTCCGCTCATCACTAATAATAATGCAAAAAAAACATATTTCTTATTTTATTTTTAAAATATAGTAAGTAAGTAGCTCTGGGACAGGACTCAGAAGGGTAAGAAATTAGATTGGGTCAGGCACACACATATGAAACTGACTCTCACAGTGACAATGACAGGAGTGTGCAACAGCACAGATCACCAACACAACACGTCCCCTCCTGAGTCACGGCGACAGGCATTCCCTCCAGTCCACTCCAGTCTAAACAGCACTGACAGTCCCGCTCCCAGCCTGCCTTGCTCCTGACCCGCACACAAGGTTCTGCCCGCTCTGCTTGGCTCCCTTGCACCATGACATCATAGGACATGCTCAGTCACTGCCTTCGCCAGAGCCGTCCAAACACACTGTAGCAGGCATTCGGATGGTCTTGGCCAGCTCCCGACCTAGCCAGACATCACAGCCATATTTTTTACTGGCAATTTTTTTCTTTTACTGGCATTTACTGGCTGGAGAAAATTGTCTGTTTTTTACTGGCGGCAACACTGCATTGTGGATGTTTATTGACATTCTACTGCTTGGCGATTGACATTAAGACCACTTTCACACTGGTGCATTTTTCAGGAGCTTTGGTGTTAAAGAAAGCACCTGTAAAACGCCTGAAAGAAGCCTCATCTGCGTACACGCGGACTCCTCCCAGCGGCCGCAAAAATATCGCAGGGTAGATCCGAAGGCTTACGAAGACGTAAGCCTCTCGGATCGAAGCCCGAAGCCGCCGTATCATGGTTTGAGGATTCAAACTAGTGATACGGCGCGCAAAATTTGAAATGACTCCTGTCTAACACCAGTTAGACAGGCGTAATTGCTCTGTGAATCTGGGCCCATGTGCGTAATTTATGCTCCTAGAACACCTGATGGTGCTCCCTGCATGTTGAGCCTCTTACTAAATACCCTGGAATGTCTACTTTCCAAAAAGGGGTCATTTGAGGGGTATTTGTACATTCCTGGTTAGGGTTGCAAGAAATGACCATCAGTACTTTAGGTGCGATTAATTTTCAAAAATTGGCACCATAGCTTGTGGACGATATAACTTTCACAAAGACCAAGTAATATACACTGATTTGGGTTGTTTTTACCAAAGATATGTAGCAGTTTGCCCAAAAATTATAAAGAAAATTACTAATTTGCAGAATTTTATAACAGAAACGAAGAAAGGTGCATTTTTTTCGGTCTTTTTTCTTTTAAAGAGGGAAATAACAGCAGTGATTACAGGGGTTGTAAAGGTACAAATATTTTTTTTCCCTAAATAGCTTCCTTTACCTTAGTGCAGTCCTCATTCACTTACCTCATCATTCTATTTTGCTTTTAAATGTCCTTTAAATGAGAGTCAGGACGCTCTCTACGTTGCAGATAGAGAAAGGAGCTGTGTGTTAGTGGGCGTCCTGACTCTCCTGCAGTCCAAGGGAGGGGGCAAGCATGACACTCCACACCAGGGAGAAAGCCTTGCATTACTGTGTGGAGTTACAGACAGAAGAACAGGAAGTGAGGATTTCTCAGAAGGAAAATCGAAAGGGTTTGATAAGTGAAGGAGGACTGCACTAAGGTAAAGGAAGCTATTTAGGGGAAACAAATTGTACCTTTACAACCTCTTTAAATACCACCAAAAGAAAGCTCTATTTGTGTGGAAAAAAGGACAGTGTTGCATGACTAAATGTCATTCAAAATGTGAGCGTACCAAAAGCTGAAAATGTATCTGGTTAGAAAGGGGGTTTAAGTTCCCATTGGGTGAGTGGTTAAATATTGGTGCCTTTAAAGTCCCATTTCTGAATAGTATGTTTGTAGTTTGGTAAAATTTGGGGATGCTCTGCCATTACTATAAATAGGTCCAATCATACTCGTTATTAGGAATCTATATAACAGCTGAATAAAGAGATGATTTCTGGGGCTTTCATAAGACAATCATCAATGTAGTCAATAGATGTTTCTCTGTTGAATGTGGTAGGGCATACTTCCTGATAGGTCAGAATACCTATAAAAGCATTGTCAGGAAAGGTTAACTACACTTGACCTCTATTTCAGCTCTAACGACAACTAAAAAAAAATGGATTTTCACTTTGAGATTCCACCAGGACAATCAGAAAGCTAATTTCACAAAAAACAAACTAACCCAACAATAAAAAACAGACAGGGGTTTTAACCACTTCAGCCTCGGAAGAATTTACCCCCTTCCTGACCAGAGCATTTTTTTTGTGATTTGGCACTGCGTCGCTTTACCTGACAATTGCACGGTTGTGTGACGTTGCACCCAAATAAAATTGACGTCCTTTTTTTCCCTAAATTGAGCTTTCTTTTGGTGGTATTTTCATCACCTCTGCGGTTTTTAATTTTTTTGCGCTTTAAACAAAAAAAAAAGTGTACATTTTGAAAAAAAATGTTTTACTTTTTGCTATAATAAATATCCCCCCAAAAATATATAAAAAATATGTTTTTTTCATCAGTTTAGGCAGATATGTATTCTTCTACATATTTTTGGTAAAAAAAAATCGCAATAAGCGTATATTGATTGGTTTGTGCAAAAGTTATAGCGTCTACAAAATAGGGGATTGTTTTATGGTATTTTTATAATTCATTTTTTTATTAGCAATAGGGGATTATTATTATTATAGCATCTACAAAATAGGGGATTGTTTTATGCTATTTTTATTATTCATTTTTTTATTAGCAATGGCGGCAATCAGCGAGTTTTATCAAGACTGCGACATTGTGTCTGACACATCGGACACTTTTGACACTATTTTGGGACCATTGTCATTTATACAGAGAACAGTGCTATAAAAATGCGCTGATTACTGTGTAAATGACACTGGCAGGGAAAGGGGTTAAAAACTAGGGGGCAATGAAGGGGCTAAGTGTGTCCTAGGGAGTGATTCTAACTGTGGGGGACTGGGCTATAAGTGACACAACAGTGATCACTGCTCCCGATGACAGGGAGCAGTAGATCACTGTCCTGTCACTAGGCAGAACAGGGAAATGCCTTGTTTACACAGGCATCTCTCCGTTTTGCAGCTCCGTGACACGATTGCGGGCACCCGAGTTTGCGAGTCCTGCAGGCACAGTCATGGAGCACCGCACCGCATATCGTCGTTAGCCGGTCGGCAAGTGGTTAACCTGCCCTTCCCTTTTCCCCCACCCACACACACATCCTACCCAACACTTAAACAGAAGTTTGGGCCTTGAAAACACTTTAATGCATTTGTTTGCATGCATTAAGTCTAATAAAACACCCAATTTAAAGGAATCACTGTTCCTCCTCTAAGTAAAAGCTCATAACCTCAAAACTACAATACGCTTACAATATATCTACTAAAACCTGTTTGTATCTAATAGGGGGCCATAAAACATCACCCTGATGTAATTACATTTCCTTTTTAAATTGTATCATTTTTTGTTGTTGTTAGTAAATTGCAAGGAAAGGAAATAAAGCTGTCAATTGGTTACAATCAGTGGTGGCCCGTCCATTAGGGGCCCCCTGATCTACATAAAGGGCACCGGATCATGGATTCCAATGGGGGGGGGTGTATTTTTTTGAAGCATGTGATTAGAGCCAGAGGCTCTTTAGGCTTCAAAAAAGAGTGGGCTTGGGGGCGCAGGCGGGGGAAGATTTGTACTTGAAAAAGAGGCATCAGCACAAGGGACACATACCACTGACTGTACAGTCATTTATGTTCCTTGTGCTGATTGTTCTGTTGTTTATTTTGGCTTAGGATTAGGACATCAGCATGGTGATTTTATTTTATACATAGACCCCTTAATGTCATTCATTTAGGGTTTACATTTACTTTAACAGGTGTTCAAATAAGACATCAGGCACATAGAGAGTATATTTTTGTATTGAGTTGGCTTGCGATATGAGAAGGAGCAGTAAAGCAGTAAGGCACAACTGTTGTGTAGCACTGCAGAGCAGGAAGGAGTGTCTGTGTATGTGTACAGCAAACATACACAAGTGTGTTTTAAAGATTAATTGATAATATATATATATATATATATATATATATATATATATATATATATATATAAAAAGACTGTACACTGGGAATTCTCCTACATTTGCGTCTTATTATTTGAGGAAGTTGCTCTGAGCAGACTCTGGATTTGAAAAGCTGATTGCAGGTTTCACTGCAATGTGCTGTTATTGAATAAAAAATGCAAAGCATGGGTTAAATAGCTTTTATAAATAGCCCATTGCTTATGCACTCATTTGCAGCTTTTATCCCTTGTGTATACTGCATACATGTAAAGTTATAAATATCCTATTCAATACATCAGGACTATGAACACAAAAAAAAAAGAAAAGAATCAGTGCATGCACTTTTTATGCTGTCGAAACAGTTTTAAAAATGTCTGAGGCCTTAAATAAGCATGTGATTACCAAAGAATAGACTAGTTACCATGTCAGTGAATTAAACAGGGATTGTTGCTGATAATTAGCCGGTTAGAATTTATTAAGCATGCAATTAAACTGAATGGAATTCATAGCAATTAGGAACTCTCCTTTCATCAAATAAAGAGAGAATAAACCGCCCCCTGAGAATTGAGGCATGAATCCTATGCAGCTCTCTGCTTCCAGTGCTGTGGAAGTGGGGGGTGAATAATGTAGATTGGGTTGGAGAGTTCAGGGCGCTCTTCTTTGGGTTAAAGCTATGCTATTTGAGAATACAATTTTAGCTAATTAAGACTACCGTAACTTTTTTTTTTTAGAAGCTTATCATTTTGCTTTGCATTGTGTTCTTGGTAGTGTCCACATTAACTTTAAAAGATTTCAAAATACAGTTATGCATAATGCTATTTAACCACTTCACATCCCGCCCATAGTCAGATGGGATCTCCCATCCTGGGTGGACGTCACAAGACATCCTGGGCTTCCCGGCCATCTAGGGGGTTCACGCCCGCGGCATCGCTCAGGACCCATATCCTGTCAAAGGTGAGGAGTCAGATGTGTGTTCCCAGTACAAAGGAACACAGATAAGTCTCATCCCCTTGTGAGTCCCCTCCCCCTACAGTTAAATCACTCCCAGGGAACATATTTAACCCCATCAGCGCCCCCTAATGTTAACCCCTTCCCTGCCAGTCACATTTACACAGTAATCAGTGCAGTTTTATAGCAATAATCGCTGTATAAATGTGAATGGTCCCAAAAATGTGTCAAAAGTGTCTGATATGTCCGTCACAATGTCACAGTCACAATAAAAATTGCAGATATAAAAATATATATATATATATATATATAGGCTTGGAGTGGGGAGCCTTCTTAAAGTATTATAAATATAAATTATACACAACTTTTTTTTTCTATCACACATATGTATATATAAATAAATATATATATATATATATATATATATATATATATATATATATATATAAAAATTATCACTAGGAAATAGAATTGTACATGGCACTATGGAACCCCATAGGGATTGGGGAAGGAGGGATAGGCGTGTCTTGTACTCTCCTCCCCCCTTTTTTTTCCCGCCACATATATAGGCTGAGAGGGGACCTTCTTAAAGTAATATAAATTATATATCACTTTTTTTTTCTCATAGAAATTTGCTATGCACCTTGCACTATGAATTTCTATTGGGATTGGTGTGTTGTGTTGTTGTTTTTCTCTCTCTTTTTTCTTCTTTTTCCCTAGCTCTTTTTATTTTTCATCTCTACCGCCTTCTGTCTTATCTTTGCCTCCCCCTAACTAAAGGACTAAGAACATGAGGGATATAGGGTCATTATATTTTATATAGGGTTAGGAGATTTCCCAGTACTATTAATATTGATCACATTTTGTGAAGGGGTTATATAGAG
The DNA here is from genome assembly GCA_029574335.1 of Rana kukunoris. Classification (NCBI taxonomy): domain Eukaryota; kingdom Metazoa; phylum Chordata; class Amphibia; order Anura; family Ranidae; genus Rana; species Rana kukunoris. The sequence goes on along the minus strand of CM056051.1, from coordinate 255,279,669 downwards.
AGTTTATGTTTGTTTGTTTTATCTGTGTTTTAAGTAGTTTTGTACTGATACGTATGTAATGTAGAAAAAAGATTAATAAATAAGGTATACAAGTTAAATCGCAGATCGCCGCCATTACTAGTAAAAAAAATATTAAATAAAAAAAATGCAATAAATCTTTCCCCTATTTTGTAGATGCTATAACTTTTGCGCAAACCAATCAATATACACTTATTGCGATTTTATGTAGAAGAATATGTATCGGCCTAAACTGTAGAAAAACTTTTTTTTTTTTTAATTGTGATATTTATTGAATCAAAAAGTTAATTTTGTTTGGGAGCCACGTCGCACGACCGCGCAATTGTCAGTTAACGCGACACAGTGCCGAATCGCAAAAAGTGCTTTGGTCAGGAAGGGGGTAAATTCTTTCGGGGCTGAAGTGGATAAATGATTTTATCCTGTGCTTCAGTGTAGATTTCCCCCATTTTTTTTTAACTTGCTGCCTTAGAATAAGGAAAAGTTCTGAGACCAACTAAAATGAAATAGAGATAGGGGTTGAACCTTGCCCTGATAGTCATCCCAGGGAAAAATTCTGCTATATACATGTCCTAGAGAAGGTGGGGAGTTCCTTTATTATTCTGTCATTTTTTATTACCTTTTTTCTCTTTTTTTTTACCCTCTTCTTCTTTTTCCTTCTTTTTCTTTTTCTGTTTCTGTTCTAGTATGGACCTTTACAGCTCCGGTAATTTGAAACTGGAATACCATACGTTACTACTGGGATATAGTTCTGTACATTTTGACATACTGTCTATATTTTTGAATGGGTGTATAATCTGCTTTGTAATCTACTGTATGAGAAACGTACTGTTTTATGATAACGCCTGTACTGTGTATTTTTTCTGCCTGTACAAGAAAAGTGAATCTTTGTAATTCTGTATGGTTTTTCAATAAACGTCTTTTCTGATTTAAAAAAAAAAAATGAAATAGAGATGAAGGCTTGGAACTTTCCAAAAACACTCATAAGTCAGACTTTTTTTTTTTTTAGTTGTCTCGGAGATTCTTCTTAGTTGTCTCGGAGATTCTTCTATCTCAGATTGACATTGTCAGCCTGTGTGCTGTAATAGGTCCCTTAGCACCATAGGTCAAATTCTTCAAAATGAAGGTTTCCTCTACCTCCTTTTTTTCCAGCCAAAGTATGCTGTCCGAGTAACATCATGCATGTATTTGGGAACACAGTTGACATAATGCCAAGGATGGCGCCCTAGAACTTAGTAAAATTAATGTCATATATTAATATGTTGTGTGGCTTCCACTGACTTACCAGTGGATCTTTAGACAAGTAAATATTGTATGACAGAAGCATTGACAGTCAAAGAATAAATATGGTAAATGACACTGAAATAAAATGTTCCCGATAGCTTAGGACAGGTAGCCCAATGGAAATGTCTAACCATAAACAGAAATGTTTTGGCCACAAAGGGAATAGCCTGCAATCAGTCAGGGCTACAGTATAAGCCATTGCTACTCAGGCAGCTAATTGAGCAGAACCCGCTGGGAGTTTTTGTCCAGTCCTGTCTGTCTCGGAACGGTAAGGAGGCCCTATTGGACTATTGTCTGGCTGTACAACTGTCGAGAGACAGGGGTAGTCTGAGTGTGAACAAACTAAAGATTTTATCCAGATACTGAGCCAACCAGCCTGACCGGGGACTAGAACAGACTGAGCTGTGTAGTTAATATTCAGGGGGCTGAAAAATCTGTGTTTCTGTGTCATGATGAACAACAACTCCTGTGAGAATAAAACCTTTGCAGGCAGCTATAAATGCACCTTGGCAAGTAGACTGACTCCTTAAAAGCTCTCAGTTTGAAGCTAACCTGTCACAATTGATGTAAACTTTGTTTTGCGTTTTCAAAATCAGACTGCAAATGCATTCATAAGACAGTTCATTGTTTATGTGTGAAATATTTATTTTATTTGCTGTTTTAGATTTCATGAAGAGCCTCCGGGCCCATTCACACCTAAATGCTTTTCATCTGTTGTGGTACACTTTGTTGTATTTTACATGTTCTTTACATGCACGACACTTCATCCCTATGGAATATGCATTTTCTAGGGAGGGAATTGAAAATACACAAAAAAATAATTAAACACACACTAAAATGTAAAAGAGTGACCTGTAGCTAAAGATGATATTTTTTTTTCATGGAGCCTTGATTACTCCAAAGACAATAGGCAATAGTCTAGGCAATCAAAATCATTGTGTGATGTAAGTTTTTAAAGTGCAAGATCAAAGTCTATATTGACTGCAAACTCCAGAGGCAGAAAACTTACAAGGCAACAGAGACATAAAATAAAAGAATATCTCCTCCAGAAAAGTCTGTAGAGGATTTCAATCAACTAAACCAAATATTATCAAATGATTTTGTTGAGCTAGAAGTCAAATCAAAAGCATTCTCATTTCCTTTAGGCAAATTATCCAGCCCTAATGGCTTATCCACGTTAACATTTCAGTACTTAGCTTTGCAGTTTGCTGAGGTTATACTTTCTAGCTTTTCAAAGCACATCAAGAACACTCCTTGATCTGCCTAAGTTTAAACATATTTAGGCAATATATAGCCATTTTTTGGTGAACCATTCTACAGGTTTCATGAAATGAGAATAATATGATACAGGCATACTCCACTTTTAAATACATATTGGAGTTTATTTACTATAGCTGGAAAGCGCAAAATCAGGCTCATTTCTGCATAGAAACCAATGAGCTTCCAGGTTTAATTACCAAAGCTGAATTGAACAAGCTGGTGTTAGAAGCTCATTGGTTTCTGTGCAGAAGTGAGCCTAATTTTGCGCTTTCCAGCTTTAGTAAATAAAACCCCATTGTGTACTTAAAAGTGGGGTATGCCTGTATTCAAGTATCTGATCATAGTGCATATTTCAGTTCATTAAAGTAGAGCTATAGGCAAAACTGTTTTTTCCCCCCCTTAGATAGAGTAAGGGGGGGTCATAACCCCTGTCAGATTTGTGATTTCCCCTAATTTCCTGTCTCATAGCCAAACAGGAAGTGAGAGGAAATACCTGTAAAATACCCCCAGGTCACCAGAACTTGTGTCCTCATTGGAATATTTCCCCAATATTACTTTTTTGGAGACAACCCAAAATTTTGAATTTTGTTTTTCTTTCACGTTCAAAAATAACAGTAAACAGGACAAATAGAGAGGGTGAATCCCCTTAATGGGGGCACAGACAGCAATAAAAACTGACATATGTTTTAATCCCTTTTCATTCTATCCAAAACTACAAAAAAGTTTTGTCTTTAGTTATACTTCAAGCTAACTATCAAAATAGCATTTTACCCAGTGGCGTAACTAGAACCTTCAGGGCCCCGGTGCAAGAAGCCACAAAGGGCCCCCCCCCTAAACCCCAGTTGGGGCCCTTCCTTCCGAGTCCGGTGGTGGAACTACAGGGCCTGGTCACAGGAATGACCTTTGTGGGTCCTTTTTCCCGTTGGGGGAGTTTCGTGAGATAAACAGACCTCTGATGTTTCACCTTTGAGTCAAATATGACGACTGAGGACACAGCCCCCAATTTCCTTCTCTGCAGCCTCAGCTACATAGAATGAATGGACAAGAATAGCTCTGTACAGAGCTTCCTGTTCATTCATAAACTGAAGCATAGTAAACACAGTTTAGTATATGCCACTGTTCTGAATGGACAGAGTCAGTGATCAGTACAGAAAAAAAGGGGCTGGTAAATTACACATTTACCGGTCCATTTTCCACTCTCCATCCTGAGATCCCAAGCAGCAGCCAGCAGGAAAGAGGATGGGGAAACCTGGCAGAGCCGATGAGGAGGTCTGAGAAAGAGCACACAGAGGCTGGAGAGCACACCTTGCTGGTACTGCTGTACCCCAAAATCCTCCAGCCACCCCACACTGGTACTGCTATACCCCTGTCTGTCCTCCAACCTCCCCACGCTGGTACTGCTGTACCTCCCTCCCCCTCTCCTGGTGTCCAGTGACCCCTGCTGGTACACCCCCCAAATAGCTAGGGATTCAGTTTTCCTCTGTGTGTTCTGCCCCTTCTCCATCCTGGCACCATAGGGTGGCTGACACCAGCCCTGCCAGCCAGCATGGTCTGTTGATGGGGTTTCATTTCTTAGGGGAGGTGGGGTCCTGATCCCCAGGGAAGATGGACTCCCTAGGTAAGATGGAATCCCTGTTACCAGGGGAGATGGCATTCTAAACCCTAGGCAGAATGGGGTCCCTGTCCCTACGTAAAAATGGGTCCTTGTCCCCAGGAGAGAAGGGTCCCTTTTTCCAGGAGAGATGGGGTTCCTGTCCCCAGGAAAGAACGGGTCCCTCTCCCCAGGAGAGAAGGGGCCCCTGTCCCCAGGGGAGATAGGTTCCCTGTCCCCAGGAGTGAAGGGGTCCCTGTCCCCAGGAGAGAAGGGGCCCCTGTCCCCAGGAGAGAAGGGACCATTGTCCCCAGGAGGAATGGTGTCCCTGTCCCCAGGGGAGATGGAGGGGGGTATGTGATGGTGATTGGGGGATGAGGTCATCTCATTAACATCCATGACCAAGCTGCAGGACGAGCACTCATCTATGCTGGCCTGGGCTTACTCCAGCCTGCTTGACGGGTGATCAACATATCTCCAAGAAAGATCTGTCACCTGTGTATGACAGGGGAAGAGGAGGGATGCTGGCAAACAAGCTTGTGGTGTCCTCGGGGGGGGGGGGCTCTCATGGGGCTGCACTGCACCCGTGTGCTTTAAGTTTGTTTCCCTGAGTGAAGCATGCATTGCAGTGTGAGCCGGACTGAGGGGGGACTCTGGCTGGGGTGGACAGACATCGGACTGAGCGGCCCTGCATGGAGCAGGAGAGGGGGACCCGGAGGAGCCGCCGAGGACACAGGTCATGTGGGGAATGCACAACTAATGCCCACCTAAAGATCAGCCAGTGCAATAGTCGAGCATGGAGCTCTGCTAGTCACCCTCCACCTCCAGCCACTGGTACTCCTAGCCTGCCACCTTTGTTGCCGCCGGTGTTCTGCCACGGGGCCCCTGCAGCACAGTTACGCCCCTGGTTTTACCCTCTGTTCAAATACAACCCTGGGTGAGGTCTAACAAGCTTCATACTGTGTGCAGGGGATTGGAAAATCTTACTGAACACAGTGCTACCCTCTTTTCTTTGAAAGTTGCTTGGCATAGGTTGCCGGAAAGAAAATCGCTTGATTCCCCCATCCATGCAGTCAATGTAGATGGGAAACTACCTCCTGTGAAGCTATTGTTGTCTCCCAGCGAAGGGGGGAATAGGGAGCTGTCCCAGCTGATTGCACAGTGATTATTGCATGCTGATATGGCCGATAGCAATATTTGCTTAACCACTTAAGACCCGGACCATTATGCAGGTTAAGGACCTTGCCCCTTTTTGTGATTCGGCACTGCGTCGCTTTAACTGACAATTGCGCGGTCGTGCGATGTGGCTCCCAAACAAAATTGGCGTCCTTTTTTTACCACAAATAGAGCATTATTTTGGTGGTATTTGATCACCTCTGCGGTTTTTATTTTTTTGCGCTATAAACAAAAATAGAGCGACAATTTTGAAAATAATTCATAGGTATTCTTCTACATATTTTTGTTAAAGAAAAATTGCAATAAGCGTTTATCGATTGGTATGCGCAAAATTTATAGTTTACAAAATATGGGATAGTTTTATTGCATTTTTATAATTTTTTTTTTTACTACTAATGGCGGCGATCAGCGTTTTTTTTCATGACTGCGACATTATTGCGGACTCATGGGACAATTTTGACACATTTTTGGGACCATTGTCATTTTCACAGCAAAAAGTACTATAAAAATGCACTGTTTACGATTTTAGTTTAGGAGTTAACCACTAGGGGGCGCTGTAGGCATTAAGTGTGACCTTATGTGTGTTTCTAACTGTAGGGGGGTGGGGCTGGACGTGTGACATCATTGATTGTCTTTCCCTATATCAGGGAACAGACGATCAATGACACTGCCACAGAGAAGAACAGGGAAGGTGTGTTTACACACACCTCTCCCCGTTGTTCAGCTCCGGTGACCGATCACGGGACACCAGCAGGCGCGGTCACGGAGCTTAGGACCGGGTCGCGAGCACTCCTCCTGCGGCGCGTTTGGCGACCCCACGGCTGGGCTTAAAGAGACATGTACAGGTATATGATTGTGCCCAGCCGTGCCATTCTGCCGACGTATATCGGCGGAAGGGGTCCTTAAGTGGTTAACAAATCTGATATGCTGGTTGTACCCAAGTCAATTGACAGATTGACTTGGGTAAATCAGGCTGTCCATACATAGTTCCAACCTCGGCCGGTTCAGCAGGGACCATCATTCGAACCATCTATGGCCAGCTTTGGGATAGTCAGCATTAAAATTGTGTCCACTGGAGCATAATACTTTACTCCAGCACTCCTTCAACACACCCATCAGACCTTTTGTCTGAATCTGTTCATTTTGTACTACCGTCTTCAGGGACCAGAAATAAAGTGGCTAAATTTGCAGATCTGTGCTCTTGCCTTACTTTTGAATCTGATGGTTTGTTAACAGTCATTTATGAAAGCCCATGATTCTAATATGCTAGACTGGATTAATTCTGCAAGTGAACCAAAGACCGAGAAAACATTACTTAAGTATTTTTAACATTTATTTTTATGTTTACTGTTGCTAATATGTGTTTTGTAATATCTTTCCTGCATCATTTTAATATTCTTCTCATCAAATTTAAGAATCATTAAGCTGAATCTCTGAATGCTCTTATTGGAAATTAAAGTTTTTTCGCCTCTGTGAAAAACAGTTCCATTGTGTAAAACTCTGTTGAATTACTGATATAGCAGTGAGTGATTGACATTTTCATAGGTCAAAATTGCAACAGCTGATACTATGAATGGTACATGTTTCCACTAAAGCACATGGTGGCAGGTACGGTGTGTGTAAAGGGTTAACTACTAATTCAACTTGCCCCAGTGATGACCACTGTCAATCGTCTGGCACTTACTTTGTTCTCTAGGAGTTGAAACATCTCTGCATAGGGCGAGGCAGAGATTGTTTAATAAGTAATATTCTGGTCCCTTTGGTATGATCTGAGAGTGTTAGGGTACTTTCACACTGGGGTGGTGGCGGTGATAGCAGCGCTTTACTGTTGTTATAGCGGCACTTTTCGGCCGCTAGCGACGTGCTTTTAACGCAGGGCAGAACATTTTTGGTGCAGTGTATACACCGCTCATGCACCGCCCCAAATGCTGCTTGCAAGACTTATTTTCCCATTCTGCAAGCGCACTGCCCCAGTGTGAAAGCACTCAGGCTTTCACACTTGGGTGGCTTGAGAAGTGCTTTTCAGGCGCTTTACAGGCACTATTTCTAGAAATAAATGCCTAGAAAAGTGTAAAAGGGGTCTTATTGTCACAGTTGGGTTCCGGAATATTGACACATTAGGATTCATTTATCAATGTGTCTGATTGTAGGACTGTCTTTGTAGTCATAAAATTCAGATTCTGCCTCTTATTTCACTATACTACAGTGGGAGTATGACTGTATTAATCTGGATGATACTGATTGCTTTTGGTGACATAAGCAGACACATTAAGACACTGATTATTGAGACTAAAATATTCTCAGTGTGGTTGCCAGAATAGTTGTTTTAGTTTACTTATTCACCAGAACTGACCACAATGTGCCGTCCTGCTTATCGTGGTCAGTTTTTAATAAGAAAAGAAGAGGGACTGGTAGGAACACCAGGAATTTGACATAAAGAAAGCAATACAAAGAAAACAGGATACTCTTTCATACAAGTACATAGTACAGCAGGTACTGTACATATCAGGAATATGAAGTGTTGGGGTAACAAATGCTTTAAACTTAGTTTGGCAGCAATCCACTCCACATAGCAGCAAACGTATACTAAAATAACAATTACAACAATCATTATACTATAAATAATCATAACGAAAAAAAGACTATAAGCAAGCATTAGCCAATTGCACTTTTATCAGTTATAAAACAATTGAAAATTAAAACTATTTAAGAGAAAAAATATCATATTCACAAATTTGTCTTGCTCTATTGGCCAAATGTATTTACAGTATTTTGGTTAAAAGGAGGCCTAGGAATTTGGATAGCTGGAGTCAAGAGATGACATTTCAACTGGGTAAGAGAAAAACACTAATGCCACGTACACACGATCGGTTCGTCTGATGAAAACGGTCTGATGGACCGTTTTCATCAGACGAACCAATCGTGTGTGGGCCCCATCAGTTTTTTTCCCATCGGTGAAAGAACTTAGAACCTGTTTTAAAATTATCTGATGGCTAAAAAAATGATAGAAAAAAATGATTGTCTGTGGGGAAATCCATCGGTTAAAAATCAACGCATGCTCAGAATCATGTCAACGCATGCTCGGAAGCATTGAACTTCATTTTTCTCAGCACGTCTTTGTGTTTTACATCACCGCCTTCTGACAGGATCGTTTTTTTAACCGATGGTGTATGGGCAAGACTGATGAAAGTCAGCTTCATCGGATATCTGATAAAAAAATCCATCAGACCGCTTTCATCGGATAAACCGATCGTGTGTACAGGGCATAAAAGTGAAAAGTAGGAAGGGGAATTGGGAAATGTAGGGTAAAAAAATAGAGGTGGGAAAGCTTGGGGAGAAAGCAAGTAGAGGGGGGAAGGCATTGGAGGTATTGCAGAAGCGCAATTGTGTTTCTCCACAGGAAAAAATACCACAACGACTTTTGTCACAGTAACCCATAGCGACTGTTAATAATTTATCAGATACTGATTTGATTTTATCAAAGTTAATTCTAATTGATTTTTATTTGTTAACTTCCTCTTTATTGAATAAGACCCAAAGGCCCAGATTCACAGAGCGATTACGCCTGCGCAACTGCTGTTGCGCGTGCGTAAGTCTAAATGTGCGCGTGCGTATAGTTGGACGCGATTCACAAAACAATATACGCCAGAAATCTACGTTTTTTGGTCCGGCGTAATTGAGTTAGACCTTCGCTTCCCTTCGCGCAAAACTGCGCTAGACACACCATTGATTTGCTAGTCAAATATGCTAATGAGGGAGTTACGGGGATTCACAAAAAAACGCAGTTGCTGCGCAGGCTACGCGATGTGCGCAACTGCAAAATGTTCTGTCTAAAGTTAGAGGACCTAAAAGCTGGTCTAAATTTTGAAAAAAAGTCTAATTGTCAGATAAAGCAACACTGTTAGTGAGGAGTTCAGCAGTCACACGTGTTGCCCAACAATCTGTATGCCAACATGCCAGGGGCATCGTCGCGCATAGCTATACTACTGACTTTAGATGAACAAAGAAGGATGAGGGCACGGAGGATGGCACTAAGGAGGGCACGGGAGATGTTTTATTTTAATTTTTTTTGGCTTATATAAAATTTACAATTTAATCTAATCTAATACAATATTCTTATCTGATACAAGCCCCTCACTCTTCACTTGATATATCACACACGCATAGACATCTTTGATCTTTGGCATGAGAGATTCTGAGGTGTCTCGCATCTTCAGATTCACCCCTCATGCCATCGTGGAATTACCACAACCTTGCAGGAGGACATCAGCAGCCCAACACATGGCACTACCCATGACACCCATGACAGCTACATATACAATCAGAGCCCCATCCCCACAGATTTCAAACAGAACATGTATGGGGACAGCTGGCTGGTTGGTGAGTGACATGGGAGTCAGGCATGACTATCCCCTCCCGTGATGCACACCTCACAAGTGGCACATGCATGACTAACATCCTCCTGTCTTTTCCCTTCAAGGTGACTCTGCATATGCACTGGGACCCCATCTCATGACCCCATCTCATGCCAGCTCACATTATGCATCTTTGCACATTAAACACACACATTAATCATGGCACAATGAGAATGCATGCATGCACACCACTATGGTCCCTAGCACACACACCCCACATCCTCATCAAATTGGATTGGCACCAGTCCACCATGCAAGACTGGTGAGCAGTAACGCCACGTCAAGGCTCCAATTATGTCACTGTACATTCATACACCATTCACACGGACCTGGGAATCACTTCTCCCTGGTCCTGGGGAACCCTTCTCCACCCAAATTGAGGATGACACCCCTTTTCCAGCAGGAATGTCACCCCCACATTCAAACATCATTCACAACCCAAAATATGCCAAAAATGTCAGCAAAATAATAAAAAAATGCATAGAAAAAAAAAAATGCAGAGAACAAAAATAAAAATGCTTTCAAACCAAAAAAAGGGGGAAAAAAAAATTAATGCCCTCTGCCTGAGCCACGCCTGGGGCGCCCCCGGCCACGGCCCCGGACCCTCAGGGGAGACGCATGGGGGAGGGGAAAAGCCGGGGAAGGAGGAGCAGCCCCTGAGATCTGCCCACCTGGCGGCCTGCCCTCCAAGGCCACGGCTATTCTGTCCAGGGCAGCACCAAGTGTTGCCGTGTTGCCCTGGATAGCCTGGGTAAGGGCCCTCACATCCTGCCCAACGCCTGCTGCTGTAGTTTGCAGGTCATTTAGGCAGGTTGTGGAGGCCCGGGTGTGGGAGTCCAGGTTACCCAGCCTATCGTTGATGGAGGACAGGCTCTGATCCACCCGCCCCATAGTCTGGCAGAGCTGTCTCAGAAGGCGGGTCTGGGTGGCCAGGTTCCTTCTCAGACTGGCGGGCAGGAGATTGGGCGCCCCCCTGGTGCTCTGGGATGACCTCCTGGCTCTTGCTGATGGTTGTGGCCGGGGAGAAGGGGAGGCCCTTGTGAGGGGAGCCATGTTGGGGGAGGAGGGGGGGGGGCTCACCCTTAGGGAGGGCAGGCTTCTTGCAGCCAGAGGGGAAGAGTCCGCAGAAACCAGAAACCTCATGATCGTCCTCCGCATGATCCTCCTCCTCCTCTTGTTCCTCCTCCGCGGACTCTGGCCTTGTTGGGGGGGCCTCATTAGGCTGCTGTCCTGGCGTTGGAGCGGTCAGGCCAGATGGCCCTGCACCCTCCTGCACAGCTGTGGATGACACAAACCATTCACAGGTTGGAGGATCCACACACTTGCCACATATTCCCTTTCACCCCCTCCCCCACACATGCTACACACCTGAGAGAAATAAAAACCTTACCTGGCACCGCGGGCACCGGACTTGTGTCAAAGCCTGGCAGGCCCTCCACTTCATGACGGTGAAAGGTCAGGGCCACCACACGCTCCGTCGCTGTAAATCTAACCTGGCATGGTGGGCCCCCTCCTGTGCCCCTGGCATGGGCATTTATTGCGGCCAGTTTTTTTTTCACCTCACGCCGGAGGTCATTTATTTTCTTTTCAATCCCAGACCGGGTCCGTGTCTCCCCCTCCCCCGATGAATTGACCTGCTCCGTGATCATATCCAATATCTCCCTCCTCCTGGCCGGGGTGGTGGTGGCACTCTGCGGGCCGTGGAGAAAACGCCCATAGTCGGTAATGGCCCGGGCAAGAATTCTTTTTTCCCCCACTGTAAAATTAAGCTTTCTTTTTCTCTCAGTCATACTTCCAAACAAACTCACTAGCAGTCACCAAAAATCTGTCACAAATACAAGCACAACCAATCAGACAAGAACACACACAAAGAGAAAAAGAACACCCAAAAATCACACTAGCACTCAGCAAGAAACAGACACAAAAAAATCAGATGAAAAAATAAAGCAAGAAAACAAACGCTCAGAAATCTATCAATCAAACAAACAGTCAAAAAACACTTATCAAAACACACTTTCACAAAACTACCAACAAGCACTAGATCACACAGAACACTAATCTGACAACTACAAAACACACTCTAACGAACAACAGAGCAAAAGCACTTGATTCAATGGGAAGGGACACAAAGGGATGTACTTTTGCAATGGAAGTGCGTTTGTGTGTGTCTATTTATGCTGTCTGCGTAGTTCACAACGTTGCCCTAGTCCATGTCCAATTTCACTGATTGCGCCACTCCCGAGTTGTGAGCATGCGCACAACGGAGCTGACATGGTTTCCTTCACGCGCGCATGCGCGAGTCGGCCGGCCCTTCATTTGCATGGGGTCACGGCTCATTTCAATGTAACACGCCCACGTCCCTCCCAATTTGTATTACTCCTCCTTACGCCTCCAGAAAAAACCTTACGCTTGCGCAATCTCTTGCGCAAAAGCTTCGTGAATCGCGGGATTACGCGGCTAGATTACGCAAGTCTAACGGAAAAGTGGTGCGCTACGCCGGTCCAATAATGCGCCGATGTACGTGAATCTGGGCCAAAGTCTTTTGATCCTGACTTAAACAACAAAAAAAAAAAACCCTGTAGCCTATATTGCTAGTTACCTCTCTAAATATTACTGCCTGTGGTGTCTCACAATGCTGCAGTTTTTCTGTCTATTCATTACTAATTAAATTTGAAGTATTTTTTTTTTCTTAGGAAACTGTGACAGTTTGAATACACATTCAACACACCTCATTTAGCAACACCGACACATTCACAATATTTCTTTAGAGATTGTATTTTTTTTTGCTGATGTTGAGGATTTTTCTTTTTGTTTAGGAACGACATGTCTAAGATCTCTCTGCAGATTTTCAGTAATATTCAAACCTGCGGCCAGTGAAGGTTATTCCATTACATTCATCTTTTTTTTTTTTTCTCATGAGTATTTTACTGTATACATACCAGGGTACAATTGTCAAGGTTGCTAAGATTTAATAAAAAAAGAAAATTGGTGTCACATTTAGGCACAGCATAGATATAAATACATACACTAACATCCAAGTTTAATACATGCGATTTACTGCATATAATTATGGATTTACATAGCAGAAGCAGCATGGTGTGCATCACTTGGTGTAGCTTGGAATGTATTAACTCTAAACCTGCTTTATGAACACAGGATCATTAAAGTTAGAATCTTACTGTAGCTGTATATTCCTTTAAAACCAAATAAAAATATTTTACATACAACTAACATATGGAACTAAATCAGTTTCGATATCAGCTTATTTTATCCTCTGCACAATCAACCTTTACTTTATGCCCATGTGCAGACAGGAAAAATGTTTAAAGAATGCAATAGGAAAGCAAGCAGAAAGTATGACATATCAGTGCACTGTTGCTCCTTCCCTGTCCTATTACTGTGTTTCCCCAAAAATAAGACCTACCGTAAAAATAAGATCTAGCATTATTTTCCAGGAGGGCTGCAATATAAGCCCTACCCTGAAAATAAGCCCTAGTTTAAAATGCTTGTAAAATCCTATAATCCACTCTGTTACAGTAGTATATAATGTACAATGTGTGTGTTTCTGTAATATAATTGCGGGGAAGAGTGCTCTGTCAGGTCACAAAAGCACAGAGAGGTGCTATAACAAAGGTATTTGGCACAATTATATTACAGAAACACACACATTGTACATTATATATTACTGTAATAAAGTGGATTATAGGATTTTACAAGCATTTTAACTCTGTTCACACTGGGAATTCTTGTCAGGCAAGGAGAGAGAGGGGGAGAGAAGACAGCACATTACATGGTAAGACCTACCCTGAAAATAAGCCCTACTGTGTCTTTTGTTACCAAAATTAATATAAGACCTGGGCTTATTTTCGGGGGAAAAATTTTAGCAGGCTACGGACTCATAAGTAATGTAAGTTCGGGACCTTAGATTGTCAGCTCTTAGAGGGCAGAGACTGAAATAAAGATTCAATGTAAATGTACAATATATGGAAAGAGCTGTGTATATATTTTGTTTATATAACTATACTATACAATGTAAGTACCTCTTATATATAAATTGTGGGACGAAGCTAGGTAAGCACATGAAGAAAACACAAATGTGTATGCATATGTTAGATAATTCCAGCTGTATTTTATTTTGTAGGTAGAATGTTGAAAATATGCTTAAAATCCTAAAGAAGTAAAAAAAAATCAGAAGCGAGAAATTCCTCCTAAAGAAAATGACATTTATATAGGGAAAAAAAGTTGCTAGGCAAGATTGGACACAAGTCCCTGCATTTTGTAGCATACAGATGAAACTTCATAAATTAATTCCCGAGAATAAGAAGAAAAAGCTCCATTTTGAAAAGGTCTTTTTGATGGATGTCAGTGAATGTAGCATTATGTTCTGATTCTCATTACTGTGTGATAGTTTCTTGATAAGGTGCATTTTCCACTCTGATTACTTAGTTGAGAAATATTCTATATATTTATTTAAATGTTAATAGATTTTTCTGTACTAAAAGTGAGTTTTATCATTTAATGATCCATCTCTAATTTCTCTAAAAAGCGGGGTCCCTTCTGCTTGAAGATGCCTGTTTTGTTAAAATCAAACTGAGACCTCAGATTGCACTTCTCTAGCCAACTACTGGTGAATATTTAATTACAGCTTATTTTGGTAGTTTACGTGGGATATATGTGTGATTGTAATTAAAGAGAGGTCTAACCCAAAGAAGCTGCAGGGTGTAGGGTCCTCTTCATGTTAGTATCAGGGCAGCCTTCTCTAAGTTTATAATTTATCCTAAAATAAAAGTTCAGTCCTTTCATAACAATCAATACTTCTTATAAATGACTGCTTAATAGGGTTGGCCATATAATACTGAAGCTGAACAAGCTCAGCTTTACAGTCCTGGCAGAGTTGGTTTACACAAGAGTATGGTCCTACAATTGTTACTTCATTGGAAAGGTTGGGGCTTCTTCCTCATAAGTGAGCTCCATCACTTTTAGAGCTAAACTGCAGGTTGACATAAAATATAACAAAAAAACAATGAATGTATGCTGTAGCTGTTCCTTCATTGTCTACTCACAGATTGGGGGCCCGTAGGAGACCTGATGATACAGGTTTGAACCCGCCTGAGCTATCCTACTGTGAAGCTGGCAATGCAGGCAGGCCTGGATTTACTCCCTTTGACTCCTCAAGTCCGGGTCCTTCAATACCGCCCCCCCCGCCAAAAAAAACCTGAAAGTCCCCCAACCCATGCCCATCATTGCCGCCTCACTGTGCCCATCATTGTTGCCTAACCATCATTGCAGCCTTACCGTGCCCTTATTGCAGCCTCACCATCACTGCCGCCTTACTGTGCCCTCATTGCAGCCCCCCTTACCATCATTGCTGCCTTACTATGCCCTCATTGCAGCCCCCCTCACCATTATTACAGCCCCCTCACCATCATTGCAGCCTTACTGTGCCAAACAATGTAGCCTAACCAGTCAGTGTGTGCATTACGCACATCAGGCATCTCCTGCTACTGTTGTGTCACAGAGCTCACTGTGAAAAGTTTGGCCGCGCTGTGATTAAAGTCCCACCCTCCTCCTAGACCAGCTCGTGTGATAGACAGAACACTGCCTCTATCACATGAGCTGGTCTAGTAGGAGGGCAGGACATTTATCACTGCGCACCCAAACTTTTCACAGTGAGCTCTGTGACACAGTAGTCTCCCGCTGTGTGTTACAACCGGCGCCTCCTCTGCACTCACTGCCGCCCCGAGGCCTGGCCTCGGTGGCCTTGTCGGGAATCCGGCCCTGAACGCAAGCAATCAAATCATAAGAGGCAGAGGCATTCATCATCCTGCAGTTGCACATATACACGCCCCTTGCATATGTGTGGTTTTAGGGCAGGGAAGACCTCTGCTACTTTTGATTGGCTGTTGGCTTTGATAGCTTTGTGGCAGAATAGCCCAGGCAGGTTCAAAGCTCATCATTACCTACTGTATGTTGCTTAACAGCAGCAGAGAAAAGTCAAGTCCCTAGGCTGGCTGTACTGTGTGGCAGGCTTATATAAGGAATGGAAGAAAATACAAATCCTTGCTTGCTAAACTACTCCAACATATGTATTTAATCTGTGTACATAACATTCAAATTTAATTCAATCCTAACTGCAACCAAAGATAATGTTGTTTGTACTGTACTTCATACAGAATACTTTGGGCAAGGGCACTTTGGGCACTGTGGTTTGCATGTATGAGACCTGAAGCAAATGGCTGAAAGTACAGTATGCATTTTAGTATCTATAGTAGCTATTATATCTGGCCTGAATACAATTGTAAATGTTAAACTTGAAGTGATACTAAAGTCTAGTTTTTTTAAGGTAAAAGTAACAAACATGTCATACTTACCTCCTCTGTGCAGTGGTTTTGCATAGAGCAGCCCAGATCCTCCTCTTCTACGGTGGCTTTTCAGTGCTCCTGGCTCATCCCTCCTGTTGAGCGCCCCCAAAACAAGCTACTTGCTATGGGGGCACCCAAGCCGAGCCATAGCTCCCTGTGTCACTTTCTCTCCTAATTGGTTGACTGACTTTGATTGACAGCAGCGAGAGCCAATGGCGCTGCGCTCCTGTCTCAGCCAATGAGGAAGGGAGCCCTGGGTAGATGAGATACTTCTCTGTATCTAGATGGGGCTCAGGTAACTATTAGGTGGGCTGAGGGGGGCTGCTGCACACAGAATGCTTTTTATTTTAATGCATAGAATGGATTAAGTTAAAAAACCTTTTGCCTATATAATTACTTTAACACAGATACTTAAAGTGACATTCACATCACAAGATTTTTTTCTACACAGCAGATTTTAAAGAGGAAGTAAACCCTGGTGAGTTTTACTTCCTATTTTGCTCAAAGCAAACCCTGCAAATTAAAAGCATGATGGGCTAGTATGCATTGCATACTATTCCATTATGTGACACTTACCTGCAAACGAATCCAGCACTGTCCCCTGTGCAGGCTGCGTCCATCTTCTCGCCCCTCTTCCTTCCGGGGCTGCGGACTCCTGCTCTGTGATTAGCCGGAGCCGGTAACGGCACGGTCTAACTGAAGCAACGGCAAGACGTGCCATTGCTTCAGTGCATATGTGCCAATGACTTTGGCAAATGCAGATACAGGGGGATATCTTCTAAACCGTGTAGGTTTAGGAGATATCCAGGGTAGCTACAGGTAAGCCTTATTATAGGCTTACCTGTAGCAAAAATTGGTCTATAAGGGTTTACAACCACTTTAATAAAAAATGTTTTAATTGGCAACCCATCAAACTGGCTCTGTCATTTTTGATTTTTGATACAATGCCATTTTCGGTGCTAGTCAGAAAATCAAAGTAAGCATCTAAATATTTGCAATGGGCAGCTCAAGTACTTGTAATTGCCTCGAGAGTTCAAGCTAAAACCAGACATCCATCCAGGAATAGAGACGCAAAGGATCCTGGGCAAGGAAAACCACCTGCAGTTGCTTTGAAGCCTTCACTAACTCTGAGTGGCTGATTTAAATAAAATAAGAGATGTACATACTGTACCGCTCTACATTTGTAATAGACCTTTTTGCTGTAGGATGTAGGATTTGCACACTTTCCCAACAACATATGAACACGGCATATGTACACCGTACTGCATAGGGATTGCTGTCTGAGGTATTTGTAGGAGTGTATATGGATTAAAATATTTTGTTAGACAGCAAAGTTAGTTTCCCTCTGTGAGATTATTTTTCTTTCACCAGGGGGTTCTAGCTATTACTGGCAATATGCAGCTGTGAAAAAGGAGTTTGTACACGCTTCAGTGTTACCAGCTTCACAGGTGAAACTTAACATATTGAAGCATAATGCAAAAAAAGATAACGTATCTTGCAAAATTACTAGAATTTTTTTTTTTTTTAATATCTGTTTAAGGAAAAAAAAAGGAAATAATTAATCTTCAGATGTTTATTAAAGGCCAGGAATTATTGAGTTAAGGGTGACCAAAGACCAGAAGATACCGTATGTCACCAAGAGTGACAGGAATTGATACATCTGCCAGGTCTCCAATCATGTTTGCAGCATTTAATCAGTCTCTGACAATCTCCAGTAGCATGTCTGCAATCTCTGACCATCTCTTGTAGCATGTTTCCAATCTTGGACCATCCTTTGTAGCATTTATTCAGTCTCTGACAATCTCCAGTAGCATGTGTGCAATCTCTGACCATCTCCTGTGGCATGTCTGCAATCTCTGACCATCTCCTGTGGCATGTCTGCAATCTCTGACCATCTTTTGTGGCATGTCTGCAATCTCTGACCATCTCCAGTAGCATGTCTGCAATCTCTGACCATCTCCTGTGGCATGTCTGCAATCTCTGACCATCTCCAGTAGCATGTCTGCAATCTCTGACCATCTCCTGTGGCATGTCTGCAATCTCTGACCATCTCCAGTAGCATGTCTGCAATCTCTGACCATCTCCTGTAGCATGTCTGCAATCTCTGACCATCTCCAGTAGCATGTCTGAAATCTCTGACCATCTCCTGTGGCATGTCTGCAATCTCTGACCATCTCCAGTAGCATGTCTGCAATCTCTGACCATCTCCTGTGGCATGTCTGCAATCTCTGACCATCTCCAGTAGCATGTCTGCAATCTCTGACCATCTCCTGTGGCATGTCTGCAATCTCTGACCATCTCCTGTAGCATGTCTGCAATCTCTAACCATCTCAGGGGTGGACTGACAACTCATGGGGCCCCCGGGCAATAGAAAATGATGGGGCCCCTGGGCTTACAGATGGCCACCATGCCAGGAGGCAGTGCAGAGGCGGCTCAGCTAAAATCTCGGGATTTTCACATTAAAAGCATGTCGGTTTCGGACATATCAGGGATAGATGTAAAAAAAACATACATTTTTACATACTGTCCCTGGTTTTATTGAGCCTGGCAACCCTGATGGGGTTTCCTAGTGGCATGGGGCTCTCGGGCAGTGCCCGAGTGACTGGACCATCTCCTGTAGTAAGTAGACAGTCTCTGACAGTCTTCTCTAGCAATACTTACTGAATATAATGTCTGGCTTTTTCGGTGATATCAATGGACTCACTTGATGCTCTTAACTACTTGAGATCCGCGCTATAGCTGAATGACATCTTTAGCGCGGATCTAAATTGTCAACAAGCCGTCAATTGACGGCTTGACACTAGCAGCTTCCCTGCACGCGCTCCAGAGCGCGCTGTGGGGAAACACTGTGTTGGCCACGCCGCGAACGGCCAATCAGAGTGGCCATTTGCGATGCGATCTGTGGGCGAATGAGAGATGATCTCATAGATCATCTCTCATTGCCGTTTTACACAGAGACAGCGTCCTGTCTCTGGAGAGGAGGAGACCGATCTGTGTGCCTTGTACATAGGGACACAGATCGGTCACCCCCCCAGTCACCCCCCCTCCCCCCACAGTTAGAACACTATGCAGGGAATACATTTAACCCCTTCCTCACCCCCTAGTGTTAACCCCTTCAATGCCAAACACATTTATACAGTAATTAGTGCATTTTTATAGCACTGATCGCAGTATAAATGTGAATGATGCCAAAAATGTGTCAAAAGTGTCCGATGTGTCCGCAATAATGTCGCAGTCCCAATAAAACCGCAGATCGCCGCCATTTCTAGTAAAAAAATAAATAAAAAATAATAATTCTGCCCCCTATTTTGTAGGCACTATACATTTTGCGCAAACCAGACGCTTATTGCGATTATTTTTTTATTTTTTTTTACCAAAAATATGTAGAAGAATACGTATCGCCCTAAACTCAGAAAAAAAAAGGTGTTTTTTTTTTTTTAATTGGGATATTTATTATAGCAAAAAGTAAAAAATATTGTATTTTTTTTCAAAATTGTCGCTCTTTTTTGTTTATAGCGCAAAAAATAAAAACCGCACAGGCGATCAAATAGCACCAAAAGAAAACTCTACTTGTGGGGAAAAAAGGACGTCAATTTTGTCTGGGAGCCACGTCGCACGACCACGCAATTGTCAGTTAAAGCGACGCAGTGCCGGAAGCTGAAATATCACCTGGGCAGGAGGGGGGTATAAGTGCCCAGTAAGCAAGTGGTTAAGCTGATTGCCACTGCCATAAGCAGTGTATTTTTTATTAAACCTCTGATAACTGGCAAATGTATGAAGCCAAATGGAAAAATATTCGTTTTAAAAGTCCTAGAACTTACTAGAGTGGGATCATTGAAGCTCCCAATCTAAAAATCCTTGCTCAGCCCCTCGCGTCTCTGAAGGTGCAGCTTTTAATTTACAGCACCAAGATAAATGGGCACCATAATGCTACGTTTACAACCCATCAGCATTTTTACTGTGTCATTGGCAATTAATTTAATTAAAAAACCCTGTCCTGGGTAGAAAGCCATTTCATATTTCACTGGTTTAACAACACGACCCTCTCTCTATTCAGAAGGAGAGATGGCTGATTTATCTGCATGTTAAAGCTGGTAATGTCTGGTTCCACATGGGAACTCAGTACAGAGCTTCTGCCCATGAACTGACATACGCCTTGCAGACGCCTGAAAAAATGTACTGACCTCTGTTTCTTAGTACATGAGAATCTACTGCCAAACAGGTATGTTAGAATAGCAAAAAAAAATAAAAAATGCTAGCCTGGTTGTGTTGTACACATTGGACCCTGCCTATGATGTGTGCATCAAGAAGACACTAATCTGTAGCTGTCTCTGTAGTCTGGATTTAGAAAAAGGACTATCATATAGGTTTTCTTTATGCTATTTACAAATTTTAATTCTGAATAGCTAAACAGAATGGACTAGGTATGTGACAAAAAAAAAAAACTAAATTATGCTGGAAGTTGCTCTTCATTTAGAAAACAAAAATGTTAAAACATAATTTAAAGGGGTTGTAAAGGTAAAACATTGTTTTCCTAAATAGCTTCCTTTACCTTAGTGCAGTCCCCCGTCACTTACCTCATCCTTCCATTTTGCTTTTAAATGTCCTTATTTCTTCTGAGAAATCCTCACTTCCTGTTCTTCTGTCTGGAACTCCACACAGTAATGCAAGGCTTTCTCCCTGGTGTGGAGTGTCGTGCTCGCCCCCTCCCTTACACACAGCTTCTTTATGTATCTGCAATGTAGAGAGCTTCCTGACTCTCCTGCTCGCCCCCTCCCACCTCAAGAGAGGGGGCGAGCATGACACTTCACACCAGGGAGAAAGCCTTGCATTACTGTGTGTAGTTACAGAAGAGGATTTCTCACAAGAAGTAAGGTTATTTAAAAGCAAAACCGAAGGGGATGAGCTAAGTGAAGGAGGACTGCGAGGTAAAGGAAGCTATTTAGGAAAATAAAATGTACCTTTACAACCCCTTTAATGTGATACTAAAGTCTTGTTTTTTTTTTTTTAAATAACAAACCTGCTGTGTGTAGTGGTTCTTCACAGAGCAGCCCAGATCTTTGTCTTCTCGGATTCTCCGCCGGCACTCCTGGCCCCTCCCTCCTGTTCTGTACCCCAGAGCAAGCAGCATGCTCTGGGGGCACCCGTGCCGAGCTCTGTGTGTTTTATTCGGACACTGAGCCGCAACTCATCCCCACCTGCTCTCTCCTCTATAACTTTTGCGCAAAACAATAAATATACACATATTTTTTACCAAAAAGAATACATATCGGCCTAAACTGTGGAAAAAATATATATATATATATTTTGGGGATATTTCTTATAGCAAAAAGTAACAAATATAGCTTTTTTTTCAAAATATACCCAATTTTTTTGTTTATAGCACAAAAAATTAAAACTGCAGAGGTGATCAAATACCACCAAAAGAAAGCTCTATTTGTGGGAAAAAAAAGTACATCCATATTATTTGGATACAGCGTCTCACGACCGCGCAATTACCAGCTAAAGCTCTACACTCACTACTACATTGTAACAGTGTTATTTCTTCAGTGTTGTCACATGAAAATATATAATAAAAGATTTAGAAAAATGTGAGAGGTGTACTTACATTTGTAAGATACTGTATTAATATATGCCTGAAAGAGTTGTTAAAAATAAATCAATGTTATCTATCTTTCTATCTATCTATCTATCTATCTATCTATCTATCTATCTATCTATCTATCTATCTATCTATCTATCTATCTATCTATCTATCTATCTATCTATCTATCTATCTGTCTGTCTGTCTGTCTGTCTGTCGGTCTGTCGGTCTGTCGGTCTGTCGGTCTGTCGGTCTGTCTGTCTGTCTGCCTGTCTGTCTGCCTATCTATCTATCTGTCCATCTGTCCATCTGTCCGTCTGTCTGTCTGTCTGCCTGTCTATCTATCTATCTATCTATCTATCTATCTATCTATCTATCTATCTATCTATCTATATATATATATATATATTTTTTTTTTAACAGCTCTTTTAGGTGTAAATAATGTCTGCAATATGTTTAGTATGACCAACACATTCCTGTAAAATAAATTGAATAGAGATTAGATTTCTAGAAAAACAAACAATAATTGATGTGACATTTAAGTACACTAACCCCTTTTAAGGCTACAGTACTGTTTGAAAATGTCAGTGACATATTAAATGCTATTTTCAGAACCTTTTTTGTTTAAATTGCATTTTCACAACCTGTCATACAAACTCTTTAACAAATTACTAATTTATGCAGTATCATTTAAAAAATATATATATTTTAATTTATTTTAAGAAACTTCATCGGATGATTGATTATTTTACTTATTAATTTCGTAAAATAACTGACAAAAACCCAAAGAAGACAGACAAGTCTTCTACTTAAAGGAATCCTCTTCCAACAGAATTGGGGCTACCATTGTTGACCTTCTTCTAAAAATGCTGGATGTTTGCCTGTGATTCTGATCATTTGATTTCAATAATCATTGACCTGCAACAGATTGGGTCTGGGTAAAATCTGGACAACTGATCTAAATGCATGTTCCAAGTAGAAGATTCACATTATTTTATGATTATGACAGCCAAATAACTAGACTTGTCATTATAAAAGCAGCAATGACAGCTTCCACAGTACAGGTTTCCTTGAATAAAACTGGTCTTCAGTATAAAATATTAATTGACAAGGAGAAGGGCATGTTAGGACTTCACCCCTTGTTACAAATACCTGTATTTATGTTGTGACTGAACCTTTGCAGTGCTGGATCTATCAGTCTGTAATAGAATATTGTTTTTTTTTTTTTTTTTTCTATCGGTTAGGTATCCATCGGATGATTTTAAAACAAGTTCCATTTTTTTAACCAGATATGGATAAATAACCGATGGGGCCCACACACAATAGGTTTGGTCTGATGAAAATGGTCCATCAGACCGTTCTCATCAGACAAACTGATCATGTGTACGCGGCATTACAGTTTTGACATTTTATGAGGAACCATTAAAAACTTCTGACCATACAAAGTCCCTCTGCTGCGTCTATTGACACAGACAGTGTGTCAATGGATACCTCCACTCCCGTGTCACAGGTTTTGATTGACAGAAGCTGAAGCCAATGGCTCTTGCTGCTATCAATCTGTCCAACGAGGATAGAAACAGTGGCTGTAGCCGCTGCACTTGTGAACATTGCTGGGTTGGATTGGGCTCAGGTATGAAAAAAGGGGAACTGGGGGGGGTTTGCTAGAATGCATTAAGGTGAAAAACCTTAAGGCCTCGTACACACGACCAAGGAACTCGTCGTAAATGAAACATTGTTTTCCTCGACGAGTTCCTTGTCAGGCTTGTCGAGAAACTTGACAAGCTTTCTTTGCATACACACTGTCAAGACAAAATCTCGCCGTTCTCAAACGCGGTGACGTAAAACACGTACAATGGCACTATAAAGGGGAAGTTTGATTCCACTGGCGCCACCCTTCTGAGCATGTGCGGGTTTCTGAGCATACACACAAACGTGTTTCTCGTCGAAAACCAGCTCGACGAGGAACACGATGAGCAAATTGAGACTCCTGACGAGGAAAAAGAGACTTGTTCTTTTTTTTTCTCATCGAGTTTCACAACAGTTTTCTCGATGAAAAACAGAGGCCTCATACACACAACCGTTTTCCTCGACAGAATCCATCAAGAAAGGAAAATGCAGAGGAAAATGGTTGTGTGTATGTTTTTCATCGAGAAAACTGTCGTGGAACTCGATTGAGTCTCAATTTCCTCGTTGTGTTCCTCGTTGGGCTGGTTTTCAACGAAAAACACGTTTGTGTGTATGCTTAGAAAGCCGCACAAGCTCAGAAGGGTGGTGCTAGTGGAATCAAACTTCCCCTTTATAGTTTTCCTCTGCAAAAAAGCTCTGCCACCAAGTTTCTTGATGGATTCTGTCGAGGAAAACGGTTGTGTGTACGAGGCCTAAGGCTTTACAAACACTTTAACATCACAATCTCCCCTTCTCCAATAACAGAACACCTTGTATTCACCATCTATTCAAGGGAGACATCAGGAAGCAGAGAATGTAACTGTCACAATTATTACATGTATTCATATTACAAAGAAGCAAGATACAGTTTTCTTCAGTGCTAAAATAACTTATGGAATTATTTGTTTTCACAATAGGATCCTCATTAGATCTCTCTGAACGTAAACTGGCCATAAGTCAGCAGCAGATTTGTCCCCCAGTCCAGCTTTATTTCTAATATGCTCCAATGCCCATCTAATTTCTTTGGCACTAGCATACATCCTTGGCCAAGCAATTTTGGGCCAGAGGGAAAGGTACCTGATCAGACAGGCTGGGAAATTTGATCCAATTGCAGGGATTCTTGAGATAAGCTGGCAAAATAGATGCCTCCTCTTCATTCTTCTTGTGTCCATTCCAAGGGTGCATGTGAGCACCTAGAAAGACCTCTTCGATCATCTGAATTCAATGACCCTTCCAATATTTGTAATTTACAGTGCTATAGACAACATTTGTAATTCTAATGGGGAAGGAAAGACACTGGTAAGCCTTGTACACACGACCGGTTTTCCTGGCAGGAAAACAGCTGGGAATCCTGTCTGGAAAATAGAGACCCTACTCTCTATTTACCCATCGGGATTCCCAGCGTTTTCGTTTTTTTTTGCCAGATCTACTACTTACTTATGGGAAAGACTGCGAGGCAGTGCCAATGTAGAATACACACCGACAGGATTTCCGGCCAAAGCTCCATGGCAGTTTTCCTGCTAGGTTCTTGGCTTTCCCCTCATTTTTTTCGGCGGACTTTTTATCGCCGAGAAAACCAAGCGTGTGAACAGGGCTTTAGGCTTGCTCAGTTTGTCCAACATTGTTTAGTTAAAAAAATAAATAAAAATGTAGTAAAATGCATAGATATATTAGAGTGCTCATGCATGTTCTTATTTGATCACTAAGTATTGTTAGGTTGTTAGACGCAAAGCGTGTCTTAGTTTAACCATAATATTGTGATTACACCAAGAGCTAAACTGCTATTAAAATGATATAATAAAACATCATAGAGATGAATGTGTTCATAATCTGTCTTCACCTTGTGCTTCTTGTGTCTCTTCATTGCTCCCATTAACTTGTTAAATTAATATAAGCATGTACAAAAGTAGATGACAACAAGTGTGTTGTAAATGAAGACAATGAAAATTTCACAATGATTTTTTCCCGGAGAGGAAAATGTCAGATCCGTAATCCATATTATTGTGTAGGGGGATGGCCTAATGGACATTTACAATTTCATAATTAACATTGCTTATTTTTTTCACTTATTTAGTGACAACACCTACAAAGGAAATGCTATTTATGACCCATCCTCTGTGCATTGAATAAGTAGCTCTATTAAGGCCTCATCTTTTCTAGAGTAGCAGATTAAAATGTAATTCTCTATCCCAGGAGAATATGCATTTTATAGACACTAGAGAGATGAAGGCCACAGACATCAAAGCAGTTTTTTTTAGGAGCTTGTGAACCACATGTGGCTCTCAGCAACCCCTGATATTGCTTGCAGAAGGTTCCTGTGGCTAAAATACTCTCCTTATCTGAGCATCTGAAGTTCTATATGTCCGAAAAGCATGAAGGGAAGTAAAACATTTCCAAAAAAAAAAAACGGGTTTAGACTCTACAACTTTCATGTCTAAAAACCACAAACATGACAAGACTAAAAGAAAAAATCATAAGCAGCTTACTGGACTAAGTACAATAAGTGCTATACTTTATTCTATATATCAATTTTAAAACAATATCACAATGCACACATAGCAAACACACATATTAAAACCATACACCTCACCTCTCTCAGACATAAATTATTTATATACTGTACACAATATGTATTATCTCCTATACTGATAACTTATCAATATAACAACTGTATAGTGTTAGTAAGAGTGATTCTAAAACACTTAAAGCAGAGCTCCATCTAAAAGGGGAAGTTCCGCTTTAAGCCCCCCCATGCCACATTGGCATGTAATGTTTTGGGGGGGAGCACGTACCTATTTTTGACAAGTACCCACTCCCATTTCCGCTAAGACCACCTTGGCGACCCGAGCGGAAGTCCTCCTCTCCCCCTCCCTCCCTGCCAACTTCTGGGAAAAGTCACATGTCCCAGAAGATTGCCTCTTCCCAGCTGGGCGTCCACAGTTTCAATGTCAGTGCTGGCAAGAGGAGGCAGAGAGAATTGAGGGTTCAGGTGGCCACATCACTGGATCCTGGGACAGGTGAGTGTGTGTTTATTAAAGGTCAGCAGCTACACTTTTTTTGTAGCTTCTGACTTTGATTAAACACAAAAAGGAATGGAGCTACGCTTTCAGTTCTAGGTGATCCTCAAAATGGAAGATAACTGTGCATTTAATTCCCAGGACTGAGCCAGTAGGTAAATCAATTATTTCATGCTAGTTTTACTAGTGACTCCCATTGTCTCTTATTATAGATCTGCTGTATACATACACAATATAATGGATTGATATACATATTATTATGGATTTTATCTGGAGGGTCAAAAGACGGTTTTGTTTATGAAAAATAAGTAAAGTTATCTTAATCCGACCATAAATGGTTCAAATTTTGGCATGTTCAGTAGGGACTAGCCAAGATTCGATCCATGTATGGGAGGCTGATTGTTCCATCGATCGACATGGGTACAATCAGAATATCAGACTTCTAGCATACCCTTATTTGAAGCATCTATAGCTCCTCACACCAACACCCCCCCCCCACGCCAGCAGAATCCAATAGATGCACGGGAGGAATTCCCCCCATCAATACTGTCTGTGTTGATGGGGGAATCAATTTTCTTTCCTGCAACCTGTAGCCTGCCTGATATAATCCCAATATCATCCTAATGGCTAACACCAATTATCAATGATTTTGTGAGATAAAACTCGTTAAGGTTTTCAAGTTGCCATCTGAAGACATCTTGATGGATGGAACATATAGTATGCAGATAACCATTGATGTTTTTCATTGTTGTTCATTTTCCTATGTATGGGAACCTTTTTAAACCTTGGTAATAAAGTCAATATTTTTTTTTCAAAAAAATCTAAAACAAAATAACAATGATTTTGAAGTATGATGCTTGCATACATTTCACAGGATTTAATATAAGGCTACAAAGTGGCAAACATCTGCAAAACATTACAGCAAATGCATAGGGGTGTTGTTTCTTTGTTTATTATGGTGAGCACTAATAAGAATATCATTTGAAAAAAAAAATCAATTATAGTAAACACAGATTATAACGATACATTTCCCTTATACACTGTGTTACATATTATTTGTGTCACAGTTAGGGCCTAATAAATTTATAAGCGCTAAGAAGAGAAGAATAATTGCATTTGTTCCAACCTATTGTTCCATGCCAGATTTTATAGGAGCGAAGAATTGATGTGCTATAAAGACTCTTTGTTTTTACATTTATTGTACTGCTCGAGAAAGGAAATGCTTTCCGAAATACGTCACAGTGGGCATCTGTTTTTATGTCAAGTTTCCAATGCCGTTTTTTTTTATCGACGTGTATGTAGAGTGCAGAATTATTTGGTTACATTTATAATAATATTAAGCAGTTTTCTATCCATCCATTAGATGGAGCTTTAGACTTGTTTTCACATCATTAGCATGGTTCCTTTACAGCTGTACTGAAGGAACCCAATTGTTCACAAAACTTGAGCCAGTCATCAAAACAGAGACTCATCTCTAATCAGACAGCTGAGTTTGGGCACCTGGAGTGGGTACCACCCACTGACTCTGATGATGTCTTTTCAGTTCACTTGTTGGTTTCCCAGTGCATCCTGGGATATCTCATACCCGTAATACCTCCAAAGCAAAGAGAAGCTAACTCTGAATAAAAGCCTCTGAAAAGCTACAGATGATTTTGGTGAGCATTGTCATAGACTTCTATGGAGGCTTTGAAGACACTTGGAAGAACTAAGAAAGTGACATGTGGTATAATTTTTGAAGCAGAGCAAAGCAAATGCAAAGTGTAAACGGGACTGTAAGATAATCATTTTGTTCATTGACAGGTGCTTTGAAATTAAGAGTGTTTTAAAAAAGTGTGTCAAATGCCACGTTTTGAAGTAAGTGTAAACAAGCCCTTTAGGTTGATAATGACTTGACAGAAGAGCTACCAACCATTTTTGGGGCTCTGTGGGTGCAGATATTTGCTGTTCAAAGAGACTAGTGATTAGACAGGTTTGAAATCTCAATAGCTACTCTCTCCCTGAAAAGCCAGTGCTTGCAACACCCTCTCTTAGTCCCTTGTTCTATCTGTATATTTATATAAACCTGCAAGTTTGGCAGAGCTGTGCTCTGCATATTTAGTTCTCTTACCACACACTTTACAACCTGATTGTACAATTTTCTTTAGATCTACTAACAACTATGGGGCCTGCCAATGGGATAGTTTAGTAGGTGCTCATATTACATAGGTTTGTTACAACTAAAATTGATTATATAAAGAATATATAGTCAGATTGTAACTTGTATGGTACCCTTAGAGCAGTCTCAGTGCATCATTGTAACAAATCTGTGGTTTTACCATGCAGAGTGTGCCGGACTGCCTGGCACCCATCATGGGTGTTTCCACCAAGATACAGCTTCCTCCACTCTATAACCAGGACCCAGGTATTATAGCTGGAAATTGCACCCAAGATACTAGACGACACTAGCTTAGGTGCACACTGGAACTGACTTCATTAGAATATATACCACACAAAATCAGGTAAGAGCTTGATCACATTATCCTAAACAATGCAAGCTGTAAACAGTAATATCATCAGTACATCTAACAGTATATCTAACAAACAGCTAACATAAACAGTAAGCTAATTAATACAAGCCTAGGTGACTCAGGTCAGTGCCCACCCAGATAGTCTGGCACCAGTTCCTCAAAAAGAAGACCCAGGGTTGTTCAAATCTCATTAACCAGCTTTCACTTGTGTAATCTGTCCACTAGACAAGTCATCATGAGACAAAACTCATACAATGTTCCAGCAGTCTGAAAAGGTGGAATAAATGTATCTTCATAGATTTCTTGAGGGAGATTGTTGATTATTATTTTTGTCCCAAGTGGAGGAGCTTCTCCGCCTCTGCAGAAGTGCCACTATATTTTCTCTGACAATTAACCCATACAAGATTAATATTACACCTTTCTACCCACTCCAGATGGGAAGCTTTACTGCCTTTATTCAGAGAATTAATCCAAGCCTCGCTCTCAGCATTCACCACGTTGTTGTCCATCATTAGAGAATGATTTGCTCTCTCCGTGGAATCAAGGGCTGAACTGAGCTCTTTTCCATGCTCTGTCTAGGAGAAGCAGACAAAATCTCCAGTCTCTTCCATGGACCATAATCAGTGGATAGAAGGCACATCCTTAGTACATCCAAAAGCCCCTGTCCCGGTTGAGTTTGTCACACAGAGTAAAACAATAGATTTTCTTAGATCCGCCTATACTCACTTTTCCTTTACTCCCCTGCTGCTCTGTTTGGCAGTCAGAATTTGAAAAAATATCAAATACTTCCAGTTCTGGAGGAGCATGGGACTCACTGCTTGTGACAGTGCTGGCCCAATCACCAGATTTGTCACCGGGGGATATCATAGCCCTGTGTAAGTCTTGTAGTTTACACAGGGTGGCTTCTCCTGCTCTTGGCAACTGAAAGGTGTGCAGGAGCTAAGGAAAATAGGTACGTACTTCTAGAGCAGGGGTCTCAAACTGGCGGCCCTCCAGATGTTGCAAAACTACTAATCCAATCATGCCTCTGCCTGTGGGAGTTATGCTTGAAACTGTCAGCCTTGCAAAGCCTCATGGGCCACCAGTTTGAGACCCCTGTTCTAGAGAGGGTAAGTGAACCTGTTGCTATGTCCTGCACAAAGAACAATGGCAGATGCTCACTTTAAAACTCCATTCAAAACTTTGATTTATGTTTTGTTTGTTTTCAGTAGTATAGTAATTGTTCTAGGAAGGGTTAAAACATACTCTTGCTCAGATCTGCCCTGAACTTTCTTAACTCGAAAATTCTTTCTAACTTCATCACCTCAGCTCACAAATTCTTTAGCTGAAAGTACTGTTTCCTACTTCAAGGTGTGATGGATTGCTATGTACTTTCAAATATCTGAAACATTGTTTTGAGCAGAAATGTCAAAAATCTTGCTGGGGTCATTTTGCTGATTGCCAATTACTGCCCTTTAGCCTTTGCAGCAGTGGAGAAACAACTGGCCATGGGAACATGTTCCTGAGCATGTTCCTCTGCAGAAAGGAGATTCTGGTTTAAATTGCTACAATCCCAGTCCTGCAACACTTGTGCAGGCAGAAGTGATTCATTACGGTAAACCACACAGCTTTCAAGGGGATTGTTCTTTGATAAATATGCTGGGTATTATGAATGTGATTTTCAGCTTTCATAATGATTGTGATTGTGAAGCGAGGGAACGCTATGTGAATTGTGTTTGAAATGAATACACTATTATCTCTGAGCAGTGAATAAGAACCTGGATAATCTTTCATAATTCATGATCATCATTGTTTCCAATTTCTTGGGACATCTCAAGGTTTTAGAAAGTTATTCCTGGATTTTTGTTCCTCATTTCCAGTACAAACAAGCTGAGTGATATTTCCTTTATGCTGAGGTTGGACTGGTGCATTCAGAGCTATGTTAATCACTTCAGTGAAATGCTAGTTGAGCATTGCAATGCTGCTTTAGTAGTGATCAGCTATACGGCTGACACAGGCACAGTGTGACTGGTCCACAGACACATTTATTTTTTCGGTTTCAATAGTTTTTTTTCATAAACAACATTGAGAAGCACATGATACCTTAAACAATTCAGTAGTACACACCATTACATAGTATACACAGGTGTAATCCAGGTGCAGGTGCATTAGGTTATCATGCATGGTGGGAGTGTGTAGCCACCTAGTGATGCATTGATGATCAATCAGTACAGTGGTTAGGGAAATTAACTATTGTGACCCAAACCATATTTGGGGTTCGATGACAGCTGATTTAGTGTACTTTCCTGTGTAATAATAACAAAAATAACCTTAGAAGTAGCAGTGAACTGCAGTGGGGTAATCCCAAATCAGGGGACCACCCTTTGGCTTTTTTCATGGGCAAACAGAATATATACCACACAGAAATGAAAGAACTCCAGGATTTTTCTAAAGACAGGTATCTGCAACCACTTCCGGCCCGCAGTCTCGGGCAAAAGTCGGGTTTTTTGGCGACATCCCGTGGCCCCCCCGTTGTGTGCTGGGAACTCTCGGCTCACAGCGGGAGCCAATCGGCGGGCGCAGCGAGACTCGCGCATGCGCCGTAGGGAACCGGGCAGTGAAGCCGCAGCGCTTCACTTCCTGGTTCCCTCACCGTGGCGCAGCAGGGTGACGAGCGATCGCTCATCCTCTGCTGCGGACGCCGCTGGACTCCAGGACAGGTAAGTGTCCTAATATTAAAAGTCAGCAGCTGCAGTATTTGTTGCTGCTGGCTTTTAATATTTTGTTTTGCTGAACCATCCGCTTTAAAGACTAGAGAAATAGGTGAGAAAAGCGTGAAAAAGATGAACAGGAAGAGGGAATACCGGAAGTGAGGGTGGAAGATTGGATAGGCAAGGATTGGGATCAGAAGGGGGAGTTGTAGTCAGACCATCGCAGACAACGTCACACAAAATTGCTCGTTGATTCTCAGTACAATTTACCAGTGTTACAGTCACATCTTGGTTTTTTTGAGTGTCAATAAACCCACATTAATAAAAACTGTCTGTACATGCTGTAATACTTGCTGCTTATACTCATTCAGTCACTATGGGGTTCCTTTTCTGTATTCTGCAAAAAACCTGATTGATCCTGCAATTCACTGTCTTTTCCTCCTTGTCTGTGTCTCCACAGCAGCCTGAGATTGTGTAGACCAGCCGTTGCCACATCTACTGAGCGTGCTCCAGTTACAGTTACTGTACCTTCTAAGCTGTTCATTTCCCCATTTTGTTTATCTGTGCAGCCCATCTGACTATAGAGTCACACATGTGAGTGTATACACTCTGGATAAATGACAGCCCACTCTATAGGATGCATTAAGGTGAAAAAATACAAAGCTTTACAACCCTTTCAACTAATCTTTTTTTTTTTGTATAATTTTCCATTAAGGAGGAGTGGCAGGGTTGTGTATCCTATGCCTACATACTTTGGCTAATAGGTGTCCCTCGTTCTCATCCCAAAAAAATGTGAGTTATGTAAGCATGATATGACTAATTTACTAACAAATGTGGTTTGCTAAGCATTACATGCTCCAGCTTCCAAAAATATGTCACCTATTTTGGTTGGATAACTATAATCACAGTAGGATCTTCATCAATGTTTTTAAGGCTATATTATATTTGTTAAGGTTTACAATTAGGCAGTCCATTAACAATATAAAAAATATTTGATTGCCTGGATCTGGCCCCAGTGGATCTTATTATGGATCGACTGCTACAGAGTTATGGGGTGATTAAGTGTTATAATATTACACCGTTTCTGAGGGGAGGGACAAGTTTGTTTGATATGCCTTTATGCTTGTCTATATTTGTTGGTAGATAATTTTTCATATTTTTTGGTGTTGCTATACCCCATGTAAGATGCAGATCTATGTTCTTTCTGTATGATGTACAGTATCTCACAAAAGTGAGAACACCCCTCACATCTCTGTAAATATTTTATTCTATCTTTTCATGTGACAACACTGAAGAAATGACACTTTGCTGCAATGTAAAGTAGTGAGTGTACAGCTTGTTTTACAGTGTAAATGTGCTGCTCCCTAAAAATAACTCAACACATAGCCATTAATGTCTAAACCGCTGGCAACAAAAGTGAGTACACCCCTAAGTGAAAATGTCCAAATGATGGCAAGTTAGCCATTTCCTGTTTATTCTATGTACTGTGTACTGTTTATTTAAATTGCTATTTGATGTAAAAATAAAAAATAAAAACATTTGATCATAGGTGCAGGATAGGATGCTGTAGTGCAGGGATATGCAATTAGCAGACCTCCAGCTGTTGCAAAACTACAAGTCCCATCATGCCTCTGGGTGTCATGCTTGTGGGTGTCTTGCTATGCCTCACAGGACTTGTAATTCTGCAACAGCTGGAGGTCCACTAATTGCATATCCCTGCTGTAGGGGATAAAGTATATATTTTACCCTGTCTAAATTGTATAATGTGCAATTTTTCTGTGTGCACATTGCGTATAAACTTATCACCAAAAATAAATAAAAAAATAGAATACATATTAATAAATTATTCTTATGATTATTATTATGCATATTAATAAAAATACAGACAACAATAACGATCATTATAATAATAAAAAAATAATAATAATAATAATAATAATAAAAAATAAAATACCATAAAATAAACATTTCTAGTATACGGATACTTTTTGGAAAATGCAGTCTATCACAGCTCTTTTGGTAGACCACATTGAATTAGGTAGCGAGACAGAGCTCTTGCTGGCCTGCTGCCTTGTATAGTATGTTATCTATTTGTTCAGTACAGCGTTATTGTCCTCTGCTTTCCCCAGCACTCCATGATGTAGTAGATGTATCGATTACAGTGCAAGGGAAATGTGTAGTCTTTCAGCAAGGCCAATAACTAACCCGCACACCACCAATGACAAACAGATTCAGCGGCGGCGGGTCCCCTCCCTGTAGGATGAAGAGTAAAGAGGAAAATCACAGAGGATCTTGTCAGCGCAGCAGTCCAGGCGCTGGGGCCAATTAGCCCTCACCCACTTTAATTACCCTATGTCCAAATAATTAACTTCTTGTTTATTTCATTTAACAAAGCGGATCTTTTGCAAGTAATGATTTCTTGTCTCTGTTTTTATTCATTATCTCTCCAGCACGATTTTCAGGGGCATTATTTCTCTTTAATGAGGTGGAGAAGAAGGGAAACCAAAGTGCGAGTAAGAGCAGAACAAGGTACAAGATGCGTGGTGTGGGCAGGAGGCGGGCGCAGGATAAATGAGCACGGAGTGAATTATGTTTATCGCGGGTGCTTGAAAACTGTTTGTGTACAAAAGAAGTATTAATACTGTGCGTTATTGAACTAGCACGCCGCTGTTTTATTTACTATCGTTTCTTCACTTTATGTTTCCACTTGCGTGGGAAAAAGATTAATACACACACCTCTTTCTTTTTAATGCAGTTTATTTAGTGCCAATTGTACTCCACTGAGACCTAATTTGATCTTTTTTTCTGCATATTGTGCCAATTTATTAATGCAGCATTATAAGTAATGGCCCATGAATCAAACATGAAGCATACTCGGATTCTTTATCTTCTTTTACTTTAAGATGAAATATACATTTGGTGTTGCTTCATTATTCAAAATATTATACGATGTACTGAAGTAATTTGATGCAGATTTGATTTTTTTTTTTTTGTAAAAAGCTTTTTTAACTGGAAGATCTTAACGTAAATCAGATTGTGTGGGAAAAAATTGTTCAAAGTAAATACAATTCTGTAATAATATGGTTGTGCTAGGAGGTTAGGTTGCAAATTCCCCAATGGTACACAGACAGCAAAGAAACAATCTGGTGGAGGATTTAACCATTTACCACTCTATGCAGAACTGCAAAAAAAGGTCTATGCATAGACTATACATTTATGTACAGCTGTGTACTGTCAATGCGTTATTTTTAGACAGAGGTAAAAATACATTTATATGTACAGAAACATATAGTATAACAAAATAATAATAATAATTGGGCAAAGCAAATACAATTCTTGAAGGATTTGGAAAAAAAATCTGAAAACTGTAGACTGGTCTGCTCAGAGGACAAAGAAAAAAATGGCTGTTGCTATGTTTCATATAAGGCTTGGATCACTTAGCATGTGGAAATATAGCACTCCAGGCACTCTGTGCACTGAAAGACTTTATTACATTGTCTGCAGCCAGATTAGATTTTATTCTGAAGCTTACAGCTATGAAGATGTTGTGGAAGATGCTACCAAGTTTCACTATTAAGTGATTCGATTTCTTTCTGTATCTTTTGTGACTTATATTCCTTTATCATCTGTAGTATGTTAGTAGAGGTCCTTGGTCATAGGATACAAGCCTGGGACTTTAAAGCTGAACTACAGGCAAACAGCTACATGGATGAAATATATACTGTACATGTGAACTGACTTACCATTGAAATATATTTGGAAATCAGTTCAGCCAGTCTCGTATTGATGACACCACTGCTACAGCTATAGGAATGTTATTAAGCTTTTTTTTCCCCATGTTAAATCGATTGTAAATGATCACCTTGTAAAACAACGTATCCAGTTGTTTAAAATAGAAATGAAAGGCAAAACATTTTGTATAGATATAAAAAACATTATAAATACCCGTTTTCCCTTTTTTTATAAGTGATCACATTCCCTCTGTTCTCAGCTACAAAAGAGCAGGAGAAGCAGCAGTACACTGATTATTTTTTTATAAGTGATCACATTCCCTCTGTTCTCAGCTGCATAAGAGCAGAGGGAAGGAGAAGCAGCAACACACTGATCTTTTTTTATAAGTGATCACATTCCCTCTGTTCTCAGCTGCATAAGAGCTGGGGGGAGGAGAAGTAGCAGCACACCAATCTTTTTTTATAAGTGATCACATTCCCACTGTTCTCAGCTGCATACGAGCAGGGGGAGAACAAGCAGCAGCACACCAATCGTTTTTTTTATAAGTGATCACTCTGTTCTCAGCTGCATAAAAGCAGAGGGGAGGAGAAGCTGCATCACACTGATCTTTTTTTTACAAGTGATCACATTCCCTTTGTTCTCAGCTGCATAAAAGCAGGGGAGAGGAGAATCAGCAGCACACTGACCTTCCCAATGAATGGCTGTGCAGGGGAGGGGTGTCAGGACAAGTCTGATCTCTGGAGGAGATTACACTAAGTTCCCAGCATAGCTAGAGAACTGACCATAGTGTGCTCCCCTGCTTAGTGTAGCCAGTTTTTAATAGGGAAGCAGAGAGACTGGTAGGAACGCCAGGGATTTCACACAAAGGAAGCAATACAAAGAGAACAGCATACTTCTTCATACAAGTACATGGTACAGCAGGAGTATGAAGTGTTGGGGTAACAAACGCTTGAAGCCCCTTTAAGTCTGCTTATTGGGAAATTAAAGAGCATCTTCAAATGGATGGAGTCATCGCTCTACTCTCTCTGCTTCCTCCTCTTTACATCAAGCTCTTAGTGTTAGTTTAACAGTTTTTTTAAGGTACACATAAACTGCCTTATTTGTATATTGTTAAAAATTGTATCACTGTATTTCAGAATACTTTTTAACATGTTTTTAGAAAGCAAGGCTGATTTCATTATTACTAATTGATTCCATAATTACGCACAACCTCCATATCTGTCCATCCTTATATTCTGTATATCACATATACAGTATATCTAGTAATTCAAAATAACAATGTAACATTTATGATACCATTGTAGTATTACCTAGTATTTAAAATGTAACATTTCAAGAATTATAGAATCACAATTGTTACAAATTATTTTGAAATACTGATGTCATGCATCAGTTAAACCAGTTTCACACTTTCACACCAGTTTTCAGGTGTTTTAGTGCTAGAAATAGCCTCTAAATAACGCCTGAAATCCGCCTACTATTTATTTCAGTGTGACTTTTCACACTGGGGCGGTGCGCTTGTGGGATGTTAGAAAAAGTCCTGCAAGCAACATCTTTGGGGTGGTTTGGGATCGCTGTATACATTGCTCCCAAAATGCCTTGCCCATTGAAATTAATGGGTAGCGCTACCAAAAGCAAACACTGGCGCTTTTAACCCCTTCTTCGGCTGCTATCAGGTGTTAAAAGTGCCCCGCTAGCGGCCGAAAAGTGCTGAAAAACCAAGCAGCACTTTAGCGCTAATAGCCAGGCGCTGCCCGGGGCGCATTAGTGTGAAAGTAACCTTATGATGAAATTAGCATTGCATTTTAGAAGCATTTTAATATTTTTTAAGTTTTCCATAAAATTATATACCGTATTTGCCGGCGTATAGAGCGACTGGGCGTATAAGACGACCCCCTAATTTTACAGTTTTTTTAAGATTTTTTTGCCTGTACACACTGTATAAGACGACCCCCCTTCCAAGGCTTCTGATGCTTCATATTTCTTCCTTCTGAAGCCATATTCTTCTTCCTTCTTGCTGGAGCCATATTCTTCTTGCTGGGGCCAATCACGGCGA
Source organism: Rana kukunoris (assembly GCA_029574335.1). Classification (NCBI taxonomy): domain Eukaryota; kingdom Metazoa; phylum Chordata; class Amphibia; order Anura; family Ranidae; genus Rana; species Rana kukunoris. Next base: position 255,242,315 of record CM056051.1, on the reverse strand, counting down.
GCAATGTATTGTATTAATGAATACAAAGCCTGCGTGGATTGGCAGAGGCTGTAACATCAGCCTGCGCCTCTCTGACTATCAAAGCCAATCCGAGCAGGCTACTGTATGTGGCCTGTTCGGATTGGCAGAGGTTGTTACTCCAATCCGAGCAGGCTCTGCATTCATTTGAATACATCGCTCACCCGGATTGGCTAAGCGGTATATACTGTATGTAGCCAAAGCAGCTGACCCGGCGTATAAGACGACCCCTGCTTTTTGGCCATTTTTTTTTAAGTGTAAAAGGTAGTCTTATATGCCAGCAAATACAGTACTTTTTAACAACATTTTTAAGTTTCTTTTGTCATTTTGGATGGAAAGTCTGTAATACAGTATGTGGGATGTTTTTATGCACTGCTATGAGCTGAACAGTGGAGCTCACTAAAATTCTGGTTAGGTTGACCTTTCTCTGCAAAGCAATAGACCCTAACCAGGCTGTTCATGGTATAATGGAAATGTAATAAAGACAAATGTAGGTTTTCTATATTAGCTGAGTTAAAAATACCTTTTAAATGAATACAAACTTGATTAAAACACGTATAATTAAATCTGTCTGGTTCCGCTATAGAAACATTTGTGAGCAAATGTGTAGCAAAAGGAAACAAGTAAACACAGAGTAGAAAACATTTTTCTGCATGCTTGAAAACTGTTTTATAGAAGCTACCATCTTGTTTTTGGTAACTGGCTGCCCTTTTATTTCATTGGTGCTTGTCCTTGTCAGGTATACGTGTGTATGTATTTTTATATCATCTTAGTTTGTCCACTGAGTAGATGGATTTTTGTTGACAAGTGCTGCACTTCACTTTGTACTAACACTAAAGAACCCAAGAAAAGATATGTTTAAACCTTCCATGGACTAAAATAGACAACTATGTCTGTTAGTATAGGATGGGAATCTTTGTCTGTAGAAGCTTTATAAATTGCTCCTGTTCATTTTTAGACATTTGTATATCTAAACCCAAAAACAAAAATATAATATACTGCAGCTTACAACTCCTTAGATGTGATGCAGTAGTGTTGTTTTTAAGGATTTTCTTCCATTTATTTTTACTATGTGTGGGAATAACACATTTCCTATCCCTGGGTAGCTACACTCAGTCCTTTACTGTAATCCAAGTAGATGATCTGCAACTCTGTAAATTGAGCTTAAAAATCTTCTCTTTATTAATTACTCCACAGTACACACAACCTTGGTACAGCATGTTGACGCGTTTCAGCATAGTCAGATTTGGTCATGATTAAGGCCGACTAGGCTGAAATGCGTCAATTTGTTGTACCGAGGTTGTGTGTACTGTGAAGTAATTAATAAAGAGAAGATTTTTAAGAGCAATTTACGGAGTTGGGGATCATCTACTTGGATTACATTGATGCAGCTGTGCAACTGTGGACCGTGCACTTGTTTGCTCAGGAGGATTTCGCTAATTTATTGGGTTGTAGCACCTTACACTTTATAATATATATTAGTCCTTCACTGTATCCATGGAGGAAGCCATGGTTGTCACTCCGGCTGGACTTCAAACATGTCTACCTTTGTTCATTTCCATTATGTGGATGATGGGGAGACTAGTAGTTTACAGAAGAAATACCATTGTTTTATACTTTCGGTTCACCCCAGAGGTAGTGGCAAGGACACTGCATTTCTGGCAAAATCAACAGCTTTTTCTGTATTTTGTGAAAATGTCCTTAGGCTGACAAAAGAAAACAAATTCAGCCAGCACATCAAAAGACTGGTAAACTGAAATATATTACATAATTGTTCTTGGGTTTAGTTATCCTTTGAGTTGTCTGTCAGCTGTATCTATCAGCCCATTTCTTTAATTATAACCAAGCCTGTGTAGGACTATAAATCCCATTATTGCAATCTAATGTCTGTGGGACTAAAGCCGGCCATACTTGTATCAAAATGTGTCCGGCTGAATTTTTGATCCTTGTATGGGCATCCTGGTTGTACAGAAGTCGATCTACTGATTGACTGATGTACAACCACACTGTCGGGTATTTCCCATCTATAACCAGCAGCACTGATCATTGTATCTGATGGTGTGTAAGTCTCCCCGCCATCCGAACACAATAGCACAGTTGGAATAATTCTCCAATCAACATTGAGTGTGTGGATGAGGGAAAGCTGATAATTTTAAGTTTTTTTTCCATTCATTGGTTTAATGAAAAAAAAAAGATGAAAGTATGGGCTTCCTAAGGGGTGGTTCAAGCTAGGTGTGTTGAACTGTATTGAACAGCTTGATCAATGTAGGCTTAATGGATGAACATCAAGAGACGTGTTCACCTTATACAAGTGTGTTGAACATAAGTGCAGCATATCTGCACTTTAAGGCTTCATATACACAGGATGTTGTTAAACCTCTCCTGACAGCTATAAACCAGCATCTAAAAATGGCTGTTTAGCCACGTTTGCATCTAGAAGTGTTTGCAAAAAAAAGTTCCCTGTGTTTGGTGCAATTGCTCTGAAGTTTGATCCCCCCCCTGAGAATGGGCATAGATTCTGCCCTCTGGTCCTTGTTTGAACAAGTTTTTTTATTATGTTTTTGGTTTCTCAACCTGTTATTTTTTTCCCTTTTTGAACCCCTACTGATTTTGTTTTCATTACCTACTTCTTTGGTTTCCTGTGCATGCTCCTCTAACCACCCTTTGGGGTCTTATACCCCTCTCATAATGCCAATGAATCACCATGTCTCGCTGGCTCGCTGCCAGAGTGATGGATGGACTGTCCGCCAGAATGTCTTCGCAAGGTACTGTTATCTTTCTCACCCTCTGAATGTACTATGGCTCTGAAAATAGTGTCTTTCAATGTTAATGGTTTAAACCACCCTGCTAAACGGGCCTCGGTCTGGAGGGAGGCTAAGACCCTTCAGGCGGACATCCTCTGTATCCAGGAGACACATTTCTTAGTAGATGACCCGCCTAGGTTCCAGAACAAATCTTTCCCCCACATCTTCGCGGCCTCTGCCCCAATTAAACGTAAGGGGGTCTTAATTGCAGTAAGAGACTCGGTTGCATTTAAACTAACGCAGGTCCATGCAGACCCAGGAGGGAGGTATGTCATTCTGGTGGGAGAATTTAACAATAAACCCTTCACCATTGCTAACTTATATGCACCAAACTCCCACCAACTTCGCTTTTTGAAGAAACTGTACTGCAAAATTGCCTCCCTTAGGCATGGGTCCTTAGTGATATGCGGGGACCATAACCTAACTGTAGATCATTCTTTGGACTCCTCATCTGTGGTGAAGCGTCCTGTTCCTCAACTTCAACACTTGCTTCACTCCGAAGATGTCTATGATGTATGGAGGTGCCAACATGCCGTGGAAAGGGACTATACGTTTCATTCTGCCAGACACAATTCCTACTCCAGAATTGATTTCATTTTTGTTGACAAAAGTTTGCTTCAGGCGGTGTCATCCTCCACCATCCATAATATATCTTGGTCTGACCATGCTCCTGTTGTGGTGGTGGAGGGTCACACCCCCGGTCCCGCCTATATATGGAGGGCAAATTCTCGTGTGTTCAATATGCCTAAACATGCTGCCACTATCAATGATTCCCTATCGAACTTCTTTGCTCAAAATGTGGGCTCGGTCTCGGACCCTGCCATGTTATGGTGCGCCCATAAGGCGTTTATTAGAGGTATTATCCTACAAATATGTGCGAGGGAGAAGAAGCGAATGACACTAAAAATTGATCGGCTACTTGACGACATTAAAGTTTTAGAAACTCAAAATAAAACTAACCCTACGACGCTCCTACCACAGAAACTTTCTAAATGTCAATTTGATCTCAGGCTCCTGTTGATTGAGCAACATGATAAGTACCGTATATCCAAACTCTGAAACTCTCCCATTATTCGGCAGGGAACAGGGCAGGTACATTTTTGGCCCAAAGACTCAAATCGGCCAGGATTAAATCTAAAATCCCCTATCTCCTTCATCCCATAGATAAGCACAAAATTATAAATCCTAAAGAAATTGCAGACTCCTTTGCCCAGTATTACTCTGACCTGTACAACCTGAACACAGATGCCAATACGCCTCAGCCCTCTGAAGAAAACATTCAGGCTTTTCTATCCCAAATTAAACTCCCAACTCTATCTAAACCCCAATTAGACCTGCTAAACGCCCCCATATCGGAGTCAGAAATCAGGAAAACAATTAAACTACTTCCCTTGGGTAAGTCCCCTGGACCTGACGGTCTACCTAATGACTACTACAAGTCTTTTCAAGACAAATTAATACCAGCTCTAGAAGATGTGTTCAAAGCCGCAGTGTCCTCAGCTTCGTTTCCCTCCGAGATGCTTAAGGCCTATGTGGTCACCATTCCCAAGCCGGGTAAGTCCCCTGACAGTCCAGCGAATTTCCGGCCAATATCGTTGTTAAACTCTGTTGTTAAGTTGTACGCAAAAATATTGGCCCATAGGCTTCTACCTATTCTGCCCGATCTTGTGGGTGTTGATCAGTCTGGCTTTACCCCGGGGAGACAGGCCTCAGATGCTACGAGACGGGTAATTGGGGTGATACAGCGGGCTAAGGCCTCTCGGACGCCTTCTCTGCTCCTTTCCTTGGATGCGGAGAAGGCGTTCGACAGGGTACATTGGGGATACATGAAGAACACTCTTCAAAAATTTGGGTTTACCGGACCTATCCTCTCGGCTGTGCTGGCTCTCTACTCCTCCCCTTGTGCCCAAGTCTTTACTTCTAATTTGTTGTCTAGCACCTTCACAATTTCAAACGGCACCAGACAGGGCTGTCCCCTGTCCCCCTCTATTTTCAACCTATTAATAGAGCCTCTGGCGGAGAGGATCAGATCCCATCCGGATATCCAGGGATTTAACATTCATGGTAAGGCCCACTCTGTCAATCTGTTTGCGGACGACATAATTCTTTTTTTGAGGTCTCCAGCAACCTCCTTAGGTTTTGCCCATCTCACCCTGACGGAGTTTAGCCAGGTGTCCTACTATAAGGCCAATTTTTCAAAATCCGTTATCCTAGACCTGGGGATCCCATACTCATTGAAATCCCAGCTGCAGGTGACCTTTCCATACTCGTGGAGTAATTCCACGATCACATATCTGGGACTGAAACTCACGACTGACCCTAATCACTTAGCTGACGTTAACTACCTCCCACTGATTGACAGACTTCGCAAGGATGTTGCTAAGTACTCTATAGGAGAGCTCTCATGGTCCGGCCGCCTGGCTACCTTCAAAATGTTACTTCTCCCACAGATCCTTTATATCTTTAGAACCCTTCCAGTCCCCGTCCCTCCCGTTCACATTAAAACCCTGAAGTCGCTACTTACCAAATTTATTTGGAAAACTGGTAGGCCTAGGTGTTCTCGAAAATTTCTACTTAAACACAGAAAGGCGGGAGGTATGGGCTTAGTGGACATTCAGGACTACCTGCGTGCCTCTATTCTGACACAACTGAAGTGCTGGCTTGACCCAGGGACCAATCCTATATGGAAGGGAATCGAGCAAGACTTGTGTCCTGTACATAACCTTCGGGACTTTCTCCTTATAGACGTCTGGAGGCCCTTACCTGCTCGGGGCCTCCCTCCTACTCTCCGGGCCTCTGTCCTTGCATGGAGAGATTTGCGCGGGGCAATGTCCCCCTGCCCCGATCTCGTGGAGGTACCAGTCCCTTTTAACATCCTATCCCAGGCCATCCCCGACCTCTCCACTTCTAGTTGGCAAGGTAAAGGAATACGCCTGGTTAATGATATCTTTCAAGATGGTGCAATCTATCCCTTCAAATCCCTACAGGAAAAATTTGCAATACCTTCGTCCGAACACTTTAACTACCTGAGGATCTCTCATTTCCTCAGCTCCCTCACCACACATCGCATTTTTCTACCGAAAAGAATTTGGCGCTTCTACTCTATCTCTCCCTCTCCCCAAAAGGGCATCACCCTTTTCTATAATTTTTTTCAAGATAAGCTGACATTCGTGAAATCGTCACCCTTTGTCAAATGGGAAAGAGACTTGGAGACAACTTACGATGAGGAGCAATGGGTGCGGGCGTTTCGGGTGATATATGGGGCCTCTAGATGTGTCAACCACTGGGAGCTGTCTCAGAAGATAGCTCTCAGGTGGTATCTCACGCCCTATAGAATCTCAAAGTTTGGGTCCGACGGCCCCCCTCTATGCTGGAGACAATGTGGGGCGGTGGGGAATCTACTGCATATGTTCTGGTCGTGCCAAAATTTGACCAGTTTTTGGAACTCAGTGTTCTCTTACATATCAGGGATGACTGGTATTCTGACAAGACCTAACCCTGGACTAGCAGTCCTACATATTGGCATTGACTTGTTCCCCTCTGACTTCAGGGTAGTTGTCACACATATCCTATTGGCAGCCAGAACACTCATTGCACAACACTGGAAAGCGGATAGGGCTCCTAACGTTTCTGAGGTTCTAAGGTTGACTCAGGTGAATTATGTTCATGAATCTTTACTGGCCTACCGCCGTGGTGACAGAGACAGGTCGACTCGGCTTGGAAAATTTGGACCGATTGGTATAAAGCGTAAAATAAATTAACTTAATTTACTGATGATTGATTTGTTGAAATGGTTACTTGGCATGCACACTTTCCCCTTTCCTCTTTCCTTCTTTTCCCTCTTTTTTTTTTTCCCCTCTTCCCCCCCCCCCCACCGCATTCTCTTTCCAAACTCCCTGCTTCTCCCCCCTACAAGTTTCCTATGAGCAAACGGTGCGGAAATACCTGTTATCTGATGGTTAATGATGTTCCATGGATTAATTTCCTGTTGTGGTATTGTAACTTTCTTTGGTTATATGTAAGTTCTAGTGTTTATACGCCCAATGTATCTCATGGTAACGCCTGTTTCCTCATGTTTTGTTTTTCTTTTATATACCTCTGTATACAAAAGTTTCTAATAAAAACTAATTGAAAAAAAAAAAAAGAATTGGGATGGCATGTTACCTCATGGCTCCGATGAAGTGTCTAGAGTGAACGATGAAATGCAATAGCAGTAAAGGAATGCCCGCAAATAGAAAATCTCTTTATATGTGCTCTTTATTACCCAGCCAGGTAAAACCAGTTAACAGGTGATGGGAAGGATAGACAAAGTTTGGAGGGAGAACAGCAGACTCAGGCACTGGATATGGAAACAATCCTGTCTCCGACAACAATCAGTTTTCTTTCGCCACTCCAGCCTCAGTGGGTATCTAGACAGGTCTCTCTCACCGACCTGGCAGCCAGAGTATCACTCGGAACTTAAGAAGGATGTCTCTGCCACAGACTCTTCTTGGTGACCGTCAGAAAAGCGCCTCTGCCACAGGCCTTCCCTGAGTATAGATACGGAGGAACTCCTCCCGAGTAAAGTTCTGCCTGAACCTTCTTTCAACGTCGCCAGGTACCCACCGAGAGAGGAATCAATCCCTCAGTGTCCAGTACCTTGATCCCCGATGGTTCGCCTCAGTACTGTTGGACCGCTAGCCTCTCAATGGCCCTCCTCAACTGGACTCCCCACCGAACAGCCAAACTTGCTTGGGATCTTTAGAGGTGAGAACCCAGTCGATCACTGGGTCCCTGTACTGCTTGGAAGTTCCGGATCAGCTTGGCTCCGGAACCAAGTGCGCTGCGTAGCACCTACGCCCCGGCCAGATAGGCCACAATGCTCGGGTGCGGTGATGTGGTCACCTAAAGGCAGGTGCCACACTCCAGAGAACAGGACCAACTCCAATGGCGTCTGCCTCATAAGTACCCTCTCTCAGCATGCCCAGCGAGGCCCAGGCCTCCCGATTGGCTGCTTAAAGAGAACACTCGAACCTCAACTTCCACTGCTGCCACCTGTCGTCCTGGGGTGGAACAACACCCCAGGAACAGCAGAGTGAGCCCACAGCACATCTGAGCTGAAACAGAGAGCCTTACAATAATCAGAATTAAGATCAGAGTCACATTACACTCTGATCATCCCCTTAAATTTTCTAGCACCCGTACTATTTCAACATGGGCGCTACATGTTGAAATAGGTTCTGCCTCCTGTCCAATAAAATGCCAGCCTCCAGTGTCTATAGGACTACAAGTATTAGCTATACAGTGCCTGTAGGACTAGATTTCCAGCATTGTGTTCTTTCTTGTTTATCGTGAATGGTATTTTTGTTCTTCTCAGCTTTGAATAGTGTGTATGGACTGCATTAGAGGAAGCAAAGCAAGTTGTCAGGTAAAGCTGATTATTTAAACTGCTGTCCTTTTTTCAGTATCATCCCATTTATTAATTTTCTATTTAATGTAAGAAAACAAAAGGGTGTGTTAGAGGGCAATTATGCTTCACAGCAACCACCAATTAATAATGCTCCCGAAGTGAATCAATTAGCTGAATAGGGATAGCCTCTTGCACTTATCACATGTCTACATGAGCATCACAAATAAATCACTTAGCACACAATAATATTTCACAAAAGAACATGCAGGCATGAATACGAATATGTATTTATTGCTAAATATGCCTTTTCAGATTTTTTCAGAGAGTAGTGTCCCTTTAACACAATATCAAGAGCTGCTGCATTGCTCAGTTTAGGCCGCTGCCTTTTCTCACCTGCTCAGGGGTTGTCATGGTAACGGACACGATGCCTATTATGTCGCCTTGGTATATCTCAAACATTTTTCACTTCGGTAAAGGAGGGAGAGAGCAAGGTTGTGAAAAAAGGGAATATGAAGTCTGATGGACAGAAAGAAAAGAAAATAGCATCTATCAAGGAGTAGAAAAGGCAGAGTGGAGAGGTGGAGAGGTGAAGGTGTATGCAGTACAGAGCAGGAGATGAGTGCAATTTCCTATACGCCAACCGTACAGACTACATATTCTGATTAAGATATCAGATAGTAGTAGAAAAAGTAAAGTGAAATGTAAATGCACACAGGAGTTTTGACGCTTATGCATAAAAATGAACTACACCATTCTGTCCTTGAAGAACAAAATATTTCAGGACAGCTTCACATCTAGAGTCCTTGTTTTAGGGTCCATGCACACCGGACTTAAAAAAAACATCATTTTTTTTTCTCAGCGTTTTTGTACATGCGTTTTGGCACCTTTAGCATTTTTTTCTGCCAGAAAACTACACCCTGCCTCTAAACGCTGAGTTGAAAATCTGCCTCTAAAAGTCCTAATGTGTAAGGACGCATAGGGTATTATTGAACTGCTTCTACAGGCAGAAATAAAAAAAGCTAAACTCATGTAGAAGCAGCGTTTTTATGTGAAAGAGATCTGAAGAGCTTTAATGTGGTCTGTGCCACAGGACAAAGATATAGAGACATAAATATTTCTACAATACCCTGTGGCAAAGGACAGAGAGTCTACTTAAAGGGGTTGTAAAGGTTTGTTTTTGTATTCTCTAAAAAGGTTCCTTTAAGCTAGTGCATTGTTGGTTCACTCACCTTTTCCTTTGATTTCCCTTCTAAATGTTTTTTTTCTTTGTCTGAATTTCTCACTTCCTGTTTCTCCTCAGTAAGCTTGCCACCATCATCAATGGTGGTTAGTTAGCCAGAACAGCTTACTGAACAATTTACTGAGGAGGAACAGGAAGTGAGAAATTCAGACAAAGAAAACAGAGAAAAAAACATTTAGGGCCAGATTCAGGTAGATCAGAGCATCTTTGCTCTGGAGTAACGCATCTCATTTGCGTTACGCTGCAGAAATTTTAGGAGCAAGTGCTGTTATTCAGGAAGCACTTGATCGCAAATGAGCCAGCGGAATTCAAATTGGGCGGGTACGGGGCGTGTAGTATTCTAACTATGCGCGATCCCGCGGCGAACATACTGCGCATGCGTCGAGTGTCAATGCATCCCAGTGCGCATGCTCCAAGTTCTGTCAGTGAACGTCAATGACGTCACGTCCCCATTCATGAATGTTTTACGCAAACGACGCGATTTGTTTTTTATCCGACACGATGACGACGGCTATACCTAACATAGGATACTCCACTAGGGGGCTGCTTTATCTTTACGCCGCGTATCGCTTTCGGAAACGTCGTAAAGTCACTGCGTCGCGCCCGAAAAAGATTGTGAATTGCCGATTTACGCTCATTAACATATTTTTTGAGCTTAAATCGGCGGGAACGCCCCCGGCGCCATTTTTAAGTTGAAGTAACGATGCGATGGCGAAATTCAATTACGCCGATCGCATCGGAACTCCAACCCGGCGTTTCTTGTTTTCTGGTTATAGAAAACAGAAACGCCGGCTTAAAGTGACAGTTAGGCTGGCGGATCACTGGATCCGCCAGCCTAAGGCGGCGTACACACGACCGAGGTTCTCGCTGGAAACCAGCTAGAACCTCGCTGGAAGCTGCATTCCAGCGAGGACCTCGGCCGTGTGTACACTCTCGGCGAGCTTCCCGTCGGGAAGCCCGTCGAGCAGAAATAGAGAGCACGCTCTCTATTTGCTCGACGGCCCGCCTGGAAGAATGGCTGGTTGCCATTCCCGACGGGCGGGTCACCGATTTCGACGGCCGGCAGGGAACCTCGACGGGCGGAACGATGTGTTCTGCCCGTCGAGGTTCCCTGCCGTGTGTACGCGGCCTAACTCTTCATGAATCTGGCCCACAGAAGGGAAATCCAAGGAAAAGGTAAGTGAACCAACAATGCACTAGCTTAAAGGAACCTATTTAGAAAATCAAAAATGTACCTTTACAACCCCTATAAGGGAAGGTTTCCCGTACTCCTTAACACCTCTCCCTAATATAATTGAGATAATATATTGCAAGAAAAGAATATAAGGATCTAACATTTGTCTTTACATTACTTGTTGATCGGTGAATGTCTGGGTATAGCTACAGGGCAGGTCACCAGCAGGGAAAGCAGTAAAGCCCATCAAAGTTGATCAGCTCATTCAGGGGTCATTGCTGAAAAAGATCTACCTATGTACCACTACTCTAGGCACACTGACAAGTGACATTTTTCAGATTATGTTCTTGAGCCCTGATTGATCATAGACAAGAGTATTTTCTATCTCTAAAGATACCTGGCTGTGGCTGCCTGTAGGAGAGTAATGAAGCTTCTGCTGGTATATCCTATCTGTTGATTCGTTTTGTTAGGAAGCCATCTCCTTATACATGACAACATTCCACAGATAGAGGAAAATAAGGGTTTCCCACAGAGAGACAGGGAAGCGCCCAGCAGGAGCTGAATAAAGCAGAGCCTCTGCTGTAATCGAAATGCAGTAGCTTATTGCAATCCCTGAATGAAGTCATTATACAGATCCAGAACCATGGTACCACTGTGCTTCCTTAAAGCGGTAGTAAACCCGCAGCACCTTTTTTTTTTACATACCTGAAAGGCAAAAGGCATAATGAGCTAGTATGCACCGCACATGCGCGCGGGAGACTTCTTTCCGGCAAGGTCCGGCGGCCGCCGGGCCTTTAGCCGAGGAACCCCCCTGTGCATGCACCAATGCAGTCAGCTGCTCATTGTGAGGGGAATATCTCCTAAACAGTACAGGTTTAGGAGATATTCTTTTTACCTACAGGTTAGCCGTATTATAGGCTTACCTGTAGGTAAAAGTGGTAGTACAGAGTTTACTACCACTTTAAACCTGCTACTCCCTAAACCTGGGCCTCTGTCTACAAAGCCAAGTTTGAGGCTGCACATTCTTACATTATTAAGAGCATTTGCCCCAAAGAAGTTACATGAAATTCAACAGGTGTTCTAACCTTCCAATCCTCCATGAAAAAAATTCCTGTGGCAGTGAGCAGGAGGCAGGAAGTGGGCACATTTTTAGATAAAAGCACAGAAAAATCAAGTATTGTAACCTTTTTTGTTTGTTTTTTTACTCACTTGCAACGTGTCTGGAAAAGTTGACCACTCAGGGAAGAGTCAAATCCCTAGCACAGCTCCTCCCCTCATTGGATGTCATAGCACTCTACTCTACTAGGCGTGTCTAACCTCTGTCTGTGCTGGCCCAGCAACTCTTCTTTTCTCTTCACCTCCCTATATAATCTTTTTTTATCTAGCAACTTGTGAGTGTCAACTATGAGTTTGCTGGGGCTGTTGATATTACATTCAAGGAGATAGTGGCCAGCATCAGTCTTAAGACGTTTTGGATCATTAACCACCTCTTTACCATAGGACATCCATGGACATTTTTAGGTTGACGTGATTATACTAGGAAGATACCTGCATCTGCAGCCATCATCCCAGTATCACAATTTGCAGCTGGCATTTCCCTGTATAGCAGAAGCGATTTAAGTGGGTGAACAGTCTGTCAATCACTTCTGTGGGTGGTAGGAGAGCCCCCCCATGGCATTTCCCAGGCACTGCTGTCTAATCGTGGAGCCAAGGAGAAATGCAACCAGCAGTGACGGTGGCACTACACAAGGAGAGAGAAACTGACATTGTTTCTCCCTCTCTGTGACCCCCAGATAACAAAAGCAATGAAGATTTTGATCACGTCTGGTCCCACCTCTTTGTTTACCTGCCCAGAAAGCAGCCGATTAGACCGATCTGTGTCTGATCGGCTGCATTGGAGGCCAGAAGAGAGATTTGGGGTCTAATAGACCCCAGATCCCTCCACCAAGAGGACATATCAAACCCAATGCTGTCACAAATTATTTTGTCCATCCCTTGTGACAGTAATAAAGTTAATACAAAATATTAAAGTTTATAAAAAAAAGTTTGTAAATGTAAATGTAAATGTAAAATGTATTTCTACGAACGTCAGAGTGAGAGCAATCTAGCACCAGACCTCTTGTGTAACTCTAAACTGGTAACCTGTATATAAAAATGTTTGTGGCTTTTACATGTATGTGAGAAGTGTCAGAATTGGCTTGGTAAATAAGTGGTTAATATACTGTACATAAAATAAAAAGAAAACACATATTATCTCATTTGGAGATTTTTGTTGAAATGAATGGCCTGGCAACAGGAAATCTTGAAAATAAAACAGGCAGGTACAAAGTGCAGTCACTTAGAAGTGCCGCCTCCTTACCCCTCCTGTCACGACTGAATTCTCAATGGCTCCCTTTTTATCCAAATATATGCAACAGAATGTAAACCCTCACATATCAGTCTGTGGCAGAAGTCAGCACCGAACTATTTGTTTATGCAAAGAAAAAACCTACTTCTGAAGAACAAGCATTTATATTTAGTAGGAAGCAATCTGTTCCTTTTTTCTATCCTTTTGCCTCAGTATTAAATGTCTGTAGTGTACATGCAAGTTACTAAATGTTCACCCATAATGCCTGAGTCCATGTGTTTCAATGTTATATGTGTTATTGTCAAAAAGAAAGATTTTACGGCATCGTGTAAAGCAGTTAATTCAGTATATGTCAGTCAGTGTGACAGCGCAGGACAGTTTCCTGTATAACATGACAGAATCACATTCTAGGATTTATTATATGCTGCTACTGGAGATACATGCAGCCTTCCAGAATGAGGGGTGTCTGAAATGAATATTATATTACATTTATATACACTTCCAAGTCAAGTCAATAAAAAAATGCTGGACGAAATTTAAAAGAATTTGCCTAGACTTGATAAATTCTGCCCATATTTTGCCTAATCCAGTGGTTTCCTATGATCCTCAGATCATTTTAGTGTCCATATTTTTTCTGATTGAGGTATTTTAGAAAAAATACCACATCAAAGCAACTAGATGGAGCTGGCGATCATAGGAAATCTCTGATATGGGCAGAAATGTAATGCTGGCTGAATGTTTGCTCTATTTGCCCAACAAATGTTATATAAATACACCCCAAAAAGTATAGCAGACCATACCATGGACTTAACACTGTGGTTTCCTCAGGGTGTATAGTGCGTGTCTTTCAGTTCTCATCAAAAATAGTAGATTATCATTAGTTCATTATGCTGGTTACTAATGAATGTAGTGTAGTTGCTCTTCTTTCTGGTATGTAGAGTTAGGCCGCGTACACACGATAGGATCGTCAGAGGAGAACGGTCTAAAGGACCATTTTCATCAGTCCAAACCGATCGTGTGTGGGTCCCATAGGTTAGTTAACCTTCGGTCAAAAAAATGAGAACTTGATTTAAAATTTAACCGATGGACGCCTAACCAATAGGTCAAAACCGATCGTTAGTAGGCACGACCATCGGTTAAAAATCCACGCATGCTCAGAATCAAGTCGACGCATGCTTGGAAGCATTGAACTTAATTTTTTTCAGCACGTCGTTGTGTTTTACGCCACCGTGTTTTAACACAATTGTTTTTTTAACCGATGATGTGTAGGCACATCAGACCATCAACTTCATCGGTTTACCAATGACAACGATCCTTCGGACCGTTCTCATCGGATGGACTGATTGTGTGTACGAGGCCTTGGTAAAGAATTACAGCTGAGCATGACTGAGCCATAGACAACAATGGACTAAGGGCAACAGGTAACTGTCATCTACAGAAACTGCTTCTTTAAAGAGCTTACCCATGCTCATTAGCATTGAGCTTCCAGTTCACCACTACCATGGTTTCATGGCGAATCATAAAGACTTGTAAGGTTTGCAAATTACAAAGTTTTGTCCACAAATTTTGTTGGAAATATTGTGGCCAATCAGATGTCCTGTAGTCACAGGAGTAACAAAGAACATGCTAACTAAAGAAGAGAGAGCACCGAAATGACCTCAACCTCTATTGCTGCTCCTTTATTGTCCATTTAGGCTCCTTTCACACTAGCCGATTCCAAAGTTGTACAATTTTCAGTGTAACTTCGGAGTCAAACTTTAATTTGACTTTGAAGTGACTTTGATAAGACTTTTATGCTCTCTGGTATTGAAGTTGTATCAAAGTAGTTTAAGAAACTTTTCTGAAGTTGCAGGAACTTTAGTAGTGATTATTGGAATGGCTCTCATAGCGATACATTGCATTGGCATTTCACATGTCCTGTGACTTGGGGTCTCACAAGTCAGATCCTTGTCACACAAGTGTAAAAGTAGCCTTACAGGTTGGAGGCAAGGAGGTGACATAGCTATGTTATTATTCTGCAGCAAAGAAAAAAAAAACAGGTGTCCCACTTTGGTGGGTAAGGGCTCTTTCACACGTCCGTTCCGATCATCCGTTTTTTGGATGTCCGGTAACGGACCTCAATGCTTCCCTATGGGAGCGGATCCATTAGCGGATGATGCATCCGCTAACGTCCGCCAGATCCGCATCCTTTTTTTCGGACGGAAGAATGTCCTATTCTTCCGTCCGGCCAAAAGGATCGGATGCAAACGGACAGACAGTCCGTTTCCACTCGATTCCCCATAGGGGATAGCGGAGGAGAGACAGGGCGGTCCCTGCACAGTGTGCGGGGACCGCCCTGGCCGCCCGACAGCTCAGCGGAGACCCCCCCGCTGAGCTGACAGACACATGGAGCGGACCGAAAAATGGAACGCACGTGTGAAAGAGCCCTAAGGCAGATCCTATATATGTATTCAAAGTGTGTGTGTGTGTGTGTATTTGGAGGAGTGTAGGGCTTTATACTGCTCCAAATAGAGATACAAGGCCTAGGTTCAGCAATATCAAAAAGGCATAAATAACATATTAGTGTATTTCTTATTCTTATTCTTATTCAGGACAAAAGTCCTTGTCGTTTTGGAAACCATATTCCATTGTAACACTACCTGACCCAAGAGGTAAAGAGAAATTGGCTGAAAACCACCACAGAGCTGATGCAAAATAATTTCTTTAATGTCCTCACAATCAGGAGAGCAAGACAGGACAAGCTGTTGACGTGTTTCACACTCAAATTACATGCTTTTATCATAACAAAGGAGGTGTCAGGAGCAAAGCTATTTAAATTTACAACCAAACGTCTGCACACCTCTGTCAGTTTAAGTCCTTGACCACCTCCTGCTGACCATTTAGACACAAGCTCGTTTGGCTGCACTTCTCCTGTGGATTACACAAGTTCAGTTTGTTCTGCACTCTTGTGACCCATTTTTAGCAGACAACGGCCTGAAGCCCACTGACGGCTGACATCGCAGTGGCAGTCCACACTCAGGAAAGATTGCAATCATGTGGTTGGGATCCTCCCACATGC
The DNA here is from genome assembly GCA_029574335.1 of Rana kukunoris. Lineage (NCBI taxonomy): Eukaryota > Metazoa > Chordata > Amphibia > Anura > Ranidae > Rana > Rana kukunoris. The sequence goes on along the minus strand of CM056051.1, from coordinate 255,226,285 downwards.
CTGAACCGGTACTCGGCTCAGCCTCAGAGCCTGAGCCAGGATGCTGTATTTGCGCTTTTTGACAGTATCCTCCCCTCTATGGTACACCATATGACTCGATCTTGAATCCATCTTTGAGGTGTTCTTCCTGACATCGCCTTTAAATTATATTTTTTGGCGCTTCCATCTTTATTTACAGGTAATTTTCTGCTTTTTCTTTTTTCTTTTCCATTTTTATGGAATACATGTTGAGCTTTTTGTATGTGGTGTAGACTCTTTTCCAGTCATTTGTGACCAATGTTTTGTGATATTTTTTGTTCCATATTTGTGTATTACTTTTGTATATTTTCGTTTTTTGTTCATTTTATTTTTTGTTTCAGTTGTGCTTGACAAAAACTCCTGAAGAAGCCAAATCAAATGGCGAAACATGTTAAGAAACTTGTCTGTATGCATACCTGAAACTGTATTTTATTGTATGATGGATTTTATATTCTATCTTTCTATTTTTGTATAAATACATTTTTTTTTTATATAAATTATGTGTTTTTCATGCACCTAAAAAGTCTCACTCTAAACCTTCCTTTATCTTGTCTATCAAAATGACCACATTCATAATGTGAATAGGTAAATAGGGGATACATATCGCTCAGTCAGTGGACAAGTGAACTTCTAGAGACAAATACACAAAAGAGCTCAATAAAGATCACAAGGAATCATAAAAAGGAATCAGAAGCAAAAGAAGCAAAAGAAGGTATCAGAAACAAAAGGACATATATTAGACAAAATAAAGTAGGAGGCAAAATATAGGGACTTCTTGACCCTGCTTGTGCTAAATTAGCCATCTGTGGAAGAAACAAATACATTGTTGGTTTGCCACCATAAAGGACAATCTTTGCACTGCAAGCTCAAATAAAACTATTAATGAGTAAATAATTCTCTTTTCCACTGTACATATACAGAGTACAGTTATGCTATACAACAAGATGAATAAATCATTTAGCTGGCATCAGATAGGCCCCTTACAGTTTGAGCACTAAAATGTCATGGGGAATGAAGTTCTATTTTCAAATACAGAGCTATGGATTTGCTGATCTGGCTCCTGCTAAACCGTCCATTTGGCTCCCATGTTGAAAAATGTCATCAGAGAAAACAAGTCTGAATTATTTCCAGAACAAGAAAATATTGGGCTGTGCAACAAAATGTCATGTAAAATTGTAATAAATCTATATTTCTTTTATAACAAAACTGAAATTTCACTTTCAAACTGTTCAGCATAATCTGAGCCACTGTTTCAATAAACAGATACGTCTAAGAGTAAAAAAAAAAAAAACATATTAGGGATGTTACTGAACGCGTCAGTAGAAGATAAACACAGATCACGAAGAAGATGTCATAGACTATGGGAAAAAATACAGTATGTCCCAGACCGAGCTCCTTAATGAATCGCCAATAATTGCATGCGCAATTAAAACCAAGACCAGAAAACTAATGTGGTAACCTGGGGCTGACTGTTCTGTATTGTCCTCTGCAGGGTATTTATTGCATGGGAGCAGCTACTCATAAAGCTGAATGGGGCTCAGTGAACATGCTGTTATCTCTGTTGCTAATGGGTAATTGGGAGTTGGGAGCTGCTATCAGCAGATATAAATTACCCACTGCAAACCCAGAGCATTAAGTCAGACTTTATTACCCATTATCCACATCGCCTTGTTTTTTGTAGGAGACTGAAGTATATTAGGGAGAAAATTTATGTATTGCTATTAATAGGGGGATAAAATATTCAGAATATCTGGCTCACCCTAATTTCTTCAGGGGGTGCTTTGAGACCAAATAAGATGTGGTAAACTAAGGTTTCTATAATAGTGGAAATAATAGCACAGCCGTAGCAGACAGGCACATACTTGGCTAATAGATGACAAAATATGTGAATATTCTCCCCTAATTTCAAGGATTTTGTGTCCCTGGTGTAAATAAAATAAGCATAAGTGTATATATAGTATGCCATATCTGTTGAATTTAAACCCACGGGAAGCCATTTATAAAGTGGACTGCGTGTTATGTATGATAAATATGATTTACAGCTCTCTCCTTGAGTGTCAAATGGAAGGGACATTTGTCACACTTGATATCTTTAATGCATCATTGTAGTCATTGAAGAGTGACTTACAACCTCTTCATTCTGTAATACTAGAACTTATTACTAATGTTCTGGCCCTGCTTGTGACCCATGTGGGATTGAAACCCAGTATACTGTATAGAACACAATGCGTAGAATTTTCTTTGCACACAGACACACATATATAAAATGAGCCATCGCCTATTATTGCAACTGTTTACTGTAGCACTAAATGCTGAAACAAAGAAGATCTACTGTAGCTCAAGTGAAATAAAACAACCTATTTCTATATCGTGATCTCTGAGTGCACACACAAAAGGGAGAATTTCCTGGGTGTTCTCGTATGCAGGGGGTAAATATGGTATCTAGGTTGGTAGCACTCAGTTAGCAAGGTGTTTTTTTTTTGCTTGTCTGATGTTTCTGTAAAGGTGGACTGTTCTTCACTGAATCCTTATATATTTGTATTGCTATTCCTTGAAGGGACCGCCAGAAATAACCTAAGTTTCCCTAACCTGTTCCAAGGCTGCCAGGCCCAGAGAGCAATTCCAGAGAACACCAACAAACAACAACTCAGTTTAGGGGTGTCTTTTTGAAGATGTATTACAGTACATGAACAGGAGAGACGGACCGAGACACCGGGTACTCCAAAAAAAAATATACATGCAGGCATTAGAGTAACGTTCTTCAGGAGAAGCCTTAGGTATTGCTGGAGGTAAAGCAGACAGACAGCTAATCTGAGACTCCTTAAGAGCAGTCACTTTTCTTTGTAGCAACCTCTGATGTCTGACTGTCTGATCTTCAAAGCACAGGCACCCCTAGAGCTCTAGGCAAAAGGTCCTACTCACAATGTCCAAAGATAGTTCTCCAGCCAGATTCCCTAAGGCCTCGTACACACGTTAGGTTAAACAGAGCACAACAGTCTGATGGACCGCTTTCATCGGTCAAAACCGATCGTGTGTGTGCCCCATAGGTTATTTAACCATCGGTTAAAAAAAGCCAACTTGCTTTAAATTTAACTGATGGATTCCTAACCAATGGGTCAAAACCGATTGTTAGTAGGCACGACCATCGGTTAAAAATCCACGCATGCTCAGAATCAAGTCGAAGCATGCTTGGAAGCATTGAACTTCATTTTTTAGCACGTTGTTGTGTTTTACGTCACCGTGTTGTGACAACGGACCTTCAGACCATTCTCATCGGATGGACTGATCATGTGTACAAGGCTTAAGACACTTTTCAGTGAAAGGGTTAAAAAAATGGAAAAAGGGAATGGCACAAAATTGGTACATAGACACATTGTGATGAATAACTCCTCCTCCAGTAGGGAGCTGGCTGTGAAGCTGCAAGACTTCACAGCTGGTTTCCCTCACATGCAATGGTGGCGGCAGCACCTAAGTGCTGATGGAAACATTGGCTGGGTTGTCAACATCGCTGGATTTGAGAACAGATAAGTGTTATAATATTAAAAGTCAGCAAAAATCAGCTAAATTTAAATTTTTTGGCGGGGGGCTGGACCTCCTCTTTAAGTCCAAGTTCTTTAGGCAAACACATGCTGAAGTCTAACAGCAGCAGCTCTCCAGTAGCACAGGCTACCTTCCAGAGGCAGAGGCCCCAAGAGAAGAGAGCCTTCTAAATAGCCCTCCTCAACATTCATATTCTCACCAGCCACACATTCTGGGTACCCCCTCAAAGGAATTGGCAAAGGTCACATAAATATTAATTACCTAGTGTTGAACCCTCCTACTCTATTTCTTGAAGCTTCTGCCACAGGCTAGCAGAAGCAATCAATCACCAGGCTTAGGAATATACTGTACCTAACCAGACCTAAAAAAAAATATTGTTCAGCTGGGTATAGCAGAGCCAAAAACTAAATGTATCCAGCCTAGGACAGGGCAATATCTATCTATCTATCTATCTATCTATCTATCTATCTATCTATCTATCTATCTATCTATCTATCTATCTATCTATCTATCTATCTATCTATCTATCTATCTATCTATCTATCTATCTTGCCATTTTTGCTGCTTGGGATCAATAGTAGCCTCTATTGATCTCTCTCAATTACTTGTATGCACTGGAATGTTCCTACCTTTCTATAGTACACAGGACATACAGTCAAATGCGATATTTACTTTTTTAATAGCAAAATAGTTTTACAAATCAATTATATATTCATTCATATGACAGTTGTGTTACACAAACAACACAAAATATAAACTTAAAGGTGCTTCAGGTGCCAGCATTGTCTATATAGTGCATACATTGTCTATGTATTATCGATGGGTTATATGTTGTGATGATGATCTACTCTGCATATGCAGCTATTTAGAGACAATGGCCCAGATTCAGGTACATCTGCGCATTATTGGACCGGCGTAGCGCACCGCCTTTACGTTAGACTTGCGCAATTTTGCCGCGTAATCACCCTATTCTCGTAGCTTTTGTGCAGAAAATTGCGCATGCGTAACGTTTTTTCAGAGGCGTAAGGCGGAGTAATACAAATTGGGAAGGATGTGGGCGTGTTACATTGAAATGAGCCGTGACCCCATGCAAATGAAGGGCCGGCCGGCTCGCGCATGCGCGCTTGAAGGAGACCATGCTCACAACTCGGGAGCGGCGCAATCAGTGAAATTGGAAGTGGACCCGGGCAACTTAGTGAACTACGCAAACAGCATAAATAGACAGACACAAATGCACTTCCTTTGCAAAAGCACATCCCTTTGGGATCTTCCTATACAGCAAGGTGCTTTTGTTTATTAGCGCTTGTTTGTTTGTTTGTGACGTGTCTTTGAGATATTTGGGCACTGTTTTGCAGAGTGATTTTTGTCTTTTATGTGTTTTCTTTGTTGTTATTTTGTTTAAAATATATATTTGCTGGCCATTTTTTATTTTTGCTCGTCATTTATTTAATTTTTTTGGTTCTGTTTGTGTATGATTTTGGAATGTGGGGGTGATATTCCTGCGGGAAAAGGGGTGTCACCCTCATTTGTGGTGGAGAAGTGATCCCCAGGTCTGTGTGAATGGTGTATGAATGTACAGTGACATAATTGGAGCCGTGGCGTGGCGTTGCAGCTCACAAGTCCTGCATGGTGGACTGGTGCCAATCCAATGTGATGAGGATGTGGGGTGTGTGTGCTAGGGACCACAGTGGTGTGCATGCATGCATTCTCATTGTGCCATGATTCATGTGTGTGTTTAACGTGCAAAGATGCATATGTGAGCTGGCATGAGATGGGGTCATGAGATGGGGTCCCAGTGCATATGCAGAGTCACCTTGAAGGGAAAAGAGAGGAGGATGTTAGTAGTGCATGTGCCCCTTGTGATGTGTGCATCATGGGGGGGACAGTCATGCCTGCCACCCATGTCACTCACCAACCAGGCAGGTGTCCCCATACATGTTCTGTTCGAAATCTGTGGGGATGGGGCTCTGATTGTATATGTAGCTGTCATGGGTGTCATGGGTAGTGTCATGTGTTGGGCTGGTGATGTCCTCCTGCAGGGTTGTGGTTAATTCCATGATGGCATGAGGGGTGAATCTGAAGATGCGAGACACCTCAGAATCACTCATGCCAAAGATGTCCATGCGTGTGTGATATATCCTCTCCCGTGAAGAGTGAAGAGTGAGGGGCTTGTATCAGATAAGAATATTGTATTAGATTAGATTAAATTGTAAAGTTTAGATAAGCAAAAAAAAAAAAAATCTCCCGTGCCCTCCTTAGTGCCCTCCTCAGTGCCCTCATCCTTCTTTGTTCATCTAAAGTCAGTAGTATAGCTATGAACATGGATGCCCCTGGCATGTTGGCATACAGATTGTTGTGCAACACGTGTGACTGCTGAACTCCTCACTAACAGTGTTGCTTTATCTGACAAGTAGACTTTTTTTCTCTTTTTAGACCAGCTTTTATATGCTCTAATTTTAGACAGGACATTTTGCTGTTGCGCACACTGCGTAGCCTGCGCTGCCCCAACGTTCTTTTGTGGATCCCCGTAAGTCCCTCATTAGCATATTTGACTAGCAAATCAATGGTCTGTCTAGCGCACTTTTGCGCGGACGGATGCGCCAGTCTAACGAAATTACACGGGACAAAAAAAGTAGATTTTTTGCGTATCTCGTTCTGGGGATGCCGCGCATCGAAACGCACGTGCACATTTCGACTTACACACGCGCATCTCCTGTTGCGCAGGCGTAATCGCTCTGTGAATCTGGGCCAATTACTTTGTTCACTTTGGATCCAAGTTTAAATAAGCTTACCCTGTTTGGAAATCTGAATGTGTTTTGTGTCTGGAAGGCTTTTTTTTATGTAACTTGGCAATCTGAGACAGTAGCATGGTGGGCATTGATACACAGTTTGGCTATGTTTGCTGTTTAAATGGTATTAAATCCAAAACCCAAATGTTATATAGTGTAGCTTACCAATCATTAGATGCAGTGGTTGCATTAGTTTTTTTTGGGGGGGCTTTTCCCCCTCTGTTTTCACCTGGTGATCTAGCCGGTAACAGACCTCTAGTATTAGAATGCCTCCATTCTGGATGAAGAAGCAACTGAGACATCTTTGGACAACAGCATTCTCATTCTGGGGGGGGGGTGTATTAGCAGATTTAAATACACTAACAGCTCTGTGTGTGTCTATGAATGCACACAGCCTGGATCAGGAACACATGGGTTTAGGTGCCCCCATGCCACCTGGTTTGCTAAGGGGGCACTCGTAGAAAGAAGGAGTGGAGGGCACTGGCAGGGGGCTGCCAAAGAGGAGGCAAGGGATCGCTCTGTGCAATATTGATACACAAAGCAGATAAGTATTACAACTTTTTTATTTTAAGAAAGTAAAATATATCCCTTTAGTATCATTTTAAGTTTTCAGTATACTGGATTAGGTGTGCTGATTAACAAGAACTCCCTGTCAGATGTTCTCTGATGTATTACTGTAAAACAAGTAATTTTAACCACTACAGGTCCGCGCTATAGACAGAAGACGTCAACAGTGCGGACCTGAAGTGCCGGGGTCACGTCTTTGGACGTCATGTTGTTGTAAGCGGGGAAAAACAGTGCCGTCGCATCGCTGAGGATTCGATGCGTGTACTCGGCGGCCGCGGTGTCCGTCAGGTACATGCGATCAGCGGTGACAGAGCAGGGATGTGGAGCTCTGTGTGTAAACGTCCTGTCAGGGAGAGGAGACAGATGCTGTTTCCCTTGTACATAGGGACACAGAATCGGTCACCTCCCCCAGTCAGTCCCCTCCCCCCACACAGTTAGAACACACCCAGGGAATACATTTAACCCCTTCCTCACCCCATAGTGTTAACCCCTTCAATGCCAGTCACATTTATACAGTAATTAGTGCATATTTCTAGCACTGGTCGCTGTATAATTGTGATTGGTCCCAAAAATGTGTCAAAAGTGTCTGATGTGTCCGCCGTAATGTCGCAGTCCCAATAAAAATCGCAGATCGCCCCCATTAATAGTAAAAATAAATAGTAAAAAAAATCATAATTATGTCCCCTATTTTGTAGGCGCTATAACTTTTGCGCAAAGCAGTCACTTATTGCAATTTATTTTTTTACAAAAATACGTAGAAGAATACCTCTTCGGCCTTAACTGAAAAAAATTAAAAAAAAAAAAAAAAAAAATGGGATATTTATTATAGCAACAAGTAAAATATATATATATATATATATATATATATATATATATATATATATATATTTAAATTGTCGCTCTTTTTTTGTTTATAGCGCAAAAAATAAAAACCGCACGGGCGATCAAATACCACCAAAATAAAGCTTATTTGTGAGGAAAAAAGGACGTCAATTTTGTTTGGGAGCCATGTCGCATGACCGCGCAAATGTCAGTTAAAGCGAAGCATTGCCGGAAGCTGAAAATTCGTCTGGGCACGAAGGGGGTTTATGTGCCCAGTAAGCAAGTGGTTAAAGGAAAAGCTCTTATATGAATAACAGTTCACTAATTACTGAATAATATATTTTACCATGTTTGTTGGTATCCATGAAAATTTTATAAAATGTACAATCGTATTCAATAATTAATTTCATTGTCCTGGCACAGAGCATTGTTTAAAGCTTCTGATTGCATTTATTTAAATAAAAGGCACCAAAAGCACTGACTTTACTCTGCAAAGTACAGTAATTATAAATGGCATCATGTACAGTATTTAGAACATAAAGCAATACCCGAAGGCCTGGTTCACACCTATGCATTTTTTGGTGCTTTTTGCAGAAACGCACTACCATTCATTTAACATGGTTTCCTATGGGACACATTTATATCTGTGCTTTTTTTCAGCTGCTGCATTTTTGGAAAGGGTCAGAGACTCTTTTCAATGCAAAATAGTTTTTTTTTTTTTGCTTTTTTTTGTTCAATAGACTTTAATAGAGAAGCTGCAGAAAAGCATGTCGTTTTGTCCCCCGTTTTGCATTTTTTATTTGCCCAATAACGAATTGGGCAAAAAAAATGTAAAAAAAAAAATGCAAAATGAAAATTGCGACGAAATGGCAGAAAAATCACATGTGCAAAAAACGCAAAACGCACAGCACAAACAGATCAAAAGCAAACTGCATAGGTGTAAACCGAGCCAAAGTGTATGTCCCTTTTTACAAAACCATGATCTTACTTTACCTGTGATAGATTCATTTTGGGTTCATATGTAATTTAATTTATTCCCTCTGCCATCACTGTTGTTCTTTTATATTCTTTAATCTCTTTCTGCCCTCACTAATGCCCAAAGATGGCTACAGTGCATACTTTGACGGGAGGGTGTATATGAACATCCTCCCTTAATCACACTGCCAGCAGGCGGTACGCTCTCTGATTGCAGAGTCCTTTAAAGTTAGCTGATCACAGATCGGGGTAAAGGGCCAATCACAGCGGTCCTTTACTACGTGATCAGCTGTGTCCAATGACCTGATCAGCTGGTTATCGTCTTTTCTTTCCTCACGCTGATAGTGTGAGGAGAGAAGAGAGCCGATAACTGGCTTGTGTTAAAGGGACATTGACACTGATATTTAGGGTGCTTATTATCAGTGCAGTCCCACCAGTGCTGCCAATCAATGCCTTCTCATCAGTGCCACCTCATCAGTGCCCTTCAGTGCAGCCTATCAATGCCCATCAGTGCAGCCTCATCAGCGCCCATCAGTGAAGGAGCAATATTGTATAACAAACTATGATTTTTTTTCTGTCTTTTTTCATTTGTTTAGAGAAAAACCAGTGTTGAATAAATACCACAAAAAAAAGCTCTATTTGTGTGAAAAAAAAATTATAAAAATTTCAAGTGGGTACATGACCGCACAATTGTCATTCAAAGTGTGAGGGTAGAGGGTAAAAGTACCCAGTAGGCAAGTGGTTAACATGTTTTCTAACACATATTTCCTGTGAATGGTGCATTAAAAAAATAATAATAATAGTGCAGCACATTTTTTGTTATATTTAGGGAATATTTACATGTGTTTAAATATTGCTGCTGTTAAGTTTTTTGATTGTGGAGCACTTTAGCGTGGGTTACATAAGTTTGTTTTTGCACTATGTTTTAAACCAATTTTTCTTTAGGGTTTACTTACCCAGCTGCAGCTTAAGTTGCCCTCAGCTAAGCTGCCTTTTGAAACAACAGAAAGTCGTCCCTTGATGGCCATTTCCATGGTGCAGTTGACAGGTTTAGTAGATAGCCAGCAGAGAAATCTAAAAGGCAGCTGAAAACAGCAATCACAAAACAATAAGGGGACAGGAGGTAGTCAGCTGCATCATGCAGTCTGGGACAATTACCATCTACTTCAAGAAACAGCTTGCATAAATGAGAAATCAGATTTTAGGTGACCATACACCCATCTACAATCAATGTTGCTTTCAGAACTTTATCTACAGGTTATCATTGATCCTGTTTTGAAATAATATTAGAAACAGATTTGCTTTTTCAGTCTTATTGTTGTGCAACAAACAAAAATGGTAGATTTTCACAAAAGACAGAAAACCAGTACAAGTGCTGTGAACATAAATGTTACTTTGTATATTAACGCCTAAATGCTGGATACAAATTAACTTGTAAAACCATCTGGAGACGCAGTACTGTTTTCTAGGTCTGGCATAACTGGGCACAATCCCAACAACTAATTATATATCCCATCAAGCTATCGCCTTGCTATGGCTCTTTCTGTCTAGCTTCCTTCTTTGTTTGTCAAAAGCACCATGACCTAGTAGATGCGAATGGCCTAATCTGCGCGATACACAAATACAACAAGACTTCTGATGTAGAAAACCCAGCAACTTCATACAAAATCACTGCATTGTATTTTGAATGTTTGCTTGTCCCATTCTCTTCTAGCTAGGCAGCTTACCAGTGTGCACATATGAAGGCTCATTATTACCAGAAATGTAGCTAATCACTACTACTCAGAAATGCAACATCGACAGTGGAAGGAAATGTCTTAATGATTTTGATGAGTAAAGAAACGTTATCAGCCAAACACTGCAGCATGGTAAGGGCAGCCATAGATAGGCAGATATATTGCTGATGGTGAGGGGTATCTGTCTATACTCAAATGAGTCACTCTAGCACTAGAACCTTCCACAATACACATACAAGTGTGTCAACCAAACAGCAACCCTTAAAGCTAAGACTCCAGGCACAAAAACGTTCAGGTAATTCCTCAATAGTCACAAAGAGTATGTCATGGACATGCAATAATGTCTGGCAGCTTACCTTCTTCTCCATGTGTCCATTAGAGGTCTGACTCTCTTTCTGGCTGCCTTTTATCACCTCTCCTCCCTGTATGGCTCCACCCCAGGCCATCCCAGGAAGTCTATATTAACTAGTGCACTGCAGGCTTGCTTTGCTGTTCAACTTTGTTTGTTAGCTTGTGTTTCTGTCTGCCATTTGCAATGGTAACCTTTCTGTGTACTGATTTTGGCTCGTCTCTGACTACTCCTGTTTGCCTGTGACCCTGACCTTTGGACTGTCCCTTGGTTATCCTCGTTTGCCTGTTGCCCCAACCTCAGCTTACCCATCACTATCCCTTGTGTTCTCAGTGGCTGCTTCCCCCCTCTCCCTACGGAGCGTGACATGGGGGACCCCAGGGGCCACGACCTGGGTTCAGTTGCAGCGAAGGCCATCCTCACCACTAGAGGCTCTGGTGAACACCTGCTGGACCTTAGACTCCGCGCCCTGGGGAATCTTGGGTTCGCGTTTTCTGTCCGTACGCAGCAGTCTGCTATTGGGTTCATTACCTTGCGGTGCACCCCTGTCTCCATCGTCCCCTGTCTCGGCATTTGTCACCTGGCCACAGGTGACCTGACAGGGTATAAATCTACTTTGTGCACCAAATGTCTTTGCAAAGTAGCAGTGACATCATCACAGTGCTGTACATAGCCTGTGCAGAGAACAGAATTGTAGGAAGGACCCAACAAGCTTCACTTACTGCAGGTCACCTCCAGAGGACTATAGACAAGGCCAGTCACAATGCACAAGGAGAGTGAGCACCAGTAACCAGTCTTTATTACAGGGTCCTTACTTTTTTAGAATAGTGGCGGAAAGAATTGGGCCTGCTCACAAGTAGAGTTCTCTAGAATTTTAAAAGTGTACATTAATGAATGACTCCACATGAAAAGTGGTTGTTACTTCCCAGGAGTTCAACAATGACCTGATAATCATAAGCAATGTTGAAAAGAAATTATAAAAATGTACTCCTCCTCCTTATACAGGGGCCTCACCAATCACTATTATAAATATGGTGATGGGTGGCTCTGTTCTATACTTATGGAATCTGGTGTGAGAGTTGTTCTCGCTGATATTTAATATTAATATCTTATTCCTCTTGCTTAAGGAAGGGGATCACAAATCTCCATAGTAAAAATGCTGGTGACCTGCACCACCCAATGCCCTTTGTCATCTCTCTGATTTCCATCTTTGGTCTTCCTACCTTAGTATCTCACTCCTTCAGTTTAAGCAGGGGGCTCACTATTCTCTATAGAATATATGCTGTACCACCCATGCTGTACCACCTGATGACTTTATTCATCTATAAGTAACACAGGTATAAGGGTTTTCCTCACTGATTTCCATCTCTGGTCTCCTTACTTTAGTATCTCACTCATTCTGCTTAAACAGGAGGTTTATTGTTCTCTATAATATAGATACTGGTGAGTTGACGGTGTCTCCATTTGGATTGATAAACTGCAATACATAATTAAGGAGGGACTACTAACCTCCATAATACAGGAGTTACACCATGCACTGACTTTGTTCATCTCTAAATGACTCTGGTGTGAGAGCTCCCCATCTCTGGTTTCTTACCTTCGAGTCTCATTTTTACTGCTTAAACTGTAACTAAAGCAGGTTATTGTTGGGAAACGTCTTTCAGAACCCGGGTCTTGCCCCAGGGAACATGTATCAATGGAAAAAAGTCTTAAAAACGGTTGTTTTTTTCAAGAGCAGGTTATTGTTGGAAAACGTCTTTCAGAACCCGGGTCTTGCCCCAGGGAACATGTATCAATGGGAAAAGAGTCTTAAAAACAGTCTTTTTTTCAGGAGCAGGACTCCTGAAAAAACGACTGTTTTTAAAAAAAAATTCCATTGATAGTAGTATCAATGGAAAAAAAGTTTTAAAAACGGTCATTTCGTTTCACTCGAATTTGCCACGAACGATCATTTTTGTTTGAAATTCGACGAACGATCGAATGGACGATGTTCGAGTCGAACATAGGTTCGTTTCGAACACGAAGCTCATCCCTATACACCACCAATACAAACAGACTAAACAAACAACCAATTGGAACTTGAACGTTCAAATTCAAAAATGATAATTTTAAAGACAAATTTTCAAGTTATTGTTGGAAAACGTCTTTCAGAACCCGGGTCTTGCCCCAGGGAACATGTATCAATGGAAAAAAAGTCTTAAAAACAGTTGTTTTTTCAGGAGCAGGACTCCTGAAAAAACGACTGTTTTTAAAAAAAAATTCCATTGATAGTAGTATCAATGGAAAAAAAGTCATTTCGTTTCACTCGAATTTGCCGCGAATGATCGTTTTTGTTCGAAATTCGACGGACGAACGAACGGACGATGTTCGAGTCGAACATAGGTTCGTTTTAAATGCGAAGCTCATCCCTATACACCACCAATACAAACAGAGTAAACAAACAACCAAAACAATCATTGTAAACCAACCAGCATATATAGAAAAGGGAGTACCAGAATCGTAGTCAAGCCAGGCCAAGATCATAAACAGGAGATCAGCAGATGGGAGGCCAGACAGGGACAGGATCGAAGAAATCAGGCTACAGGGCAAGGATCCAGGGATACAGGAACAGATAAAAACAGGTTCAGGATACAGGATACAGGAATCAGGGTTCAAGATCAGGATAACAGCTAGACAGATGCAGGTCAGGGCACGAGGACAATACCAGGGCAAGGTGTGTGTGCACTTCCTGGGTATTTATACTATTACCTGCTAACAAGCTCAGGTGATGCCTCACTACAGAAGGTAAAATCTGATCCATACTGCTAGGATCTGCTGGTGGACACCAGTACTGTGGCCCAAAGATGACATAACACCAGCAGGGAGAAGTTCCCCTGACAGTTCCAAACTGCCAGGAGACACCTGCTGTTGGACCTCAGTACTGCACAAGGACATATCGCCAATCGTACACAGGTGGGGAAATAAACTGACAGGGTATTATAACCCTCCCTTACTCTATCAAAAATGAAAAAAAAAGTTTTACCTTTAAACAGAAGGATTACTATTCTTCGTAATACCGATGGGAATTTTTTGTAGTTGTATCACTCACTGACTGAGTTCTTTTTCAAGGACCCTGGGATGAGGGTCTCTCCGACCCCTGCTGATTTGCATCTCTGGTCTCTTTATCTTATTATCCCACTTTCTTGGTTAAGCTGAAGGCTCACTACTTTACATAGAATAGATAAAGCTCCCAGTCTGTCTTTTTATCTTTGCTTGCCTATTAGAGCCTTTATCCTGGACATCTCTATAGAGCTGCCGTATGAGACTCTTCTACCATTGTATACTACAGACCATCATTAGAGGTGACACTTTCCTGGACACTGGCCTAATCTAATTGACTGCAAGCATTATCTGGCACTGTTCTTGATCTCTGTCCCAGTAAGTAACTATTTACAATGAAGTTATGATAAACATTACCATGAAACAAAAACTGATTGTGTAATCTACGATCGCTATGTTTTCATTATTATAGTTCATCTCATGGAGGTTCATATTCGCCTTCTGTAACAACTGGTCATGAGGACACCATAGAAAAGCACATCAGCGGCCATCATTCTGTGTTTTTTCCCTCTCAATCATCCCTTCTTTGTCATTCAGTGTACTGAGAAGTCTGTTTTCAAGCAATTAAACTGAAAACAGATCTGATAAAGAAGAACATTCCTCCCTCCTCCTGTGACACAGCGTCTCAGGGTCCCAGTAATTCCCCTTGTCAGCACTGACAGGCTCATCTCAGAGGGAGGACTGACGGAGCATTATTACTGGGACTCTGAGAACTGCCTCCCACTGGGAGATAGATGTATGTGTACAGTCGCAACCAATGTTAACATAGTGGGTACAATTTATCTAGCCTCCTTTGAGGAAAGTCAGCAATACTTTTAACTCTTTGGTGGCCTACGGTTATTCATTGCTGTATACACTACATACTGATTCTTGTAGATGTCAACGTTACGTATTTCATGCAGTGGTAGAGATAATTATATAAATTCCAGTTTTAACAAGCCTGTTTGTCATGCATTTTATCCAATCTTAGAGAACAGCGTACAATTTCTCAACTCTGTGGATTATAGCGATCGCACTAAAAGCTCTGTTTTTATGTGAGATGAAAAATGTCTTCAGTAAAGAGTCAAGCCGTGAGCACAGTCGTGTTACCAAACAAATGGGAATAAGCTGCATAAATTGTCCTACACCAATATAATCTGAAAAACCATGCTAATTGCTTTGCATTTGCTGATTACGGACCTTTTTCTCTTTTAGAACATTACAAATAACTTCTTCTGTGCTAAATGAAATCAGTTTGAAAGGTTTGAACAATTCACTCTGTAACTAATAGCAGATATAAGTCAGTGATCACGTTCTCAAATGATCCAACTGTCACGCGTGCTTGTACTTTATAGGTTTGCTTGCATGTCAACAGGAAATAGTCTACATGAAAATTAGACCAACCCTTTCTTAGTCAGGGGTGTTTGCTGAGATTTGAAAGTATACATACAAGTCCTGAACTGGACTGGAATTGACTCCAAAAATGAAGGTCTGCAATTTCATAGGAAACAATTGTCTCAAACTCCTCCTAAAAGGAGCTAGGTACTTCCTGGAATGTGAGTGTGTCTGGGTACTCCTGTACCGGCAAACACATAGCTGTAAATCTGCGGTGTGGTATTTAAAAGTATAACTAAGGGCAATTTTTTTTTTTGTTGCTATCTGTGTCCTGTAGGGAAGATTTCCCATCATTGTCTGTCCCATAGACATAACAGGAGGTGAGATAAAGTCCCTTCAAAGTTAGAGAATCCCAGGGTGTCACCAGGGTCACCAGAACTATTGTGCCCATTGGAAGATGTCCCCTTTATTATTTCAGTATTTTCCTTTACGTTCAATTTCAAATAATACCAATAGAGAGGCTGAATACAACTAATGGGGGCACTGACAGACAGTCTACTCCCTATCTACTGTGTCTAAAAGTTTTGCATTTAGTTATGCTTTAAAGTTATAAAAAATGTAAGCAGACAGCTTTTTATTGTACAACAGACATACCTTGGCTTCTCTGCAATAAAAACGTACTTATCTTCTTTTTAATGAGCACTGAGATGTACATGTACTGTCAAGCATGGTGCCAATGTGGGAGATAAATACGGTAGCTCCCATGCGCATACGAGGGAGTCACAACATCCTCGCTGGGCAATTAAGAGGCCAAAGACCTGGAACCTGGAAGAATCCCTTGAGGAAGATATCAATGGCCAATGAAGGATTCAGCAATCACATTGCTGGAACAGAGGTGAGCATTCTGTGGACTTTTGTTCTGCTTTGATGCCTACTCTGTTGGGATTTGAAGTGAGATTTGATGAGATCACTTTTGTGCTGGTCACTGTTTTCCTTGCTGGAGGCTCTGACATGAGGAAGCAAAACTCTGCTTCTATAAAGATGGCCACCTCAACATAGAGACACGGGGTAAAACAAGGTGTGCAAAGTCAGTAAAAAGGAAAAGTGTCAAAATCAATCCCTCTATCTGGCAATACAACTAATGTTGTCAATACTGTATGGCTGTGGAGCACCAGTGCCTGGAACAGAGAGAAACGGTTGCTGAATAAAGTCTGGTCATTTGAAAAACTTTTTCATGATACCATACTGCTCTCTACTGATTCAACAAAGATAAACTGACACCATTTGTCACACTGAGTACAGTGCAATGGATAGCTCATCCACCGTTCAATATCTAGTGGCTGTGTTTGTCAGGTGAGAAAAGGATCTTCCAAAGGTCACTGAGCATTTCTCCATATGTGTTACCTGGCTAATTCATTTTCTTTCCTCTGCATTGACAGCCACTTAAAGGGAACATGTATAATATTTGTTGTAAACAAATATTTTAAGATGTTATTGCAATTCTTAACTTGCAATTATCCTGTTACTGTAACAAATAGAAAAGGCACCTTGCAAAAGAAAACACTTATAGTTATTCTAAGGGCTCATGCACACTAACAGCTCAAAAAAACGCTGCTTTTTACAGGCATTTAAGCTTTTTATTTCAGCCTGAAGAAGCTTGTACCTTTTGGAGCTCTTTTGCATGCTTTTATTGAGATTCTTTGAGCTTTTTTAAACATAAGCATTTTTTTGCTCATCCCTCCCAATAGCTATTTTTTCCTATTGTTTTTGTGTGTTTACGAGCTTCTTTGAGCTTTTCGTGCTTTCTCGTGCTCTTTTTTACGCTTTGACGCATTTTTGGGCACTTTGGCTTTCTTTTCTGCTCGTAAGCTCCTCTCAAAAACAATGATCTTCTATGTAACCATGTGTTGGGCCATCATTGATCTATGCAGATCAGTGCAGTTTAACCTCCCTGGCGGTATGATTCTGTCTGGAATTATGTACCAAAAGCGGTACCATTTTTTGCATGGAAATTTGGTGTTTTATACTGTAGGCCTGCAGTTCTTAGGAATAACTCGCTTAAATCTGTCCAAACAAGACATCCCGGGTATGATAAAGTTTGAAAAACAAAATCATAAATTTTAATATAATAAATAACTATAAATAATTATAACAAATGATAATGTAATTATAATAAAAATGATTCAATAATGTAATCAACTCAAAATCACTGAAATTTGTTCAGTTGCAGAATTGTCGCTGTCATTATTTTTTTTTTATGACGAATTTGCCCACAAATCGCTATCGCTCAATTCTGGAAGTGATTATAATTTATTATCGCTGTTTTCTAGCTGCTCTAAAACCATTTTTGACATAAAGGGACACTTTTGGTTGCTATGGACAATCTACAGTTTGCAGGCAGAAAGAACAGTTTTTATTATATAAAATTGCATTTAGGACGCTGGGCAGACCACTAGGGACAAGGGGGTGTGTATTTTTTACATACAGTACTGTAATCTATAAGATTTGTGTTTGTTTACTTTTTTTAATTTGGCGCCGTTCTCCGCCCCCGTGCGTCGTAACGTCGCAGGGAACGGAGATCGGTGGCGCACGGGCACTGTGTGAATCAATCGAGGAACCGCTCGCTCACACAGCGGGGATGCATCGCAGGATCCAGGGACAAGGTAAGTAACTTTTTCTAGATGCTGCAAGGTAAGCCGTGCCGCTGCACACTCTGCACATCTACCCCGAGCGTGACTCGGGGTTACCGATCCTAGCATGGAAAAACCACCCCGAGTCACGCTCGGGAATACCGCTAGGAGGGTTAATGGATAATAGACATGTGCATGATGAAAAATGTGTTTAGTTTCATTTATATTAGTTAATTTAGTTATTTACAAATAATAAAAATGGGAGTGGCGCCAACTACAAACACATACACTGTAAAAACAACTGATGCTGCTTCTAAAATTTGTGAATACTAATGTGAAAAAGTAAAAGTGTACTAACAAACAGGGTAAATAAAAACGTATATGTGAATATGAGTGAATTGATAAAAGTTAAAGTTCATGATTTTAACTACATGCCGACTGCCCGCCGTCATATTACTGCGGGACGGTGGCTCTGCTACGCGGGAGCACGTAGCTCTTTGTCCTATCTTTTTAAGCCGCTAGAGGGCGCGCGCCCCCCGAGTCCCGCGCACGTGCCCGGTGGGCGCGATCGCCGCCGGGCACGCGCGCCCGCTCGTTACAGAGCGGGGAACGAGAGCTATGTGTGTAAACACATAGCTCTTGTCCCTGTCAACGGGGGAAACGCTGATCTTCTGTTCATACAATGTATGAACAGAAGATCAGTGATTTCCCCTAGTGAGTCCACCCCCCTCCCCCCATACAGTTAGAACACACCAGGAACACACTTAACCCCTTCCCTGCCCCCTAGTGTTAACCCCTTCACTGCCAATGGCATTTTTATAGTAATCCAATGCATTTCTATAGCATTGATCACTATAAAAATGCCAATGGTCCCAAAAATGTGTCAAAATTGGCCGATGTGTCCACCATAATATCGCAGTACCGAAAAAAAACGCTGATCGCCGCCATTACTAATAAAAAAAAATATATTAATAAAAATGCCATAAAACTACCCCTTTTTTGTAAACGCTATAAATTTTGCGCAAACCAATCAATAAACGCTAATTGCGTTTTTTTTTTTACGAAAAATATGTAGAAGAATACGTATCGGCCTAAACTGGGGAAAATTTTATTTTTTTTGATATTTTTTGGGGATATTTATTATAGCAAAATGTAAAAAATATTGCATTTTTTTCAAAATAGTCGCTCTATTTTTTTTTTAGCGCAAAAAATAAAAACCGCAGAGATGATCAAATACCACCAAAAGAAAGCTCTATTTGTGGGAAAAAAAAGGACGCCAATTTTGTTTTGGAGCCACATTGCACGACCGCGCAATTGTCAGTTAAAGCGACGCAGTGCCGAATCACAAAAAGTGCTCTGGTCAGGAAGGGGGTAAATCCTTCCGGGGCTGAAGTGGTTAACAAACATTGCTACAAGACCAAAAACATAAAATGTGGTTCTTCTGTATAAACTCCAGTCACCAGGTGATAATACAGTGCAATTGCTTCAAAATAAAGTGCTTCACCCGAAGTGGTATATCAAAGCGCTCACCAGATTCCTTTGGCCACCGAGTGACCCTCAGGCATGTAATAAACAAAAAGGACTTCTTTACGCCCGATCTTTCTTCATAAGATGGTCAGTGTATTAATGCTGTCTACAGATCACCAAATCTCAATCGAATCTGGAATGGTATACTGTATGTAACTCCAGCTTTGGATGTGAGCTGGAGTTACATCTAAATACATATACCATATACCAATCTACCAAATCAAAAACTTTACATTTTTTTTCTGATTCTAATGTGGCAAAATGAACAAACAAAAGGAAAATCTTCATCAAACGATTACGATTCTAAATCACCTTTGGCTTAAAGTTGAAATAAAACTTAGAGTAAGGGAGGGCCATACTCCTATCATATTTTTTTTGCTATATGTGTCGCATTGCAGAGATTTCCCTTCACATCCTGTCTAATAGCCCAACAGGAAGTGATAGGAAATTCCTGCAAATTAGAAGAATTCCAGGTCACCAGAACTAACATCTCTTTTAGAAGATTTCCCACACTATTGTCCTAGGGACAACCCAAAATTTGGGATTTTCTTTTACTTTCATTTTCAATAATAATGGTAAACACAACAAATAGAGAGGGTTAGGCCACGTACACACAATCGGTCAAACCGATGACAATGGTCTGATGGACCGTTTTCATCAGACCAAACCGATCGTGTGTGGGCGATATCGGTTATTTATCCATCGGGTAAAAAAAAATCTAAATCAAACAAGTTTTAAATTTAACCGATAGATATCTAACCAATAGTAAAAAAACAATTGTCTGTGGGTACGTCCATCTGTTAAAAATCCATGCATGCTCAGAATCAAGTCGACGCATGCTTGGAAGCATTGAACTTCATTTTTTTCAGCACGTCGTTTTTTTAACCGATGGTGTGTAGGCACGACTGACCATCAGTCAGCTTCATCGGTTAACTGATAGAAAAATCCATCAGACCGTTCTCATTGGTTTGACCGATCGTGTGTACAGGGCTATAATCTCCTAAACAGAGGCACAGACAGCAGTACAAACTGATAACTGTTCGAATCCCTCTCCACTCTGCAAAATGTAAAAAAAAAAAAATTTGCCTTTAGTAATACTTTAACTAAAACAGCATTGTTTTGAAATAGTACTCTAATAACACATGCAGTCTTTCATTTCAGACACGTGTTTACAGATAGAAGTCGACAGGAATTCAATGTAAAATTTTATTCAAATTTCAATTCAAATTTTGGAAATTCAGACTAATTTTGTTTAGTTATTTAGAGCAAATTTAAACAAACTGCACATGTCTAGTGGACAACCACCAAAGTAAACCAATAATACATTTATAGATATACAGTATGTTATAAAAGAAATGAGGTTACCCTTGCACAGGTTAGCTTCAGTAAAAATTCACTTGCTAAACTGATTTTTGGAACCAAAGATCTAAGCAGCTAAATTCAGATTTTGACTCTTCTTGCACATGTCAAGCTTGGCACTATCCTAGCCCCCCTCACTGTCTATTGCATGTTTAATGTGATGGATTGTCTTCCTCTCCAAATGAGGGACACAGCTATGTTCAAATTTTATAGCAAGTCAATATTTGCACAACATTTCAGATATTTCTGAAATTGGACATAAACCAATACCATTTTGTTAGAATTTTTTTTTTTTTCAAAGCTAATTTTGGATTTTCTAATAGTTAATGGGTCAATTTACATTAGTTTTTCAACTGTAGTGATGAGGAAAATTGAAAGACAAGATTGGAAAACTTTTCTTAAACTTGCTAAATTGTAATTGCAAATTGGGTTTTCTTATTTTTATATGCACATGCATCCCCAAATTGAATGAAGAATTCGAAAAACATTGGCATGGCAATCAAACCAAAATGTTTAGGGTTTTATATCAAATTTGTCAAATCTATAATGATACTATAGTACACTCTGACAAATGATTTTCGTGAACGTTCATGCGTTCAAACAAAATTTTACTGTATGGCTAGCTTGAATCTATGGAGCTACTGCTATTCTGCTGAAGGTGACCTATGCTTATGCAAATATTCTTGGTGTGCTCATCATGTCATTAAGTTTCTGACAGATTTACTTTAGGAGCTCAACTACATGGGTGATATCTCATTTATTCAAATTGGGTGCAGCAAACCTGTGACTGATTACTGACATTGTAGCAAGTGACAGTTAACGTACCTTGCTACAAATGCTGCAGGGACCTGAAATGGCTGTAAAAAGATGCAGCATTGCTTCCACATCATGTGTGGATCAGTAAAGTGCAGCAAACCCAAAACTCACTTCTTCTATAACTGAAAAAAAAACACTACTTTTTGGTTTCGCTCACATAGTTTAACATTCTTTAAGGCAACTGCCTGCTCCGTCCGTTTACTTCATTTGTATTCTCACTCCTGCCCCCACACTGAATTTGCAAAGACATCTGAAGTGTCATAAGATGACCTTTAGCAAACACTTTGCAAATGTGCAACCATTTGTAAGATTTTTATTCCACTAATAGATGATTTTATATCATTTCCATATGGTTGTAATTTGTTCCCTTTGCAGGTGTCACATTCTTTTTTAATGCTCCAGCATGAGGAATTAAATATCAGGCTGTAACTAAATGTAGCTTCGCTGCTAAATGGACGTTGCGATACATTTGCATCTGTTAGGTGCAAAATTATTTTATGCATTGATGTTCTGTCCTAACCTGCTTGAAGAAGTGAGAACAGAGCTATCAAAAGTAAGCAGTAATTTGCCACGACTGTAAAAGGAAGACTCTATTAGTTTAATTGCGAATGGATATGTTCTGTGTTGAAACACTAAAATAAAAAAAATAATAAATGTGAAAATGTAAATGACCATTGCTGATAATTTCGTTTTCTCATATTATATTTATTTTTATCATGTTAATATCTGAAAATGGCCCTGCTTCCTCAAGTTGAATTTGCATGTTAACAAGTGTTTAAAGTAACACTAAACTCTGGTTTTAAAAAAAAATGCTAATAGAGTATGTTTTCTTAACGCAAAAAAGTATCTTATATTGCTCTCAGCCTTCTCCAAACTCCTTTTTTTTCTGCTATGATCAAACTTCCTGTATAAGAGTGGCTATGTTCATTCTGCATTTTCACTGTATGTAGGAACATAGTCAACCTCTCTTGCTTGCTCCCTAGATGGACTATTAACTATGGGATTTGTAGTGTGCGCTGCTCATTCCAAACTAATGGAGGAGGAGGAGATGTTCAAGAGCTCACGGAGAACGTTACAAGGAGCAAAAAATACAGTAACAGCAGTTTAATGAAAAATTAATTCGAGGGCCACGAAGTAGTGAATATGCATGGAATATTTTTGGAGAATAAGGATATAATTTAGTGCTATTTTAAGGCATACTAGGGTGAAAAGTTGCATGCAAGGGTGCTAAGGTGCATACATAAGTTGAAAGGGCACTTCAACATGCCTTAAATACCATTTAAGGTGCCCTAACTGTTTCTGAGGCTAATGAACATCCCAACATGTATAGGTACATCTCCATAATAACTTTGAGGTCCTTGCCATTCATGTAATGATCACCAAATATTTTTGGAGTCTGTGAGATTTAATTTAATGTATACCATGAGTAAACTGCCACTACTTTAAATCTGTGTTGATCTACCGCTTACAATTTCTTGCGACCATTTAATATTTTTTATGATTTTTGAGATATACATGTAAATTATCCAATTGATCTCCGGAAGATTTACTCCCCTTCATGACTACGCCCTTTTTTTTGCGATACGGCACTGACAAATGCACGATCATGCAACAATGTACCTAAATACAATTTATGTAATATTTTTCACACAAATAGAGCTCCAGATCACCACTGTTTTTCTTTTTTGGAAAAAAACTAAAATACTTTCTGTTATAAAACACATCCAATAAAAATTTTTAAATCAAATTTCTTCATAAATTTAGGCCAATATTTTTGGTACAATAAATCCCAGTATATCTACCTATTTCTGCAATCAGGAGACACTGTGGCATTGTTGCAGGGGGAGCCATTTCCCTCTAGTGTTGAGTTGATGCTGACCTGTTACCTTCTTAATCAGAGACAAGGCAGAGCAAAGAATCTTGGGACCTGTAGTCCGTATGGATGGGATTCACCCTCTGGCTGAGTGATGTGGAACTACAACTACCAGCTGGCTGATGGGAAAGAGTGGACCACTGGGAGAGACTATAAAGAGGCAGGGATTGAGGCCTGGTGCGCTCTCTTGGGACCCGGCATGGATTTGTATTCAGGGAATCTGTATGGTGTGTGCTGCAGCTGAGTCGCAGCCTGCTTTGCAGAATCATCCAATGGATATCTGGAGGGATGAGTCAGTGATCACTGTGAATCCAGTTACAGTATAATTTACCCAGGAAGGTTGTTTGCTGTTTATTCTCAACCTATTGAGTCAGCTACTCTGCTTTACCATACAACATTTCTTTGCATGCTATCAAACATCAAACAGCTAGCTGAAGATCAACAGGATTGCCACACAGCAACACAGGACTACTTCCACCTCCCTCACCATTTCATTAAAGCTCATAGAGTTATAAACCACTAAGAACTCTCTGAAAGAGCAGGTTGAATTGCAACACAGTTCTCTTTGCTAAAAATTGTATTTATTTACTGTCCTGCAATTATGTGTGAAGGAGCAGTAAAGAGGGGTCTGACACTCATAAGAGCCATTCATCTGCTCTACTGTAGCCTGTTCACATAGACATTACATGTGCTCAGTTGGGCGCAGGGATTGAGATGTTCACTACTGAATGTTTAAATCTCATAAGTGATTGTTATTTAGTTATTAATGACATTTCTGTGGGAGACAACGTTTTAAAGTGTAAACTTGAGTTGACTCTTTGATTTCTTTTTCTTCTTCCATCTCATTAAGAAAAATTTGCTGATTTAATCAAGTCTGTGTATTTCCTTCTTATTGCAGTCATTTGAAGATGAACCCAGGGTGTCAGGTTGCTTTGACCATTAATATGCTTTAAAACAAACCTTCACCCTCTTATCCCCCGTACGCACGACCGGTTTTCCTGTCGAAAAAAAAAACGATGGTTTTCCCAATGGGATTCCGCTCAAGCTTGTCTTGCGTACACACAGTCACGCCAAGCCTTTCGATAAGGCCAGAAAGAATACGGCGGCACTAGACAGAGCTGTGACAGGGTATGAGAGGATCTCAGTGGGACAACGCTGGATCCACTGGATGGGTAAGTAGCTAAAATATGCAGATACCACCTTAAGGTAAGCGGGGGTGAAAAAAAAAAAAACAGGTTAGACGCAGATCTACTTTTAGGTTGACCAAACATTGGATATGTTAACTGCATGCATTTTAAGTAATGTAAGTGTAACACATACAACTATTATTTCCCTCCCACAGAAGTCTCAGTATTCCCCCTGACCATGCATTCATCTAGATTTCTGTCCAGAAGGACGACATTTCTTTGCATTACCACATGTCAGCATTTTATTCCTGGACAATGTGCTGGCTCAGAGGTGACACAGTCATGTAATTCTGGTAGCTGTGTAGTTTTCATCTGTTCTCACAAATTTCTGACACAGCTCAACCCCGGCTGCAGCTGCTCACTTAATAACATGCTACAAAGCTGGAGTCCGATCACTGGGGAAGAAGAGACTAGGAAACACATTCTACTGCTTGCAGCATACCAAGACTACCATCTTATTACAGACTATATTACTTGACTGACGTTCACAGACTGCTGCTTAATAATAAAATGTAGTGTTTAAAAAAAAAAAAAATACTCTAGCAATATATAGTGACATGTCAAGAATTTATCCAAGGACTGGTGGCAGAATATGCGAACTGTCTTGCAATATGACAGGTTAATTTTTTTTACATCGTGGGTGACGTTGCAAGTTTGATAAGCTTTGGGAAGCCTGGTTGGCTACCCCAGGTCTTACCCCTTTTGACTTGGTACCGTATATATTGGTATAATTACCTTCATGCTATGTCTCACAAGTGTAGCACTCTGTAGTCGCAGAGATATGTCTGCCATGTCTATATTTTAGGGTGATCTTTTCCTTTACCTTTTAACCAGTTGTCCATAAAACGTATATATACTGCGGCAAGGATGTGATTATACACAACAGATGCTGATCAGTGGGAGCCAGCCATTGGATGACCGCCGGCACCTGCCGATCTTTGGGAAGGCATACAGGACAGGGCTTGACCTATATAAACAAGACAGAGCTCTGTCCTGTCAGTGGGGAAGTAATGGATTTTCTTATCATGCAAAGCAAGAAAATCTGTTACGTCCCTTAGTAAAAGCAGCCCACTAGTACACCACAACACTGGCTAGGCACATATTTAACCCTTTGATTGCCCGGGATGTTTAACCACTTCCCGCCCGCCATATAGAAAAATGACTGCCGGAAAGTGGTTCTGTTATCCTGACTGGGCGTGCAGCTCTGACACACTGTAACTCTGATCATGGTAAAGAACCTATGCTGTAGGCTCTTTACCACATGATCAGCTGTGACCAATCAAAGCTGATCACAGTCCATTAGTGCCATCTTTTAGTGCCCATCTATTAGTGCCCATCAGCTTCAATAAGTGCCAATCAGTGCCACCTGTCAGTGCCCATTAGTGCTGCCTATTAGTACTCATCAGTGCTGCATATCAGTGCCCATCATTGGCACCTATCAGTGCCCATCAGTGCACATCATTTCCGGATCATAGGGATAGAGCGGTGGAGCGCACGCTGGTTACTGACCACCAGCCATCCCTAGTGCAAGACTGTTTTTCCTGACCCGTTTAGTTTTGTTTTTATTGTTTGGATCAATTTGCATAGTGCATGTTTTGAGATGCAAACTATCGATTTTTAAACATTTTTAATAAAAACAAAAAAAAAGTTTGGAGGCTTTTTTCTGATTTACTTCTCTGAGGAGCTGGGACAGAGGTTATAGAAAACCACTTATTTTGAGCTAGAGGTGAGGATCGGGACCCCGGGAGCAGCCTGATTAAAACTTCTATTGGAACTGCTATTTGTGATATCCATCTCTTTCACTGTCTGTTTGGTTAAGAAAGCTAAGAGAGCCAAAGCTTGGCTTGGCTAAATTTTACATTGTCCTACAATGTAAAATTAATATTCAGCAATATAAAAAAAGAGTAAAACAAAAAAAAAGTAGGTGTCGAGAGACGGCAGTAGCGATATGGTGGGTTGCTTTTCAGAGGGCAGTAAGTATTACCGCCTGTCTGAAAGAGCCCTTAATGATGTTTTGTTGTAATCATC
This sequence comes from Rana kukunoris, assembly GCA_029574335.1. Taxonomy (NCBI): domain Eukaryota; kingdom Metazoa; phylum Chordata; class Amphibia; order Anura; family Ranidae; genus Rana; species Rana kukunoris. Next base: position 255,199,656 of record CM056051.1, on the reverse strand, counting down.
AATATCATCAATCAATATTTAACATTCCCCTTTAACGTCATGCTTCCTTCTCATTGCTGTCTCATCATCCTCTCATACCTGCCTGTCTTGACACGGCTGGAAAAACTACTTCATATTCTTTAAGCTTCTTTCAGTAATAATGGTTTTCTTCTTCCCAGTCATTCACAATTAACTCAGCTGTAACCTAGATCTGAAGTTGAGTTTTTTCTGAGATCTGATTGGTGCCAGATTTTATAGTGAATGAGGTTGGGGAATAGTCTTACTACTGAACAAGGATTAGCGCTGTGATTATCAGAAGTAGTCCAGCTATTGCTGAGAACATTTGCATATTCTTCCCGACAGTCCTGCTTTGCAAAGAAGAAAATATTTCTATTGGTTTTATATGTACTTATCATCCATATGTCTCCTAGGATATGAAGACTATAGATGTACAAAGTACAGTAAACCTTAGCAAACCATCAGATTTTACCTTTACTTTGAGCAGTCAAAACAGCAAACGGTAATTGCTTATTGACTGTCATGAATGATTGTGCTTTTCTTTATCAAAAATGCACAACAGACTTGTAATGATTGCAGAGTCTATTCTATTCCATTCTATTCTGCTATACAAAAGCATACCATGTATTCTGTCTACAGGTGTCGAATCCATTATGTCCAATATTAGGGATGGGTGCTTTTCTCTAGAACTCTCTGTAATTTGGAACATTTTGTGTAAAGTACATTGAATGACATTTAAAAGTGACCCGTGTTTTAAACACCCTGCCCTTGGCATCTCCATTCTCATTAAATTGTTAAGTACTGCTCCACACAATTTTAAGTAGAAAATGCTTTGTGATTTCATCTAGGCGTTTGACATTTTTAAGGAAAATTAAAAATTATTCATATTTTGTCTTTCTCAAGCTTTCTGAATAATGGATAATGCACCCGTCTGTTAGATGGAGCCTTATAATAAGTACATGCCTATTGGATGTGTGGGGTTCCAATTTATGACCTGAAATGCTTGGATGTGACCAGTCCAGGGCAAGCTATGAAATATGCATCATTGGTAGCATACTTAATCACACAGTGCTTCAGTTCTTTAACAGGATAGTACCATTTCTCAAATCTGTATATAGCACTACTCCCACAGAAGCCACTTGGTTGATCGTATTCTCTGTTCTTTGCCTCGACTCAGCTCCTTGGACACACTTAGTTGATTGGAAATTGCTACAAGCACTTTTAAGAACATAGGTATTGATACCATTATCTCAGCTGTGGATTATTACCAGGAAATATAGACAAGACGGGTTAAAATAAATAGTGGTATGAGCTTAAATGAGCATACAGAAGGTAGGTTTGGACAGAGGGGTTTATTTACTAAATCTGGAGAGTGCAAAATCTGTCTCTCTTCTGCATAGAAACCAATCAGCTTCCAGGTTTTATTGCCAAGACATAATTGAACAAGCTAAAGTTAGAAGCTGATTGGCTACCATACACAGCTGCACAAGATTCTGAGTGCACCAGTTTTAGTAAATCTACCCCAAAGTCTTTTAAACAGTATAATCACTATGCAAAGCTAACTTAGAGTAGAGTTCTGTATCACTAGACTGGAATCAACTCATAAATGATCCAAGTCAGCAATAAACTAGAATGGCTAGAATGTAATGCCAAAAAAGAAAAAAGAACAGCAATTAGGGCCTCTATGTACTGTAATGGCTGCACAGCTGCACAGCATGAGATGTGCTATAGGACAATACCAAGAACTCCCAGCTAGTCCTCATAATATGTCAATAAGTCAAATACATATAAAAGTAATTAAAAATATATGGTGTGCAAGCTAATACCCATTACCAATTGTGTGGCTGTGGTGGAAGATAGATTGCTCTTTCTCACAGTCAACCTAAAGGAGGCCAATAGCTATGTACAAGCCTTGCTGGTAGACTGTCAGCCTACCAGCTGTCGGGCCATTCGTGCCAGCACACTAATTGACGTCAACGGAGAGCCTTGAAAATGCCAGAAGGAAGCCACAGATAGACTTAGGTTGCTGTGGAAATTTGCTTCATGCGCAGGCACTTTTTAAAGTACAATGGACTCAGAGCCAGACCTATAGATTTATAGGCCTGGATTCACACACATCGGCGCATATTTATGCCGCCGTAGCATATCTCTTTTACGCTACGCCGGCGCATCGCGGAGAGGCAAGCATGGAATTCAGAAAGCACATGCTCCCAACTCTGCGCCGGCGTAGCGTATATTTCGGCGTAAGTGGAAATAGGTGAAAGTGGGCTGGAAGTGGGCGTGATCCATGTTAATGAAGCATGACCCTATGTAAATGATGGGCCGGGCACCAGACAAGTACTCAAAATGAACTGCACATGTGTCGGGACATGGACGTATCCCCGTGCGCATGCGTACAACCACGTCGGAACAATTGCTTAAGATACGCCGGATCACTGTGTACGCCTTGAACGTAACCTACGCCCAGCCAGACCCACGTCGGCCCATATTCACAGACATCCAACGAAAAATACGTAGGCTTGTGTTCCCTGGTCCATACCTTTGCATGGGTTGCGCCTCATCTATGGGGAATAACTTTACGCCGAACGTAAAACTTACGCAAACCGCGTAAATCATGCACCGGGCGCAAGTACGTTCGTGAATCGGTGTATCTCCCTCATTTGCATATTTGAATAGAAAATCAATGGGAGTGCCACATGCGTCCAGCGTAAATATGCGCCCACTATACGCCGGCGTAGGCAAGTTACGTCGGTGGGATGAAGTCTGTTTTTAGGCGTATCTTAGTTTGTTGGTTCGGCGCACAGATACGACGGCGCGTATTAGTACTTACGCGGCATATCTGGAGATACGTCGGCGTAAGTGCTTTGTGAATCCGGGCCATAGTATGTGGTGCAATGTCCCTTCAGAGGTACCTTTTGGTCTAAGCAATAGACAAAGGTCTCCATGGACCAGCTATGAAGTTCTTAGTCCTAACTCTTCAGCAGGCTAATGTTTCTGCTCAGTTCTCCCGGTGGTGCACATGAGTACAGTCCCAGTCAAACCTACAGGTAGCAAATAGGGCTACTAGATAACTGTATAGTCAGTTCCTAAAAGCCGCACTCAAAAAAAACGTTCCTATAATTAAAATGAATCACAAAAATAGACATGCCACAGCAAAACTGGAACAAAAAGCTAACATTTCACACTGTAGCTTCAGTGCTTAGTCTCATCATCCAGTCACACACAGTGATTAGTCTTCCCTCTGCTTTTCACCCAGGTAACTCTAGCTGTAAGCGCATTTGGACTCAGCACTCTAGATCCAACTCAGGTCACCGATATGAAGCAAGTAATAGCGCACACAGGACAGTGATGTGCACTCTCTGGTTTCCCCTGGGGGTAAGGGGAAGTTATCTCCTGTACAGCCAGGAAAAATGCATCTCTTTCCTCTCCTCCTGGCAATTTCTCTCTCTCTGGTTAATGTAGTTCAAAATCTCTTGATCACCATAGTAGAGTCTCTTCCCTAGACTAAAGTTAGCATAGTGTATTGCTGCCTGGCTCAGTCTATTGAACTCTACCTGGTCATCGGCTTCCTCCCCTCACTGGAAACAGCCATTAGCCAGTTCAGAGCCACAGGGTACTAGATACAAAGAGCATCGGCAGACAGTGTTTCCTCACTGTCTATTTTTAGCTAAGCACCCAGCTACATAAATAATGTTTTGCTGTGTCTGGAATATGTAGTCCTGTATGCGACCATGCAATATGCATAAATATGTATATCTCTATATCTGCCTGTCCACACAAGTGAGGTGGATGTGCTGTGCTATTGTATTGTGATTTGTGACAGTAGGACTCCTCCGCTGTCAGATCAGTGCTGTAGCTGATTTACTGTAGCTGCTGATCAAATGAAAATTGTTCAACTTTCCTGTTAGGCCGAGTACACACGATCGGACATGTACGATGAAACTGGTCTGCAGACCGGTTTCATCAGACCAGTTTGATGGTGTGTACGGCCTATCGGACCGTTTTCCATTGGACCAAAGTTTTAAAACATGCTTTAAAATCTGTCCGACGGACAGGTTCGATGGTTAGTACACAAAAGCATCGGACCAAAAACCTGCGCATGCTCAGAATCAAGTCGACGCATGCTTGGAAGCATTGAACTTTGTTTTTTCATCACGTTGTTGTGTTCTACGTCACCGCGTTCTGGTCTGATCGGATTTTGGTCCAATGGTGTGTACGCACATCAGACAAGTTCAGAGTTGTCTGATGAAAATGGTCCGTCAGACAAGTCTCATCAGACAAGTCTGATCGTGTGTACAAGGCCTAAGACAGAAATTGATTATTATATCAACTTCTACGAAGCAGTAACAGCCATAGATGGATCACAACTTGGCTAGTCCCTGCTGTGCTGCTGTTCCTTTAGAGCTCTTTGGCATGGCCATGACTCCTGCAAGCATGCTCCGGAGTGAAGTAATCACGGCTCGATCATTCAATCGGATGCAGCCCACAATAACAGAAGAAAGGTTGGGTGAGGATGGAAGCCTCTGCAGAGGTGACAGCATGCCGCTGGAGGGCTTAATTTCAAGGTAAGTCTTTCACAATGTGCTAGTGTGCAATGCAGCTATACAAAGATGGCAAATTATCTTTCAGCCTGTTATGTATGTTGATTATGGTGTCTGCTATGCCTCGTACACACAATGAGAATATCGGAGGAATGTTGTTTGTTTTTTTATTTGCATGCTAGTCTCATATTGAAATCCAATAGGTTACTAAAGTTCCGAAAATTATTGGATGATAGAATACACCTTCAGGAGTGATGTCAGAAAATAAAAAATGTTGAGCTTGTCCCTTCTGATAATTTTCATGAACTATCATGATCGGCTCTCGAAAGCTCTGTACTAACTGTCAGAATATCGCATGATCAATTCGAAAGTGGTATTTGTTGTCCGATTTTCTCATCGTCAGGACTAGGCATTAGGCTAGCCAGTGGACAAAGGTAGGAAAGGCTGGCTCAGAATGGTTGACAGAAAGATCAAATCTGCCTTTTGAAAATGTATGTAGTTTTGAGTGACATAGACTTGTCATTTAGTACCATGGAGTCTAAATTCAACAGGATTACTGTTATGTCTGTCCAGCTGTCAAAGTCTGGCTATCAATTTCAGTCTTACTGCGTCATCACAGTCTGTCTCCCTGTCCACTCCATGTCTGTAAATCTGTATTATAAAAAAAAATAACTCTCTACAAGAGATTATTGAGATGAGTTTGAATTAATGCCAGTCTTTATTGACCTTTGTAAATGGATTTATGCTCTAGCCCAAATAATTATTTTAAAGTCACAGTGAGGGGTTATTTTATAAAATCGGAGAGTGCAAAAACTGGTGCAACTCTGCATAGAAACCAGCAAATCAGCTTCCATTTTTTTTTGCCAAAGCTTAATTGAAAAAGCTGAAGTTAGAAGCTACCATGCACAGCTGCACCAGATTCTTTAGTGCTCTAGTAAATCTACCCAATTTTTCCATAGTTAACACTAAGGCCCCTTTCACATTGGAGAAACAGCCACGCTGGCGGTATAGCGCCGCTAAAAATAGCGGCGCTATACCGTCGGATTTGCTGCGAGGTGTGGCCACTAGCGGTTCGGCCCTGAAAGGGTTAATACCGCCCGCAATGCGCCTCTATAGAGGCGCATTGCGGGCGGTATTGCCACGGTTTCCCATTGTTTTCAATGGAAAGGAGCGGTGAAGGAGCGGTATACACGCCGCTCTTCTCACCGCTCCAAAGATGCTGCTGACAGGAGATTTTTTTTCTCTCCCGCCAGCGCATCGCCTCAGTGTGAAAGCCCTCGGGCTTTCACATTGAGGTTGCTTGGCAGGAGTTTTTCAGGCGGTATAGCAGCGCTATTTATAGCGGTGTACCGCCTGAAAAACTCCTCAATGTGAAAGGGGCCTTATAGCTACATTTTAGATTGGAGTCTCCCAAATCCAGTACCAAGGGACTATTGAGAAGTTGTACTTTTAAAACCTCCACATATTTGCAAATAAGTATTTATTGGATACAGTCTAAAAGAAGAACATTTATTTCACATGGGATATTTCGCGGTGAAGGGAATTTGGCCAGCTTAAACAACATTGCCAAAAAAAGATACAAGTTTCAGTCTTACTTGAAAATTTTTTGTATAGTCTTAATAAAGATGGAACAAAAAAAAAAATCTGGTACTCAAGAATACAGACTGCTTGATCCAAGAATTGAATCTCCCCGATTTAGTCCAATCACACAATTCAGACACTTTGCACAGGGTCGTTGTTCTGGTTAGGTCAAATCGTATGCAAAAACATCATAGGCACACTGAAGTTTTTAGTGCTAGAAAGGGGCAGGGGATTATTTTGTGTAATATTTCTTATACATGCATTTGCGAGATAAGACTATTTTGAGAGACTATAAAGCCTACTTGAAAGTTGTGGTTATTTCTGGTATGAGAGGCTCCTAAGCAAATGACTGCAATTATTTTGCAAAGTTTTTTTTTTTCTATATCCATTAGCATATTGATGTGGACCAGAGCATAATGCCACCTACAAATTTTCAGCGAATATATTAAATAAAACATTTGCATATCATAATTAGCTAATGTTTCTGTAGTCCACAAAAGCCAGTTAACATTCACAATATGATGTGCATGAATCTGGCAGTAACACTCTATCTTGTCTACTGATGAGAGATGGTGCTAAATTATACTACATTTGTACAGCAATGTCTCTAATGACCAGTAAATAGTTGGGGAGATATGAAATTCGAAACTTAGAAATAGTATTTTTTTCCCATGAGCCTTTGCCCCTCTCATTCTTCTAAACTGGTTTAATGCCATTAAAAATAAAATAACTGAGTTTAGGTTAAACTAAACCTGAACTTTGAGGGTTTTGTCCAAAAAAGGTTAGCAAAAGTTAAAGGATTTTTCACCAGTATTACCCCTGGTCTCCCTGGACCTGATCTTTTCCCATTTACTGACTTACCATGACTTTTTCCACATTGTGTCTTAGTGTAGAGGTGGCCATCTTAGTAGAAGAACAGAGTTTTGCCTCCTTATGTCAGAGTAGCTCCATGATGAGTGATGATTACTGGTGGATAGATATTTCATAAGCAGCAAGAGATGTGTAGGAAGCTCAGAACAAAAGAAGCAGAAGCAGGGTGAACCTCCCACTGAAGCTCCTCCACCAAGAAAAACAGTGAACAGATCATTATACTACAAGGAAGTGGTGGCTTTATTGTTTGGCAATTTTTGAAATTTACAAAGGCTGCATATTGAAATGAAAAGGTTTTTTTTTTTTTTTTTTACATCATGTTTGACCTCCCTGGACCTGATCTTTTCCTTTTTACTGACTTACCATGACTTTTTCCACATTTTGTGTTTGTGTAGAGGTGGCCATCTTAGTAGGAGAACAAAGCTTTACCTCTTTATGTCAGAGTAGCCCCATGATGACTGATGAATGAATGAATGAATGAAAACTTATATAGCGCAGCACATGCAAACTAAATCGCCTCTGATGATCTGATTACTGGTGGAGGGATTTTTCATGGGCAGCAGGAGATGTGTAGGAAGCTCAGAAGAAAAGAAGCAAAGTAAACCTCACAATGAAGCTCCTCCACCAAAAAAACAGTGAGCAGATCATTATACTACAAGGAAGTGGTGCCTTCATTGTTTGGCAATTTTTGAAATTTACAGCAGCTGCATATTGCATTTTTTTTTTTTTTTACATCATATTTGGCTTCCATGGCAAAGAACATTTTTGGCTGACTGTTTTATCTTAGGTGGCATAGATGGTGGCCATGCAGGCTTTCTCATTACAGCACTGGGGATGATCATCTGATTATCATAATAGCAGAGTGTCCCAGTTTACACTCATTTTAGAAATGAGCCATATGAACTTATACCTTATACATCAAGAATTTTATAATTCATTAATCCACATTTATTACTTAAACAATTTTATTCAGGACACTATTCTTATAAATCCAGTTCTCTACTTTTAGGACTGTAAATCTGTTTTGAGTGTAAAATTCTATTATGCATACAGAATATTAACATGGGCTATTAACAGTGAATACAGAGTGAACCTGTAGACCTTGCTTGTTTTTTATTTGCATTAAAGCACAGGGATTTGTCACTATGCAAAACACCTTGAATTAAACACCATATGGAGGTACCTAACAAGTCATTTCATTGGGGTGCAATTTGCACATTTTTAGGAAATGATAAAAAAAGAGTGAATTTTATAAAAAAAATAAATGTATATGATAAAAAGGATTAAAGATTAGTAATATAAACAAAGGGTTTATCAAACAGTTTATGGAGAAAATTGTAAAATGTAAATTCAAAATAATTTTTCATTTTTCTTAAAGACCCCCAGCTATTCTAGTAAAACTTTAGATCCCACAGCTATTCTAGTAAAACTTTAGATCTCACAGCTATTCTAGTAAAACTTTAGATCCCACAGCTATTCTAGTATATTGAAAGTGAAAACATATTGATGTAAAAGACATTACGCTATGTAATTTCAAATGGTAATTTTGTTTTAGTAAGATAAAAGTATATGTAAACAATACATTTATCTTATTCAGTACTTTTTTGACTATTAAATATACCATTGAAAGTGTTTTGGTATATCTATATATGGTAAGATAAGGTTATAAGAAAAGGCAAATAAAATATCTGTCGATTAAGGTTTCACTCCTTGCCCAAGATACGCTTGGCAGGTCAAGAACCTACGTCCAACCCTAAAAAGATCCTGGAGGCATTCAAAACATTCTATTCTGACCTGTATAGTGCCCCTCCACAGATTCCCAGGGATTCGATTGACTACTTTTTGGACAGCCTACCCATCCCATCCTTAGACGTAGAACATAGAGACAGGCTGGAAGCACCCTTTTCGGTTGAAGAGGTGGCGACAGTAATCAAGGGCCTCCGAAAGGGTTCAGCCCCGGTCCTCTATTATAAGTCATTTGCAGATACCCTAGTCCCACATATGACAAACTTTTTTAATTTCAAGACTCAAGGCACCCCTTTGGGTACACAACTTAATACAGCATACATTACGGTTATTCCAAAACCGGATAAAAACCCAGAAGAAGTCTGTAACTATCGCCCCATTTCCCTGATAAATAATGACCTTAAAATTCTTACAAAAATTCTAGCTCTCCGTATCTCCTCTTTCATTAATAAATATATTCACAAGGACCAAGTCGGATTTATTCCAGGTCGACAAGGCCCAGATCAAGTGAGAAGGGCAGTGGACATTGTCTCAATTTTGCAATCCAACTGGGACGGAGGTCCGAAACAAAAAGGCTTTCTCCTAGCTCTTGATCTGCAGAAGGCCTTTGATTCTGTGTCCTGGCAATATCTTCTCCCCCTACTAGAACGATGGGGCTTTGGCCCGAGATTTATGGGGGTAATACAAGCTCTCTATTCTAAACCAAAGGCCCAAATTCGAATCCAAGGGTACTACTCTTCTCCTATAGACATAGCCAGGGGTACCAGACAGGGATGCCCCTTCTCCCCAATCATCTTTGCAATGGCAATTGAAACCTTGGCGATAGCCATTCGACAGAACCCTGATATTCAAGGCGTTTCATGTGGAGACCAAACTCATAAATGTGGGCTCTTTGCCGATGACTTACTACTATTTCTAAATTCTCCTATTACTTGCCTACCAAACCTTTGCAAGGTAATTTCGGATTTCTCTAAAATCTCAGGTCTCCAAGTCAATTATGCCAAATCACAAGCCTTGAACGTATCCCTTCCACCTTCTACAGTATCCCTCCTCCAACAGTCATTCAAATTTGAATGGTGTCCCTCATCTATCAAATATCTAGGGATTTCCTTAACAGCTCGTACAGAATCCCTTTACACAAATAACTATCCTTCCCTATACCGAAAACTTACAGCCGACATGAATAACTGGGCCAAATATGATCTTTCCTGGCTGGGCAGAATTAACTCTATAAAGATGACTTTGCTTCCTAGAATTTTATATCTATTCCACTCCCTTCCCATTCCCATCAGAAAAGACAACATGCAGAGTTTACAAAGCAAAATACTCAAATTCATTTGGGGCAAGTCAGGTTACAGAATCCCCCAAAACACTCTATATAACCATAGGAAAAGAGGAGGACTAGGATTACTGCATCTATATAAGTACTTCGTAGCTGCCAGACTGGCTCAACTATCCGTAGTCTACTCCAAACTGGATAAACCAGACTGGGTCCACATAGAGGGGCAAGCTGTCCCCCAGTTCTCCCTAGAATACTTACTCTGGTGCCCCCAAAAGAGAAGACCACCCATTTTGTCCCCCTCCCTTTCTCAATCTTACGCCCTTTGGGATAGATTTCGTCACCTTCCAGCCCTGGTCTCGAAAGGACAACCTCTAGCCAGTGTATTCCAAAATCCGGATTTCCCACCTGGAATGGACAGGAAGGCCTTCAGTTGGTGGTTGGATAAGGGTCTGTACCGCATAGGACACTTCTTCACAACCAAAGGCCCTCTTACCCTAGACCACTGTGTGACTAAATTGGACCTCCCTGACACTGAAAAATTCAGATTCAAACAAATATCACAATTCCTACACACTTTATGGACGGATAGGCCTCTACCTCCCAAATTCACAGATTATGAGCTCTGGTGCGGGCAGACCATGGGACAAAGGGGAGGAATATCTGTCATCTACTCTTCACTCACCCGCCCGACTGAGAAGTCTTCTTATATGAAGGCTTGGGAGGCAGACCTCCAACTAGGGTGGGACTTGGAGACCTGGCAGGCAGCCTGTTCTGATTCTTTTCACGGCATCTTAAATACTTCCCTGATGGAAGCAAACTTAAAGGTCCTTATGAGGTGGTATATGACTCCCGCCAGGCTTGCGGCCATCTACCCATCATCAGATCCCAGCTGCTTTAGAGGTTGTCAACTCCTGGGCTCGATGGTGCATGTCTGGTGGGAATGTCCCAGAATCAGACCAATCTGGAAGAGGATTTTTAACCTCATTTGTACAGTCACTGGTTGCTCGGTCCCCAGGACGGCTTCTGTAGCTCTCCTAAATGCTCAGATATATCCAAGCCCAATCAGAAGCTGATCCGATTTATGCTCCTCGGGGCTAAAATTACCATCGCAAGGGCTTGGAGACAACCCAGGGTTTCCATTGCAGAAATAAACCGCAAGATTTCGTGGATCATGGTGCAGGAAAAGCTGGCCAGCATTCTTTCAAACACGAAATTTGAAGCCGTGTGGGGATCATGGGCGTCCCACTGTGGTATACCTTTGGCGACTGGGGTACACCCCGCGCAACCTGCTTCCTTCAGCACAAGTTAGGCTCATGCTTCCCTTCCTTTCCCTTTCTCTTACCCCCACTTTTCTCTCTCTCTTTTCTTACTTCTATTCTTTTAATACAGTTGTATGACTAGAGGGTAATGTTCTTTGTTCTTCGTCCGGTTTCTCATATGGGCAATTTGGTAACACTATAGGCCTATCTTATTTCGTGAGTATGAGCTAGAGGTTCAATGAAGCTAAATTCGAACCCACTAATTTCCTATCAAATACTTTTATAGGAGGAGGCGGATCGGGAGGCGCCTGGCTGGGACACAGAATGATCCCATTAGGGGTGTCCGGGACAGGCAGGATTCCCCCGAGCGCAAGACCACCATATTCACTTCTTTTTCCGCCCTTTCCTCTGTTATCAAGCTCGCTGGATTCCTTTAACCAGCTCACAGTTGGGCAATTTGAAATCAATTGAGTCATTGTTACTGTCAATATGCCCGGTTTGTTGAATGTTATGATGTTGTAATTTCAGCCTTTGGTCGTACTATATCTGTATCCTTTATTTGAAAAAATAAAAATCTATTGAAAGAAAATATCTGTCGATTATGCTAAAAAAAATCTTGTTAATTAATAATTTCCTGTGTTTTTTGCTTTTACTGACTGCTATCAATTACATTGTTCCCTGCCAAGTCTGAGGACTACACCACACCCTTCAATGTTATGGAAAATAAAAAAAGGAGTTGGGTTCTGTAGTCCTATCTTTTTCTGTTGTTGTGATGCAGTAGGTTAACATTTTATCCTGGGACAAGAAGTGTCTTACTGACAAATTCACCATGTCAAAAAGCTAATAATATAATAATAATAATAATAATAATAATAATAATAATAATAATAACATAATAATAATAATAATACTAATAATAATAATAATAATAATAATAATAATAATATTATAATAATACAATTAATGTATCCACTGCATCCAATGACTGTTAAACTGCAATATATAAAAATGTTGTTATTGGGTTTAGATAGACTTTAAATAATAAATAAAAGGGAAATTTAATACACACATGTGGAGGGTGAAAATTACAAACAATGCATCAAATAAAAAAGACTAAAAATAAAATTTAAATGTTTTCTGGTGTGCATGGAAATGAAAACATTGATACAATGATTATGGTATCAACAAACCTTGTCCTATGTAAGAAAGCTGTTTCCTTGCTGCATTACAACATATCTGCTTGCCAAATCATGGTCCTTCAGCGAATATTTAGTACAGTCCACAGACACAATGAGAGGACATAAGAAAACAAAAGCAATTTACTGACTCATGTCTTTTCAAGCCTTGTCGACCTTAAACCTTGACAGTCCACTTTAATAGGACAGCTAATCCAAGTATAAACCATCAAACAAGTCATGAAGAAAATGTGTTTGTGTATGAATATACTTTTTTCTGTAATATAAAAAAGTCTGTAGACAGGTTGTAAATGACTTCAGTATGCTAGAATGGTAACGGTAGTTGTAGCTGAGATAAAAAGAATCTCTTTTAGGTTAACTATATACATTGCAAGGGTTTTAGAAAAAAAATCTGCAGATTCATACCTTCCCCTTTTCTCAACAAATAACTTTTTTTTTTTTACAATAAACGTTCTCAAACGGATTTTTGTAATTGGAGAATGTGCCTTCAATAAAATCACCCCAAAAAATAAAAAACAAACAAAAATGAAACAACTATCACCAATCACATGCGCAGAAACATATTTATATCAGAGGAAATCAATGCTTTCCTTTAACCCTTTCATGGTCAGATGTCATTGATGGCTATAAGCTTAGACCAGAGATGGCAAACCTTAGAAACCCACATGTTTTCAAACTATATTTCCCATGATGCTCATGCACTTTGCAGTGCAGTTGAGTATCATGGGAAATGTAAATTCAAAACATCTGGGGTGCCAAGGTTCGCCACCACTGGCCTAGACCAATGTTTGCAGTATCAGTATGTGTTTGGCTTACCTGAGAATTTACTTTCATATCTAAATGTGAGACCTTTTTAGGACATGTATGACTTTTATTTGGCACCTGCTTTTATTTTTATTTTTATGCTGTAACTGTATATGGCAGTGATAGTATTAAACAAATTATCAGTTCCACAAATCTGCAGTGCCATCTACAGCCAGAAATTGTAATACCACTTGTGATAACACCTACTTTAAAATTATTACAAGTCCCTATTCACATAGCATATCTTTAAAAGATATTTTTTATTGCAGCATACCTTTTTGAGATTTTCTATTTTGGAAAATACTAGGTTCTGTATTTCTCTTTGTTTATGTTTTAGTCAGACAGCTGTGCTTGCCATAATTAACCCTGTCTGTACTATACAGGCAGTTCTTATTTATCAGTTGTAACTAGATTTGAACACTGTCTATCTTAATAGAAATTAAAGGTGTTGAGGCTGAGCTTCTTGCATTGTATGTTAATGAGGACAGACTTGGGACAGGCTCACTATAAAGCCATCCACCGATAGATAAAAATTTGGCTAGTTCAGCAGGCACTGGCCAAATTTTGATCAATCTATGGGCAAGCTGGTTGTACAGAGGTCAATCACTTTTGTACAACCGTCCTGAGTTTGTTTCACTCGATCAGTGCCTTCGATATAGCCAGCAACACCGATCATTGTATTCTGACAATGGGGAACTTTCCCCACAGTCAGAATACATTAGCTCTACAGGAGCGATTCCCCCACCCACACTGAGTGTGTGGGTGGGGGAATCAATCATTTTTTTTTCATTTAACCCACTGTTTAAATCAGGGGTCTCAAACTCAAATTATCTGGGGGCCACTGGAGGTATAAGCTGGGTGAGGCTGGGCCGCATCAAGTATTGGACCAAAATTTTAAAATGTACAACTGATGCAATCTTAATAATAGTTCTAAACATTAACGGTTGTAAAGAACAGAAGTTTCTCTTACTTCCTACTTCTTGTTGCCAGAGACCTGGCAGCGCTTCCTCCTACACAGCTCAGCAACATTTGGCTTGAGTGAGGAAGCAACTGACACCCTCAATATGGCTTGAAGATGCTTATCAGTAAGTTTGGCCCTGTACTTTGACTTATTAAAAATGTTTCTTTCAATACATTTTTTATATAAAAAAAACACACTAACATGCCAGACCTGCCCCATTACATGACCAGACTGTGCCCCATTACATGACCAGACTGTGCCCCATTACATGACCAGACTGTGCCCCATTACATGACCAGACTGTGCCCCATTACATGACCAGACTGTGCCCCATTACATGACCAGACTGTGTCCCATTACATGACCAGACCTGTCCCATTACATGCCAGACCTGCCCCATTACATGCCAGACCTGCCCCATTACATGACCAGACTGTGCCCCGTTACATGACCAGACTGTGCCCCATTACATGCCAGACCTGTCCCATTACATGCCAGACCTGCCCCATTACATGCCAGACCTGCCCCATTACATGCCAGACCTGCCCCATTACATGCCAGACCTGCCCCATTACATCCAGACCTGCCCCATTACATGCCAGACTGTGCCCCATTACATCCAGACATGCCCCATTACATGACCAGACTGTGCCCCATTACCTCCAGACTGTGCCCCATTACCTCCAGACTGTGCCCCATTACCTCCAGACTGTGCCCCATTACCTCCAGACTGTGCCCCATTACCTCCAGACTGTGCCCCATTACATCCATTACATCCAGACTGTGCCCTTACCTTACCAGAATCGCGGCTGTAGGATTTTTCAAAAGCCGCGCCTCCGACGCGTCTTCTGTTCCGTGATAGGCGGAACATTCAGCTTCCCATGAGGCACTGTGTTCAGTGTCCGCCTATCACGGAGGCCCTCTCGTCCGAGGACGAGGACGAGAGGGCCTCCGTGATAGGCGGAACCTGAACACAGTGCCTCATGGGAAGCTGAATGTTCCGCCTATCACGGAACAGAAGACGCGTCGGAGGCGCGGCTTTTGAAAAATCCTACAGCCGCGATTCTGAAGTAATTTTTTCGCCCCATCCCAGGCTGCGGACCTGCCCGCCCCCAAGCGGCCGCTTGGTCTGCCTGGTGGTTGCGCCGGCCCTGGCTGCAGGGAAAGGGTACCGCGCTGCATGCGCTGCAAAGTAGGAGTATGACACTGTCCGGGGGAAGGGCTTGTCAGTGGGCCGCAAAATCTTGGTCTGCGGGCCGCAACTGGCCCGCGGGCCGGGAGTTTGAGACCCCTGGTTTAAATGAAAAAAAAAATGTATCATCTACAGTGAGGGAAAAAGGTATTTGATCCCCTGCTGATTTTATACGTTTGCCCACTGACAAAGAAATTATCAGTCTATAATTTTAATGGTAGGTTTATTTTAACAGTGAGAGACAGAATAACAACAAAAAAATCCAGAAAAACGCATTTCAAAAAAGTTATTATAAATTGATTTGGAGAAAAGTTTGCGAGAAAACCTTGCTAAGCACATAAAAAACCTCAATGATATAAATAAACATTTGGTAAATAAAAGCAGCAACTCTCCTGTAAATAAACAAAAGAGCAAGGTACAAATATAATAATAGAATCGCGCGAAAAACTCAGCATAATCATAATTCAGCAGTCTATAAAAATATAGGGCCAGATTCACGTACATCGGCGCATTTTTTGACTGGCGTAGCGCACCTCCTTTACGTTAGACCACCGCAATGTAGCGGCGCAATCACCGTATTCTCGTTTGATTTGCACAGAAATTAGCGCCTGTGCAACGTAATTTCAGAGGCGTAAGGCAGAGTAATTCAAATTGGGAAGGACGTGGGCGTGTTACATTGAAATGAGCCGTGACCCCATGCAAATGAAGGGCCGGCCGGATCGCGCATTCGCGCATGAAGCAGACCATGGTCAGCACCTCTGTGCGCATGCTCACAACTCGGGGACGGCGCAATCAGTGAAATTGGAAGTGGACCCGGGCAACTTTGTGAACTACGCAGACAGCATAAATAGACAGACACAAACGCACTTCCTTTGCAAAAGTACATCCCTTTGTATCCCTTTCCTATACAGCAAGGTGCTTTTGTTCTGTTGTTTATTAGCGTTTGTTTGTTTGTTTGTTCGTGACGTGTCTTTGAGATATTTGGGGACTGTTTGCAGAGTGATTTTCATCTTTTATGTGTCTTCTTTGTTGTTATTTTTTTTAAATTATATTTTTGCTGGGCATTTTTTATTTTTGCTGGTCAATTTTTTATTTTTTTTTGGTTCTGTTTGTGTATGATTTTGGAATGTGGGGGTGACATTCTTGCCGGAAAAGGGGTGTCACCCTCATTTGTGGTGGAGAAGTGATCCCCAGGTCCGTGTGAATGGTGTATGAATGTACAGTGACATAATTGGAGCCGTGGCATGGCGTTGCTGCTCACAAGTCCTGCATGGTGGGCTTGTGCCAATCCAATGTGATGAGGATGTGATGTGTCTCTGCTAGGGACCGCAGTGGTGTGCATGCATGCATTCTCATTGTGCCATGATTAATGTGTGTGTTTAACGTGCAAAGATGCCTAATGTGAGCTGGCTCCTGGCTGGCCTTCCCTCAGAAGACATGGTAGCCTCGGTTAGGGGGGGATTGTCTGGTTCAGCGGTCAGGTCATCACTTATGTCAATCTCCAGGCCCTTTCTCACTGCGAAGTTGTGCAGCATGCAACATGCACCGATGATCTGGCATACAAAGTTTGGGCAATACAACAGGGTACCATGGGGGGTTCCGTATAGGAGTCATGAGATGGGGTCCCAGTGCATATGTAGAGTCACCCTGAATGGATAAGACAGGAGGATGTTAGTAGTGCATGTGTCCCTTGTAATTTCAGCATCATGGGGGGGGACAGTCATGCCTGCCACCCATGTCACTCACCAACCAGCCAGCTGTCCCCATACATGTTCTGTTCGAAATCTGTGGGGATGGGGCTATGATTGTATATGTAGCTGTCATGGGTGTCATGGGTGGTGTCATGTGTTGGGCTGGTGATGTCCTCCTGCAGGTTTGTGGTTAATTCCAGCATGGCATGAGGTGTGAATCTGAAGATGCGAGACACCTCAGAATCACTCATGCCAAAGATGTCTATGCGTGTGTGATATATCAAGTGAAGAGTGAGGGGCTTGTATCAGATTTGATTATTATATCCATCAAGGTTTTAAAGGGCTATTGAAAGATAGTGAGACCGTGTTTGTAATTTGTATGTATGTTATGTATTGATGTATATATGTATGTATATTTTTTGTAAAAATGTTTATAAAAGCAAAGAATTTTTATTTGGAAAAAAAAAAAAAAATCCTCTCCCGTGCCCTCCTCCGTGCCCTCCTCCATGCTCTCCTCTGTGCCCTCCTCCATGCCCTCCTCCTTCTTTGCTCATCTAAAGTTAGTAGTATAGCTATGAGCATGGATGCCACTGGCATGTTGGCATACAGTTTGTTGGGCAGCAAGTGTGACTGCTCAGCTCCTCACTAACAGTGTTGCTTTAGCTGACATGTAGACGGATTGTCTAATTTTATACCACCTTTTATATGGTCTAATTTTAGACAGGACGTGCAGCTGTTGCGCACAGCGCATAGCCTGCGCTGCACCAACGTTCTTTTGTGGATCCCCATAACCCCCTCATTTGCATATTTGAATAGCAAATCAATGGTGTGTCTAGCGCAGTTTTGCGTGGATGGATACGCCGGTCTAGTAAAATTACGCCGGTCAAAAAAAAAGTAGATTTCTTGCGTATCTCGTTTTGGGGATGCGGCGCAATCGAAACGCATGCGTAAATTTAGACTTACGCTGCACATCTCCTGTAACGCCGGCGTAATCGCTCTGTGAATCTGGCCCATAGAGTCCACCAGTGTTGATAACTAACTTATTCTTATGATCCATCCACCAATTCCACGAGTGAGTTCCACCACCATAAGAGAAACAATGGCGATACAGTATGTGGTGACGTCAGCGCGTCATTCCGCCCAAAAATAAAATTGATTTGCATTTAAATGGGTGAAATAAGTACTTGACCCCTTTGCAAAACATGACTTTGTACTTGGTGGTAAAACCCTTGTTGACAATCAGAGAGGTCAGAAATTTTTTGTAGTTGGCCACCAGGTTTAAACACATCTCAGGAGGGATTTTGTCCCACTCCTCTTTGCAGATTCTCTCCAAGTCATTAAGCTTTCGAGGCTGACGTTTGGTAACTCAAACCTTCAGCTCCTTCTACATATTTTTTATGGGATTAAGGTCTGGAGACTGGCAAGGCCACTCCACGACCTTATCGTGCTTCTTCTTAGCCACTCTTTTGTTGCCTTGGACATGTGTTTGGGTTATTGTCATGCTGGAATACCCATCCATGGCACATTTTCAATGTCCTGGCTGAGGGAAGGAGGTTCTCACCCAAGATCAAGATATTATGGTACATGGCCCCATCCATCGTTCTTTTGAAGTTTTCCTGTCCTCTTAGTAGAAAAACACCCCCAAAGCATAATGCTTATACCTCCATGTTTAACGGTGGGGATGGTGTTCTTGGGGTCATAGATAGCATTCTTTCTCCTCCAAACATGGCGATTGAGTTGATGCAAAAGAGGTCAAATTCGGTCTCATCTGACCACAACACTTTCACCCAGTTCAGCTGTTCATTAGCAAACTTCAGACGGGTCTGTACTTGGGCTTTCATAAGCAGGGAGACCTTGCAGGCGTTGCATGATTTCTTTTTGTTTTTAAAGTGTATTTTTGTGCGTGAACTCTAGAGAGAGGAGCCGGACTGCAGGAGTTGGGAGTAGGCAGACCCTCCCCCCGGAGGCAATCACCATCCTTCTCCATGCCCCTGGTGGCAATGGCGGGTGTGAGGGGGGGCCTCCCACTCACCCCGCCCTACCTGCTCCTCTTGGGAGCCCAACTGGGGCCCAACGGGACCCCAATGGGGCAGAGGGACTCCCCCTATGAGAGAGTGAGGGGGCCTAGCCCACCCAGCCAGCCCTGTAGGTCCTTCGCCTCTCTTTATTTTAGAAGACCGCATGGCCAAAGTGCGTGTGTGTTAAACCAATTTCGTGTGCGTGCACGTGTGGTGGTTTTTGTGGGGGGGGGGGTGGGGTGGGTGTACTAAGCACAGTCGTACCTTGCATAGCACACTCAGGAGGGCTGAGACCACCAAACTCAATTCACATGTAGCCGAGACCGGGATCCGAACCCTTGGCTGCAGAGGTGAACGGCTTGTCAGCGCAGTGCCAATCACATTGAGCCACCACAGCTCCCTTGCGTTGCATGATTTCAGTCCTTCACAGCGTAGTGTGTTATCAAATGTTTTCTTGGTGACTATGGTCCCAGCCGCCGTTCTCATGATCACTGAAACTCCACAAGGTGAGATCTTGCATGGCGCCCCAGACCCAGAGAAATTGACAGTTATTCTCTGTTTCTTCCATTTGCAAACAATGGCACTAACTGTTGTCACCCTCTCACCAAGCTACTTGATGATAAATTGGTCTTTTATGCAGATAACAAGCTTTAAGAGAGTGCACCTAATCTCAGCTAGTTACCTGTATAGAAGAAACCTGGGAGCCAGAGATCTTGCTGATTGATAGGGTATCAAATTCTTATTTTACTCATTAAAATGCAAATCAATTTATAACTTTTTTTGAAATAAGTTTTTCTGGATATTTTTCTTGTTATTTTATATCTCACTGTTAAAATAAACCTAACCTTAAAATTATAGACTGGTCATTTCTTTGTCAGTTGGCAAATGTACAAAATCAGTAGGGAATCAAATACCATTTTCCCTCACTGCATGGCCTGCTTAACTTAGATTTCAGGAACTACTCAGCTTCCGGATTTTCAGTGGGACAGGAGCTGTCAGTGGCAGCTGGATGGGGGGTCACCAGCGATGCAAAGTGTCGGCTAGTGGCTCTCAAATGAATGATGTTTGTTAAAGTACTCCCAGTATGAGGCATTGGGCTGGGGAACATTTTATACACAGATTTCAGGCAGGAAGGGGTTAAAACACTATTAAAATTTTAGGATAATAGGCGTATTATACAAACTCAATGGTATTAAAATCACCCACGTTTCGCTTCAGATATTTCTATTCAAAAATTATTCTTTGTTAAAATGCATTCTTGATGTAATCAGAAATGAGTCAATGAGTCAATTGAATCTAAGACTATGCGGAAGATTAGTAAATACTATGCGGGGCTAATTTTGACAAATGTAAGTACAGCTGTACAAAAAGAAAAATATGCATATGATGTGATAATTGCAGTGTAATCATGACATTGAAAATTGACGTAAAGATGACTCATACTTCACTCATCTGAGAAATAACCCGAGTTAGGACATGTGCTTGTTTTTATGTTGACCACCTCTCCTGGGTAGGTGCCATCTGTCTAGCTTCAGACAGCTTCAGATGGAACACAGCTTTCCACTGCCAGACAAATATAAGAACGAATGGGCAAATCTGCCCTGGTTCGATTTAATAATCCGATTTAAAATGTAGCCAACCTGAATTCAACAGCGAACCCCATTTATGTTTATGAAGGGTAAGTCCTGTAATTAAATTCTTAAAGGTTTTTAGGACTTATGGAAAAACACTATAAAAAAAAAACGCATTAGCATTGCAATGGGAAACATGAAAAAAAATAAGGGTATATTCTGACTTAAAGCGGATGTCCGCTGAAAAAAAAAATAAAATAAAAGTCAGCAGCTACAAATACTGCAGCTGCTGACTTTTAATATCAGCACACTTACCTGTCCTGGAGTCCAGCGCCGTCTGTAGCAGAGGACGAGAGATCACTTGTCACTCTGCTGCCCCCCCGCCATCCTCAGTGAGGGAACCAGGAAGTGAAGCGCTCTGTCTTCACTGCCCGGTTCCCTACAGCGCATGCGCGAGTCGCGGTGCGCCTGCTGACTGTCTCACGCTGTGCTCTGGGAGCAGAGTGTTCCCAGAACACAACGGGAGGGACAGGAGGTGACGTCCTTCCCGCAGTCTACCCACAGACTGTGTGGCTGGAAGTGGGTGCAAATACCTGTCTTTAGAGAGGTATGTGCACCCCCCTGAAAGGTGTCAAATGTGACACCGGAGGGGGGGGGGTTTCCGATCAGCGGGAGTTCCACTTTAGGGTGGAGCTCCGCTTTAACATTAAAAATACAGAAATCCTTTAAATAAAATGCTTTGGGGAGGCAATAAAGCTGTTTGTAATAAAAAAAGGTGGGAACTAATGCGCATACCAAAGGAAAATAATCTAAAACCTAAAATAAATAGCAGCAGCCACCTAAAAATGTTTGCACATAAATAATAATATTAAAAAGAAGAAGGTAGGGGGCGCTCACTGACTGAATAACTATGTTACTAAATGGGTGAACAGAAGGATAATTGATAGGATAAAAACTTATCAAATAATAAAATGTCCAAACAAATCCAAGTGGACAAGTGAAAAAAAAAGTGAAATAGGCAATCAGTAACCCATAAAAGATAGGTGGATAACAATCCAGTAAATAAATAAATAGATACATGTGCAACTGATATCAATCAATGTGCATAAAAGTGCAAAAGTGGAAAAGTCTGATACAAAATAAAGGCTTCAAAAAAGTTCATATTTCATACTCATGTGCAATAAACTCCAAAAGTGCAAGCAGGCAATCTTCACAGGATCACGGTGATTACAAAAGTGCAGGTGCTGTTTTTCTTCCAGTGCAGGTGATAAAAACAGTTTCCCCCAGCCTCTCACCTTATTAGGCTTAAAATAAACGCATTTCTGCAATATCTCTTTAGAAGTGATTACTGCTCTCTTCTCATTGTCGTCCCAGCTCCTGATTTCACATGCACTGCAGGCTTACACACACAAGTTCCTGATGAGATCCAATAATCCACAGATCCAAAGCTCCAAACATGGCCAGCCTCCTCACATCAGCTCACAATAACATAGAGGAGAGAAAGCTGTTTGTGGTGTTACAGAACTGTATGATTTTCATGGACAGTCTTAGCATCAGTGAACACTGCCAGCATTTAGTAAGTGCCAGCACTTATTTGACTATGGAATTGATTTTTTTGTTTTACAAATAACTTGGCTTACATACAGCAGCAGCTCCCCCATCTAATTTATTTCAGTTTAAAAAAAAAAAAAAAGATTTTTCAAGTAGTTTCAGCAAGTGACACGTTTTTTTCATTAAATGTGAATAGACTGCTTTGACTGGCACATAAAAATTGGAGGCTGTGCCTGTCCTTGATGCAAAACTGTCTTGCAACAGGCCAATTTCTATCAAACTCTTATGAAAAATATAAAGGTTGCAGATGCTACAGTAATGTAAAATAATACAGTGAAACATTTTTAACGAGAAAGATTTGGCCAAAATGTACTAGAAAAAAAAGAGTACAGGCCGTTGATTTACTACAAGAACTGCAGTGTAACATTGTTCATAAGTAGGTTAATTGTATTTAACAATGCATTTTACTACATGCATTAAGATACTTCAGAAGACTCAGCAGGGTAAAACCTAGTACACACAAGCTGAATGTCGGGCGGCATTGGCTGGTTCAATAGAAACCGGCCAACATTTGGCCTGTGTGTACTGCAGGCAGTCCGGCCATTTGTCTCACAACTGAAAAAGGTCTGTCGACAGCTTACTTTTATTATGACCGGAGTGTTCAGCAGGGGAGATCACTGTACTAATATATCAAAGTTAGTACAGCAGATCAGACCTGAGCTATTTTTTTGGGTTGAATGAAAAAAACAAACAGTAGATTGCACGAGACTTAAAGTTATTGTAAAGTCAGAGGTATTTTTTTTTATCTTAATGTATATCATTACAATAAAAAGCCTTCTGTGTGCAGCAGCACCTCCAGCCCCCCCCCCCCCTAATATTTACCTGAGCCCATCTCTATCTAGCGATGTCCACGATTGAATTGGCCGTCTGGGACTCTCCCTCCTGATTGGCTGAGACACAACAGCGGTGCCATTGGCTCTCGCTGCTGTCAAACTCAGTTAGCGAATCAGGAGGGGGGGCAGGGCCGAACCACATCTCCATGTCTGAATGGATAGATGGAGCTGCAGCTCAGCTTGGGTGCCCCCAGAGCAAGGTGCTTGCTCTGGGGGCACTTAACAGGAGGGAGGGGCCAGGAGCTCCAGACAGGGACCTGAGAAGAAGAGGATCTGTTCTGCTCTGTGAAAAACCCCTGCACAGAGCATATAAGTATAACATGTTTGTTATTTTAATAGAAAAAAAACAGACTTTACAATTACTTTAAGACTGTAGCAGTCTTAATCAGAGATAATAGGCTTAATTGGTGTGTGCCTAACTTTTATCTTATCTGTGGGGCTATGCAGTGAATGTGACTGATATAATGTGAGGAAGTTTGGGTGCACATTGTTATTCCACTTAGGTTTTTTTTTTTCAAACAATGGCCATTTTGCAAACAAAAGGCCATATGAAAATAAATATAACAAAAAATCCCAAAAGAAATAACCTGTAAAGGTAAGCTTTGCACCAAAAAAAAAAAGAAAGCAACCTAGAAAATTCCCCTATGAACACACCATACAAACCAATGCTCCAAAATAAATGAAAACACTAAAATGCTCCCCTCTGCAGACAAAAGCCCATTTTTAATTAAAGGTAAGCCTTCCAAGAAAAAGGTTTGTTATACATGTCACAGCTGCTAAAAAGTAATAGATATACATTAACATTTGGTACTAGGTTTATAACAATACTGCTGTCCCTGGTGCTGAAGGCAATAGTAATAACTCACCACAGGTGTGCTTTTATAACTGCTGTCTAAGGGCCCTTTCACACGGGTGGACGAATGGTCTGTTTTTCAAATGTCCGTTTACGGACTCACAATGCATCCCTATGGGATCCCGGACGTTAGCGGATGATGCATCCGCTAACGTCCGTAATCATCTGCCTCCGCCAGGATCCGGTTTTTCGGACGGAAGAAAATACTATTTTTCTTCCTTCTGGCAGATCGGATCGGATGAATACGGACACACGGTCCGTATTCATCCGATTCCCCATAGGGGACCGCCCTGTCCGCCAACAGCTCAGTGGGGATTTACGGATGATACCCGCTGAGCAGACGGACACACACGGGGCGGATCAATACAGATCCGCTCCGTGTGAAAGAGCCCTAACAGTTATGTAAGCAATCGCAAATATATTATTTTTCTAATGTCACATAATGTCACAAAATCATTTAAAGCGTTTGTTACCCCAACGCTTCATATTCCTCATATCTGCCTGCTGTACCATCTACTTGTATGGGAAAGTATCCTGTTCTCGTTCCTTTGTGTAAAATCCCTGCTAGTCACCTTGCTTTCCTATTAAAAACTGACCACACTAAGCAGGAGAGCACAGCATGGATAGTTCTCTAGCTATACTGGGAACTCAGTATGTTCTCCTCCAATGATCAGACTTGTCCTGACATGCCCCTGCTGCAGCAACTATTCACTGGAAAGCTCAATGTGCTGCTGTTTCTCCCCCCCCCCCCAGCTCTTATGCAGCTGAGATCAGAGGGAATGTGGAAAAAAGGTATGTGTAATGTTTTTTGTATATATATATATATATATATATATATATACATATATATATATATACAAAAATATTTTGCACCTTGTTCTAAAGATACAAGGTTTTTTATCTTAAGGGCCGGTTCCCACTGGTGCGTTGTCCGTCATTGGATGTAATTCGCACCCCACTGCAGTACAAATCACATGCAGTCTTTGTGTGATGTGATTTCAGCCATACAGAGAGTATAGCTGAGTTTGCATCACATTCGATCCAAACTCACACAGGACAATTTTTCGCATGGGTTTTCACACCCATGCGATCAGATTCCTGTGCAATTTGCAGTTCGCACTGAGATATGCAAACTGATTTGGGGTATCAACTTAACCTTCAATTGAGACTCCCAGCAGTTTGCATAGGGCAGTGTGAACTGCCTCTAGGAGACATGCGATGAAGGAACCCGCAGTGGATTTTCAGGGTTTCCGCATCACAGCAGTGTGAACCGAGCCTCTATTCATTAGGGTAAAAACAAGCCTTCTGCATGCACATTCCCCTTGCTCCCTCTAAAAACCTTTTTGAGCCCGATCTTGATCTAAGGATGTGTGCAAGAGCAATGGCTTTATCAGCTCTCTCTCTCTCCTCATTGGACAGATAGGCAGCAGCGGAAGCCAGTGGCTCTGCTGTTAACAACAGCCAGTTAGGAGAGAGCACTAGGTGGGGCAGAGCTGCCCTCTGTGTTCGGGAGCGAGCACAGAAATATGCCCCTCAAAGTAAGTGGTTTACTGGTGAGGGGGGCACTCAGTCAGGGGGAGGAGCCAGGAGCACCAACAGGGGACGCAGAAGAGCAGGATGTTTATTATTTTGAAAATAATTATGCTTTTAGGATAATTTTAAACTCTATTATCTATTCTATCAATTTTTTTCTTGAAATATTTGGCATATGATATTTATAGGCATACAAACCTATAATGAGATCATTGTAACCTAAACTCAAATTAAAAAGGTTTACACTGGAAAAAGAAATATATTGATCATATAAACCACCTTGTTTTTACAGAAATTATATTGAAACAAATATGAGTGAACACATTAAAATGTGATCCCCAACAATTCTCCCATTTATTACAGCAGTCTGGTTTTCAGCATGAACATTTGCCACAATTCCCTTCTTTCTATTGTTGGCTTTCCTGTTTGTACACTTTTTATATTGATTTCTCACACATCACCCCTAGAAAGGTGTCTAGATGAAAAAATTATAGGAGAACACTGTGATTTACTAAGGGCATTGAGGAAAATACTATTTCAAAGCCAATTTTCTCTAGGGATGTTGCACAGCCAAGAAGTACAAGGCTAAAGGTAAAAAAAATGTGTTTGTCAGACGTATATGACAGTAGAAGGATAGCAACATGAACCAGTGGTGGTAGTTTTGGTCAATCGATTCATTAGTATCACTGAGAGGTGGCGAAATATGGTCCAAGAAGGAATTATTTTTATAGAAGTTAATCTCTTTACACTTGCAGCACATTATAGGTCAGGGAGCATGTGCAGCAATTGCTAATTTCTCTGCAGCAATTATGCAAATTCATGTGCATTTTCAGGGTCATAAACATAGAAGTCTAAGTAGAGGGGCAAGGACAAGAATGTGTACATGAGCATGCATTTGCCTGACACCCAGTGGTCTATTTGAACCCCAGTCTGCCTGGTATCACTGCTGGATTGTTTTTAGCTCTAGTTCCCATATCCGAAGTTCCTGAAAGTCTGCTTACCTTGTTCCTGACCTGGCTATGCCTGACATCTCTCTTGGATCACCCCACCTGTTATGTCTGCTGCTTACTTGTGTAACTGACCACTGCTTTGACTTGCATAACACCTGCTTGCCTTAACGTGTGACTCTTATGCCCTGTACACACGATTGGTCCATCCGATGAGAATGGTCTGATGGACCGCTTTCATCGGTTAACCGATGAAGCTGACTGATGGTCCGTCGCGCCTACACACCAACAAAACGATCCTGTCAGAACGTGGTGACGTAAAACACAACGAAGTGCTGAAAAAGATGAAGTTCAATGCTTCCAAGCATGCGTCGACTTGATTCTAACCATGCGTGGATTTTTAACCGATGGTCGTGCCTACTAACAATCGTTTTTTCCTATTGGTTAGGAATCCATCGGTTAAATTTAAAACAAGTTGGCTTTTTTTTAAACGATGGTTAAATAACTGATGGTGCCCACACACGTTCGGTTTGGACCAATGAAAACGGTCCATCAGACTGTTCTCATTGGTTTAACCGATAGTGTGTACACGGCCTTAGTAGTGAGAATAGACAATTATTATTGCACGGTTGACATAAATGATGATGTTCTAACATTGATTTGGAAATTAACTTTGACCTGACTGTTAAAGCCACTGCTCACTGATATGAAAAATCTAGCACCAGAACACTGAATAAAATATGATCACTGTGATCCTTTTATGTCCTAGGTTTGCATTCAGTAGCACAGCATATCTCGACAGGCTGTAGGGACGTGCAAGAAGACACAAGGAGGGATAAAGGAGGATTGTACAAATATTTTAGTGCCAATGGTACACAATCACCTGTAGCAAGTTTTAGCAGCGCTTTACCTCTGTTATAAGAGCAGTAAAGGGCCAGAGCGGGGCGCTTTGCAGGTGCTTCGGGGGAGGGGCAGGGGCGGTGGAGAAACGGTGTATACGCCGCTTGCAAACTACCACAAAGATGCTGCTTGCAGGACTTTTCCTAACGTCTTGCTAGTGCACCGCCCCAGTGTGAAAGCCCTCTGGATTTCACACTGGGACTGCAGATGAGGCATTTTTCAGCCGCTTTACAGGTGCTATTTTTAGCGCTTAAACACCTCAAAAATGCCTCAGTGTGAAAGGGGTTTTAGAGAAGAACTGAGAGCCAGGCCTTCTAGTTCAACATCAATGCCTGAACTCACAAATGCGCTTCTGCAAGAAATGTCAGACATTCCCATAGACACACTCATAAACTTTGTGGACAGCCTTCCCAGAAGAGTTGAAGCTGTTATAACTGAAAACAATGGGCCAACTCAATATTGAACCCTACAGACTAAGGCCTCGTACACACGATCGAATTTGTCTGCTGAAAACGGTCCGATGGACCGTTTCAGCAGACATCTCCGATCGTGTGTATGGGCTAGCGGACAGATTTGTCCACCCGACAGATTTCAAAGCATGCTTTGAAATCTATCCGGTGGGAATCTGTCCGCCCGACATGTCTGCTGGTTAGTATACTTACCAGCAGACATGTCGTCCCGCTCTGCCGCCGCACCACCGCCGAATGGATTCGGCGCATGCGCGGAAGTGTTTTACTTCCTGGTGCGGTGACGTGGCGGCGTCAGCGTCACCACCACGTCACCGACACGTCAGCGCGCTCTCTGCTGGCGGGGATTTTGGTTTGCTCGTGTGTACACGCGAGCAAACCAAAATCCCAGCAGACAGATTTGTACAAATCTGTCCGCTCGTGTGTATGGGGCCTAAGACTGGGATGCAATTAAAGTTTATGTGGATGTAAAGGCAGGGGTCCCAATACTTTGGACAATATAGTGTATATAAAAATACATAAGAAGCATGGGGCTAGTTTTTAATGGCACTGAGCATATCATTAGCAATTATAATCAAATGAAAGCCTTACATGTTTTCCCTTCTTGTAACTGTACTTGACATCTGTAAATTACTGATTCCTGTACTTGTACTTTTTGTAATCCACAATCATTTTATGATTTATTTATTTTTTCATGTAGCTTAATATGTCATTATATTGTATAAATATCCTTGTGGCATTTAAGGGTCTAGGATAGTCTATGTATGTCTAATCTTGGAAAAAAAATTAAAATTGGAAAGGAGAGATTAATATTGAAGTCAAATGTCATAAAGCTTTAGCCTCTAAACCTGTCAAGTGATAAAAGACTGTGAGCAAAATATATTTTTTTTTAATGCCAAAAAAGCTCTTAAAAATGAAACTTGAACCCCCCCCCCCCCCCCCCAGACGCCAGTAAAGATTACTGTCATTCAGAGACATGTTGATTTCTGCTCTGGTTTACAGTTGGTTTTTGTTACACGCAGTCTGCGGCACATGTTAAAAAATGAAGCTGGTTGCTTTTTTTCCTAACCAGCGCTGTGCTGATTTGTCTTCACCATACAGAAGCTGTTAATGACCTGTCACTGTAGCAGAAGCAGATGGAGCAGGAGTACAGCCCTGTTTGAGGGCACTCTCCTCTGCCTCTAAATTATTAATGCATAAGCTGTCAAATCTTTACTGCAAAACTGTCCCCGAACATAACCTGGAAATATCATAACCCTATCACACAGATACATAAGAAATAACAGCCAAGAATGGTAAGAAAATGCCGTAATATAGCTCTAGCTAGACTAGACTTCAATTTCATTACACAAATTGTGTACTAGAGAGATCTTTATCTCCATTAAAGTAAACCCGTGCTTTGCCCATTTAGGGCAATGCAACTGGTTCTTTCAAAATACAATAAAACCTTGGATTACGAGCATAATTAGTTCCAGAAACATTCTTGTAATCCAAAGCACTTGTATATCAAAACGAATTTCCCCATAAGAAATAATGGACGCTCAGATGATTTGTTCCACAACCATTTATTCATATAAAAATGATTACAGCAAAACAAAATACAGTATAAAGTGTACTGTAAAAATAAAATAAAAATAACCTGTACTTCAGGAGCTACAGAATATAAAAGAGAAGAGAAGCGGTTCACACTGCCACGATCTGAAAGTTTGCACAACTTTGCCAGGCAACTTTGAGGCAACTTTTTTGGTTTACATCTCTACCTCATTAAGGAGATTTCCCATCCCTTCCAATGGCTGCCGCTGCTGTCTCAGCCAATGAGGAGGCAGTGTCACTCATGCACATTTTTAGATTGAGATGGGGCTCAGGTAAGTATTAGGGGGCTGCTTCCCCCATCACCACCACACACACACACTATGCCATTTGTTTGACAATGGCTATTACTATTTTTTTGGTGTTTTTTTGTACATTCTCTTATTGACTTTAATGGGGTTTGTATTTTGCACCCAAACTTTAGTCATGTTCTAAAACCTGCCCCCAACCAAACTCAGGTACAATCGGCTCATCCCTAGTGAAGATGTTAACACAAA
Organism: Rana kukunoris; assembly: GCA_029574335.1. Classification (NCBI taxonomy): domain Eukaryota; kingdom Metazoa; phylum Chordata; class Amphibia; order Anura; family Ranidae; genus Rana; species Rana kukunoris. The sequence continues at coordinate 255,169,716 of CM056051.1, read as the reverse complement.
CTTCATTCCAGCAGTTATTATTTTAAAACTGCTTAGAGAAATAAAGAAAAAATGGTTTGAATGACTAGCAAAGACCTTATTATATTATACTACTGACATATAGCTTGATCATTTCAGTAAATACAAAAATGGAAATTGAAACACAAAGCAAACATTCTACTGAAGTGCCAGCAAAGATATGTGTGTTATTTAATGTATTCCCTTTTTAATGTAAAAGACCTTTTAATAGCATATACAAATAAATGTGGTACATTTTCAGGCGTTAATCAAAGTGAAGATATATGAGTGGCATTATGGTGGATGATATTCTTCCTCACACAATGACTTCCCTTCCAGTTACAGAACAGGCACACCAAACTAAAATTACACTAAAGTGTCAAACTATGTACTATGCAATTTTATAAATTCTATTACCCAATTAAAAAAAAAAAAAAAAAAAAAAACTCTATAGTTCTAAATGCTTGTCTTCTCAACCATTTTAAATATTTAGCAGGTGACTTTGCATATTAAAATATTGTATTTTCAAAATTGTAACACTAGCTTTACTCACCAAGCTGTAAAATAATGAATATAAGCATTTTGTTAATGAGCTATAAGACAGATTTGGGTCTCACTCAACTGAATAAAATAACATTCTAAAAATCCAGACACTAAGAAGAAGGAATAAGGTGACCCAAAAGACACCAGTTTGACATTCCCGCTACAGACAAATACTGCCAACTGTCATTTGAAAGTCTCCTTCAGCCTAAAATAGCTGCTAACAGGACAATGGGCTGTGAAGCTAATTTACATACAGTAGTGTCTCAATCTGTCTAGCCTGAGTGGTTTACATACATATTGGGAAAGTAATTGTATACAAAAAATCACTTTCTTATGGGTTTGCTGTTAAAAGTAAACTTTGATGTTTTGAGGCAATTATAGTTAAATAACTTTTTATCTTTTTCTTGATGTCGATTTAACTGATGTTTTATATCTTTTTTTTACTACTCATATAAATCATGACTCGAAGATGCTGCACGCTTAAGCAGCTTATGTACTAAATCAGTAGATGGAAAGCAGCATCAGCCTAGGCTCCTCCCAGGATGACGTATTTCTGGTCTCCCCTGTGGGTAGGGTAAACCGCATCAGTGGGCATGGCCTGGAAGGAGTCTAAGCTGATTCCGCTCTACTGATTTAATACATAGACTGCTTAGTAGTGCGGCATCTCCAAGTCCAACGTTGCACAGTAGGCTAGGATGGGCATTTCATTTGCTGGCAGAGGAGAGTAGTGAGTTACTGGAGCAGGTTGTATGGGCACTTGAAGCAGTGCTATATAAGTAGCCATATAAAATATTTTTGTTATTTTTTTTTTCATTTTGCAGCACAGGAAAGGGACGGCTCACAATTGTTGGAGGGGAATCCTACTATGAAGAAATAACATATACAGCAAGATATAAAGTGGAAGGGGTGTAATAAAGTGTTCGATGTGGTGGGAAAATGAAAAGAATGCGGTTGTTGATAATAGATAGTGGGGGTAAAGCAAAGGGAAGTGGTGGTGCAATAAGGGTAGATGGAAGGGGTGGCTGGGCCTATGGTAGCAAGGAAGAGGAATAACCTCATACTTCAAACAAGGCTGCATATATGGTGGTTTTAACAGTTCAATTACAGTTTTTCTAAATTAAATCTTACACAGAGCTGTATAGAAGGGAATCAAGTGCTACTCTGGCTCATTTAGTTGTATGTTAAGAAAGAAGTATTGTATGGAGAAGAGTGGGATAGCTAAAAAACAAATATACCTACTCACCTATAAGGCTGGCTCTAAGATCACTCACTGCTCTCTCTTCTCAGTCACTGCTCTTTGCCATGCCCCTCCAGCACTGAATGGAGTGCTATGCTGTGGAGGGGGCAGTGCACTGAAAGGCTGAGACAGCTGACGGTTAAACATCTAGGTGGATTCCAACCATAAATCAGGATCCCAGCACAGCCTGGACCGGCTCTGTGACGTCAGCCAACAATGAACCTGTGACCCAAAAGAAAAGCATAGCCAAAAATACATTGGCCATACTACTTTTTGAACAGGTATTTATGAATTCAGGAACAGGTTTGTATCTATAAAATATTGTTTTTTTTATTCTGTGTGCACATTTTAGCTTGAGCTATTGAGATCTGAAAATAGCAGGCTCTTTCAGCAGACAAAGATAGGCCAAAAAACATGTGTTACTTACAGTTTTTAAGTTTAAAAAATAAGGAGGATTTTATATTTATCCAACTAAAAAAATTATATATATATATACATATATATATATATATATATATATATATATATATATTAGGGTTGTCCCGATACCACTTTTTTAGGACCGAGTACAAGTACCGATACTTTTTTTCATGTACTTGCCGATACCGAATACCGATACTTTTTTTAAATGTCATGTGACAGTTTTCAAACCACAATACAGACTAAGGATATTTTCTTTAGAATTATGACTCTAACTCAAGACATTATAAAAGAATAAAAATGAGTAAAAATTAATAAAAATGTTTTATTTTCTTGTCACGCAGTAGTAAAAAACTCAAAGAATTTTCACAGAACATGTTGATAAATACAAAAAAAGTATTCTATTTAGGTATCGGGAGCATTTGCGCGAGTACAAGTACTCCCGCAAATACTCGGTATCAGTCCCGATACCGATACTAGTATCGGTATCTGGACAACCCTAATATATATATATATATATATAAATATATATATATATATATATATATATATATATATATTTTTTTTTTTTCATTTTAAGAAAGATAGAAATTAAATGTATATAAAGAAGGAAAATGTATATAAAAATGCTGTGCTATACCTAAAAAGGAAAAACGATAATTTCATGCTTCTACTTATATTGACTAATATTCATATTATTCATGTCTATGGAAATGGACCATACTGCTTCTGCAAGTCTCTTGTAACCAATGGGTTCTTGCTAACTGAAGTGAACTAATTGTTTATATGATCCCATATTTGTGAATTGACGGCAGGTTAACCATGTAGTAATGATCCACAGCTAGACAAATCATTCTTGAAGGCTTTGCCCTATTAAAGCAAAGCTGTTAACTGGGCAGCAAATTGAACTATGTACAAGATCAGAGTGGTCTCATGGCTGCACCGCTAACCCCATGCTTGCTAACAAGGAAACAATCTTACTTTAGGCTTTTAAGATTAAATAGCATTGTGTGTCCTGCTGTAACCTTTTGAAAATAGTTGCCGCTCCTTTAGATGGATTAGTAATTGGTTATTTTAGGAAGAACAATGGATGTGTATGAAATCAAGGAAAATGCTGCTATTACCAGATTATTTTATGGGCATATTAGGGGAAATGTTATCACAGAAGAAATTGAAGATCCACAACACATCTTTTCATATAGACATTGCACTTTCCCAGAGTATACCATCCTTCTAAATAGAAGAATTGTGCTAAAACTGCATTTTTTAATTAATTGCCCCAATGGGATTTCTCAAGGCTGTGTCAGCCATTCGAAGAAGGCATTTCAACTACTTTGTTCTGCGCGGAAGGAGTTAACCCTTCTGTTGTCAGGGGAGGGGAAGAGCTTATTTTTTTCGCACAATGCAGCAGGGTTTTGTGCTACTGATTAGGCTGAAGGATGTGAACAGTTAGAGAGGCACAAAGAAGGGTTGGGGGGGGGTTCTGGGTAAAAAAGCAGGCTTGAATTCTATGTCAGGTAATTACACATCCTTACCTCTGCTTGAGAACCTAAGCAAACAAGTGGAGAGTTGGGTCCTGTCACTAAGAAGTCCTTGTGTCAGATGATTTTTTACTGAGTGACAGCAGTTATGGTGCCGCTGATGGCAAAGTGACAGGGACCACGACAAAAAGAGCTTACGATAATTGCACAGAATGAGGAGATACACAGAAGTATGTAGATCCCAACTCAGCCTGTTTATATGTGGGTGAATTAATCTCATTGTTAGTGTTTGGTATATGCATTTTCTCTACATGAGGGTTTTTTACCACCTACCTTTTCCCATTATTAACTGCAGCGATTATAACATTATTTGGAATTGAGTGACTCAGCCACTCAAATGATGGAATGCAGTATTTATGTTATTTAGAAAGCTATGAATGTAAGGCAAGGGCTCATCCAGGGTGGAAAGGACTCAATATCACTTTCTCTCAATTATTATTTTTTTTAATTGTAAATTGTTATGGAGTTTGTGTTGAAAGATAATAAATAAATAATTAAATACTATGCTTAGCAATAGGAAGTTTTCTACTATACTATATGGCATATTTTTTAATACACACAAAGTTTGTGCAGATCTTTCCATAAAGAAAAGTTGGTATCCCAAGGTCAGTGAACAAAGTGAAGATCACAGTTTCCCAGCAGCCTTAGTTCACTGGAGGGAAAGCAGACCACGTAAAACAAATAGAGGAAAGCAATTTTAGTTGTTGCCCATATCAGCCCAGTTCTTGCTGTATTTTTTTTCCTAGACTTGCTGTTAAAAAAAAAAAAACTAATTTGTTATGAAATTACCTGTACTTTTCCTTTTCTCTGAGTGTCTCGAAGGCAAATCTTCAAAGGACAATCTAGGTAAAAATGATGCAATAACGCACAATAGAATCAGATCAAAAACATTTAAAACCAGCCTAAGGCACTCTATTTTCAGCCACGTGATTGTAATTTTCAAAATTCATTGGACATAACTAAACATAATTATGACTTTTTTTTTAAATAAGGGTACTTATCCTAGTGTGTTAGCTTTGTGAATTGAGCCTTATAGTAGATATAAAGCCAAAATGATTTTTGTTTTTCTATTTTGGATAGAGTAGGGGGAGGGTGGTCTTTTTTTTGTTTTGCCGTCGGATCAGGATGAAAAGGACACTAAACTTATATCACTTTCTTTTTTGTTAATTGTTAGGGCATTTTTGATGAAAATAACCCACAAATTATTGAAAACTATGCTTAACCATGGGCAGTGGCCCCACCTTTCTTTTGTCTTCATGTTCTTGGCAGTGTGCATTCAGTGTTACAGGCATAGGCGTGCGCACAGGGTGTGCCAGGTGTGCCCAGGCACACCCTAATCACTCCCTGCAGTGCAGATTCAACCTGCTGCCTGGTGTCCCCTCCCACAGCATGGCTGGCTTCCCTCCTCTCCCATTGGCTACTGCAGTGGGCACACATAGATGATATTTCAGGATGAGTGGGGGAAAGGGTAATGTCATTTACTGGCCCCTTCCCTCTCTGAATGGACACAGTGAGAGATCGGTACAGTGTTTTTTGAGCTTTTAGGTGCACACCCTAATGCAACAGGATGCGCACACCTATGGTTACAGGTATGCTATACTGCAATCAATTTGCATTATAATTTTCATGTGTTCTACTATAAACTGATAGTTGGCTGCAGCTGGAAGATTTACAAAATAATGTTATAATATGTCCCTTCACCAACTATATTTCCATCTACTGCACTGGGTATAGTACCAGGCATATATGAAAACCACACTTATATGAAGGTATGTATTCCTTTAAAAAATGTAAAGTATTAACCACTTAAGGACCTTGCCTGTTTTTCAGACTTGGTGTTTACAAGATCAAAACATTTTTTTTTTGCTAGAGAATTACTTAGAACCCCCAAACATAATTTTTTTTTCTAACACCCTAGAGAATAAAATGGCGGTCATTGCAATACTTTTTGTCACACCGTATTTGCGCAGCTGTCTTTACAAGCGCATTTTTTGTGGAAAAGAAAAACACTTTTTTTAATAAAAAAACAAGACAACAGTAAAGTTACTGTAGCCCAATTTTTTTTTATAATGTGAAAGATAATGTTTAGCCAAGTAAAATCATACCCAACATGTCACGCTTCAAAATTGTGCCCACTCGTGTAATGGCGTCAAACTTTTACCCTTAAAAATCTCCATAGGCGACGTTTAAAAAATTCTGTGGGTTCCATCTTTTGAGTCACAGAGGAGGTCTAGGGTTAGAATTATTGCTTTTGCTCTAACGATCACCCGGATACCTCACTTGTGCGGTTTAAACACTGTTTTCATATGCGGGCGCTACTCACGTATGTGTACGCTTCTGTGCACGAGCTCATCTGGACGGGTGCTTTAAAAAAAATGTTTTTGTTTTCTTATTTATTCTTATTTATTTTTATTTATTTTATAAATTTTTACACTTAAAAAAAAAAATGGTTCACTTTTATTCCTATTACAAGGAAGGTAACCATCCCTTGTAATAGAAAAACATGACAGGTCCTCCTAAATATGAGATCTGGGGTCAGAAAGACCCCAGATCTCATATTTTGACTAAAAAATGTCATTTAAGAAAATGACAACAAGAAAATATGCCTTTAAGAAGCATGGGCGGAAGTGACGTTTTGACGTTACTTCCGCCCTGTTATGCTATGGCGACACCGACCCCGATAATGGTGATCTCGTGATGAATCCGCCACGGAGACCACCGTTAACAGGACCGCTCACAGGAAAGATGGATATCTCGGTTGTGGCAGCGGCTGCTGCCATTACCGAGATATCCATCTTTAAAATGCCAACGTATATATATACGTGAGCGGGTCCTTAAGTGGATAAAGACAAAAAATGTAAGTATTCTCATGCTCCTGTAATCTTTTGCATTAAGACTAGAACATGGGGAGGCAGCAATCAGGCTCTGCTGTGTGCATATGTACTGTCCAGTTACATAATTATTGAAGGAGGGAAGAAAAGGAGCCAACAAAACAATGGCAATGGTCAACAGGACAAACAGAGGGGAAACTGTCTAGTGGAGACACAGACATCAATAAAAAATAAAGACAGGTGTTTTATTCCTTTCATACTCTAAATCTAAAATCTAAAACAAAAAAAAAAATGGCTGTACATACACATAAATATAAATTTCACATCCCACTTCCCTACTTGTCCCCCCTTTTCATTGGGTTTAGCACACAAAACATACTCAGACACCCAGCAATCTATTGGTGTTCTGTAGGGATCTGTTCCTCCACCTCCGCACACCCAGTTCCTTGCCGCCATCTTCTTTTCTGATCTCTCTCATCAAGAAGCTGGCTGTCTCTTCTGGGTTCTTGCAGCCTGGGCCACATGATGCCATAAGGTGGCCAGTTGCAAAAAAGAAAACCCAGAAGCCAAACCCTAATTAATATATGCATTGTGGCGCATGTGACTTCCAGTACTCCAAGGCCTCCTGGGATGCTTGACGTAAGTATACCAAGAAGTTAGAGACAACAATTACATCATAGCAATAATATAGCCGTTGGGTAGTGGAGTGACAGAAAGTGGGTGCGGAAGATGAAGGTCCGGTTTAACCCAAGGCATCTCAGAATAGACCATAGACTATTAGAATATTCTAATATAAAATGTTCCTAACATTGTTTTGAATATACCACTTACCTATCTTCTAATCTAACATTAGTGTATGTACTATATTTGCTGAAGAAGATTTGCCAATTGTATAGCATGGTTTCTTGATTACATTTTCTGTAGGGAAGAGCAGCAGGCCCAGCATGTGCACGAGGACATCAAAGCTTTGACATTAAGTGACCTTGTCAATGATATTTAAATGTTTCATTTTCCTTACACAACATATGAGAAATATCAAAGCAATATCCAAGGACACCTACCATCCAACCTAAATTCCTGGTATAATTGCTGTTTTTATCAGGAAAAATTCTTGCCAGCATATGGCTGTTTTCGTCATCTTTCCTCTGATGACTGTTAGCAAGGCGAGAATGTCACTGAAATATTGAAGTTCCATATCCTATCCTAACTATGTATTAAAATATTATCACTGTGCCGTCAGTTTTCTGTTCAAAAAAACATTTATAGAGTGCATTTTTCTATACCCTTTACTATATGGCATAATATTTAATACATAGAAAGTTTGTGCAAATCTTTTTCTAAAGAGAAGTTGGTATCCCAAGGGTCAATTTAATAGAATGTGAAATCACAGTTTGCCACCAGCCTTAATTTACTGGAAGCAAAGCAGATAGAGTAAAACAATTAGGGGGAAATGAAATGTTGTACCAGCTATTGCCCATAGCAACCCAGTAAAAGTAACACACAGTTATGGTGTTGGTCTTGATGGTTTGTCATGAAATTCTCACAACTTTCACTTTCCTATTTGTACCTCTGCAAAGGACCTTTTATGTAAAATTATGTAATGAAACACTCAGTTCACAAAGTTTTAAACCATTATAAATTGCTTTTTTTTTTAATCATGTTACTGCAATTCCAAAATGTATTGGAACTATTGAATTTATTATGTAGCACTTACCCCCGAAGGAGCTGCTGGTAATTCACTCTGCTCCACTCTGCCTTTTATATCCACCCAGCATGCAGTTCAGCCACCTAGTGTTCATGGGTAAGTGAGTCTTTTCACAAGATAAACATTTTTATGCTCTGCATATGTAAGTTAACCACTTAAGGACCGCCTACTGCACATTTACGTCGGCAGAATGGCACGGCTGGGCACATCAACGTATATATACGTTGGTTTTAGTACCCAGCCGTGGGTCGCGGGCGCGCGCCCGCGGGCGCGCTCCCGCGACCCGGTCCGAAGCTCCAGGACCGGGACCGCGGGATTCGCGGACCCGATCGCCGCTGCAGTGCGGCGATCCGTCCCTGGAGCGGAAGAACAGGGAGAGCCGTGTGTACACACGGCTTCCCCGTGCTTCTCTGTGGCCGGAGCATCGATCGCGTCATCCCTGTAATAGGGGGACGCGATCGATGACGTCACACCTACAGCCACACCCCCCTACAGTTGTAAACACACACATTAGGGCACACATTCCCTACAGCGCCACCTGTGGTTAACTCCCAAACTGCAACTGTCATTTCCACAGTAAACAATGCAATTTAAATGCATTTTTTGCTGTGAAAATGACAATTGTCCCAAAAATGTGTCAAAATTGTCCGAAGTGTCGCTGATCGCCGCTATTAGTAGTAAAAAAAAAATAATTAATAAAAATGCAATAAAACTATCCCTTATTTTGTAAACGCTATAAATTTTGCGAAAACCAACCGATAAACGCTTATTGCGATTTTTTTTACCAAAAATATGTAGAAGAATACGTATCGGCCTAAACTGAGGAAAAACAATGTTTTTTTATATATTTTTGGGGGATATTTATTATAGCAAAAAGTAAAAAATATTGCATTTTTTTTAAAATTGTCGCTCTATTTTTGTTTATAGCGCAAAAAATAAAAACCGCAGAGGTGATCAAATACCACCAAAAGAAAGCTCTATTTGTGGGAAAAAAAGGACGCAAATTTTGTTTGGGAGCCACGTCGCACGACCGCGCAATTGTCTGTTAAAGCGACGCAGTGCCGAATCGCAAAAACCCCTTGGGTCATTTGCCAGCGTATTGGTCCGGGTCTTAAGTGGTTAAAACATATCTCGCTCACATTGGTATTTGGCTCCCTCTAGTGGTATGCCATCTTTAGCATTATATGGCAAAAATACCAGTGCTACATACTCCCCCTGCTTTAACTCTTTGGTCCCCAAAGACATTCAAAATTTTGGCTCTGTCACACATTTTTGCCTCTAGGCGGTTGCAGAAGTCTGACAGAGAAGCCTCCCACCAATTGTCATGTGATGGGGAGCTGTTCTGTGCACTCACAGCTGTCACTATGGTATCTAGTACAGATGTGTCAAGGGGTGAGATGGGGTCGAAACTTTCTGAATCATGAACAGAAGGACCAGGCATCTCAGAATTTCTCATTGCAGCAGGGCACATCTCTTCAGAGAATTTTTTCAGCTGGTCATAGGTCGATCTCTTGAATTGAGAAATTACTCTTTGTTTCCTTCGCTTTACTGGTGCTGACACCGAAGGTACATCGGCCACCTTTTCCTGTTTAGCCGCTTTCTTCTCATGCAGTTTAGTTGCGTTTGTCTTTGTTGTGGATCTTTTCCCATCCACCATGGAAGAGGGAGGCACCTCTGGCCTTTCTGTTGGCAGGGAGGATAAGGAATCATATTTGGGAACACCAGGGGCTAACAGCTGCTTCACCAGATCTGTGTTTGTCCCTATGATTAGCGGACTGCTTGGGGACCCTGGCAACCGAGGACACACAATAGCTAGCGTGTCAAAGTCCTGAGGCTTCCCAGTCCTCAATGGGTCACATGACAACTTGATCCGCAGATATGCGTCACAAGGGTAATCTTCTGCTTGAATACCCCGACAAATACCTCTTGTAAAAGCCTCTGGTTAACAAAGTTACTTGAGCACCCGAATCAAGGAGGGCTCTTGTGTAGATTCCTTCAATTAGGACAGGTATTATGGACAAAGGGCCTACTAACTGGGCAGGAAACCTGTTGGGAGCATCTGGAACAATGGGCCGGCATGACTGAACTCGTGCTTTCTTCAGCTTCTGGCGTTGAGGACGCCTTTTCTGGCATCGCTTGGAAGGCCGATGAGCATTGCTCACTGAGATGACATAAACTGTGGGTCTTCTCCGTTGCTCCCTCTCAGTTTCAGGGAACGTTCTTCTTGAAGGCCCATATCTTCCTTCGATCCTTGGGTTACTTCTCTGAGGTCTACTCCAATCTGCTGCTCCCCTTGGGCTAGGACATACCCGCTGGTAGTGACCCTCACCTCCACAGTTGAAACAGACATCTTGATTTGTTGGCTCCTGGCGAGGTACAAAAAACGAGGCCGGGGGTGCATTCTGCCCTGTGGCACCATTATCGGACAGCTCAGTATGTTTTGTCGTCAGCCTGTTTATCGCCTCCAGCATCTGGGCTACTTGTAACTTCAGTGCAGTTATCTCAGACCTGACATCCAACGCATCGGTCACCATCTCCGATATTCTGGACAGCTGAGTCTTCAGGACCCCGATCTCTGAATCGCTATGAGTCGTGCCAGCCATTCTGACTCCCACAACAGATTCAGACTTTTGACTTGTCTTGTGCTTCGACTCCCTTTCCATCTCCATATTAACTGCTTCGCCAGTTTTTCCGATGAGTACCTCATCTGAAATGGACGGATCATCTAGATACTGCCTTAGCTGAAACTTGACACAGTCACTTCTTAGTCCTGTGGTCACGGTCCTCAGGAATTTCTTTTGGATCAATTCTGTCCCGAAGTGCTCATCTGAGTCTTCTCCCTGTGAGGCTAACAACAGGTGGTCCTTCAGCTCAATAGCCCTGAACAGGAAATTCTGAGGAGTCTCTCCACTGTCCTGTGCCAGATTTATCAGTTGGTGATAAAGTTCAGAAGCATTTTCCTTCTTGAAATGGCTTTTCAATATTCTCCTAAGTTGCACTAGGGTTAGTCCATTCTTCATTTCCAGCATGCCTCTGATACTTAGACCGGGACTAATGGCTTCTACCACTGCTTCCACAATCTCAGACTCAGGATACCCTTTCTGTAGCCCCATGTCGATCTGACGCATGAGGTTTGTATAGGACAGCTTGTCTTTCTGTTCCTTTTCTGGCCAGCAATCTTAAAGTCCTTTTTGATTGTTACTTCTGGCAAGTCACGATGGGGAAGTCTTCGAGTAACTGAGGCAGGTTTTTGTTTCAGATGGCTGCCACTTGAGCCCTTGCTCTTAGTACTTAGCTCTTTTACCTGCTCCTCAATCATTCTAGAGGTTTCCTGGAACTCCTCTTGTATAATGCGATACTGTCGCTTCAAAGTAGCTAATTGCTGCTCCAGTTGGAGATCCTTCTGGCTGGTGCTTGGCACTTCATCCCCGTCCCTCCTGGGCATGACGAACTCTAGCCCACTTGTGGTCGGAGTTGGCCGGGAGTACCCTTTCCTTGAAGCTGACTCCCCCTGCTTTGAACTGGTAGGGCTCTTGTCTGGAGCCTGGGGATGTGTTATGCAAATCTTCATCTTGTCAGTCAGCTGCACACTCTTCCCACGGAAACACCCTGGTACTTTCTCTTTCCATTCCAATAGGGCATGGGTGCGGTCAGTCCCTCGGGCTGGCCTGAGGGCAATCACCCAAGCTTTTCTATGAGGAGACAAATGTTTTACAATGGTCCTGACCTCCTCTTCATCCCAGTTCTCACCAGGGAGTTCGACCGCCACACTCGCTTCTGGGCGTGTGCCTTCCTCTTCGCACCACTGAACCACTGTAAGGGGGTCCATACTAGCACCAAAAGGGCGGGTTTCACTTGCAGAGAGACAGGATCCCGGACAAGCCCCCACGTGTAGCACTTACCCCCGAAGGAGCTGCTGGTAATTGATTGGGCCTGTACTCTGCTTTAAAAACCCCCCAATGATTTGGTCTCGCTCCCCTTGACACAGCTGTGGTGCAGTGCTGATATGAAACTTTCACTAAACGGAACAATCCCACCATAACAATGTGTATATAGTGTACCTTTACCGTTATCTGGGCATCCGTTGTTCCACCTGTTAGAATAATGAACAAGCTTCACACCAATTGTGATCAACCAGGATGTAAGTTTACTGGAACTGGTATAAAGACAGTATTTATAATAACTGTATCAACATACAAACTTACTATAATAGTGCAATGAGCGTACACAAACTAATAACACTTAAAGGTCCCTTGAGCCTCTACTGCGGCGCGTCTCCAAGTGGGACTAGTGCTCAGAGTGACAATGCCTTGACACTGACCACCTTCCCACTTCCAGTACGGCTGCACCAAACATACCAATGCAAAGATATCAACACAGCACAATACAATTTCTTAAGAGCTTCCCCTGAGGTATAAGGCAGCCTTTTGTCTTACTGCATCCAAAGCACAAACCCTCCCTGTGAAGAAGTGTAGTCTCTGGTCTTCTTTCTTCAGCTAGCTATTATACTGCAGTGTTTGTAATCCAATGGTTTAACAAGTAATGAAGTAACATAACTGAAGAGTTAATACAGTTCCTGCTGTAAAACACACTTGCAGATGCCTTCGGTGTAGGTATACCTTAACTGTCAGTCAGCCCTCAATGAAGCATAGGCTTTTAGGCCTGATTGAACTCAGTCTATTTGAATGAGACCTCCCTGTAGGACTACAGGTCCCAGCAACTCTGTGAAATGAGTCTAAGTGTGTTAAGGGTGTTAAAGAACTTCTGGGCGACAGCCCTCTCACCACACCAGGCCTGGAAAGTTGTGAACCTCCACTCCAGTCATCTCAATCCTGCTGCCAGTCAGCACTGCCACGCTGCCCCGCTCCTCAAGCAAACTGGACATCCACTTGGCTCCGTCAAGGGTCCTGGATCCTCAGACCCGATCACACTGCTTCTCCAGTACACTGTGGTAAGGCAGAGTCAATGGATGTTGTTCTGCTCTGCACGATGTAGGCCCTCTTCTGAACACTCCTTCACAGATCCTTGCAGGCAGGCCATGCGCCCAGAAAGAGGCAGAAAAGGGCTCCACTTTGCCTTTTATATCCACCCAGCATGCAGTTCAGCCACCTAGTGTTCATGGGTAAGTGAGTCTTTTCACAAGATAAACATTTTTCTGCTCTGCATATGTAAGTTAAAACATATCTCGCTCACATTGGTATTTGGCTCCCTCTAGTGGTATGCCATCTTTAGCATTATATGGCAAAAATACCAGTGCTACAATTATATGCAGTAAAGTGTTAAAATGGTATTGAAGAGGACATTTGTTTATTTCTAGTGATTGGCCTTGGGCTGGGGATGTAATATGCTGGCCTCTGGCAGGGGGGATGTGACACAAGATGGTGGAACCGCACTTAAAAGCCTGGTATATGGTTGCCCTATCCTAGGAAGAAGTGGGGTGGGACCTGGGATATTTTGGTGAAACATGTCCAAGAATTGTACAAGCTGGACTTCCTGTGCATCCTTGAGCCCTTTTCCACTGTGATTGAGTAAGAGTGGTAACATATATACAAGACTGCGGTCTAGAAGCACTGTAGGGTGCTCTTCCACCGTGACAGAGGTCCACTGTGTATATCATGAATGGAACTATGGACGACACATAGACAAGACAAGTGGTGGTGTCCAGGTCCAATAGCGAAGGTATGCACTACTGCAGTGAATCAGATTGTGGAAATAGGGAAGTGGTGAGAGTTTCTAGATCCTAACTATTATCTGTAGCGTTCCTCCTGACAATCTGTTGCTGTTGGTTCTCTGTTAGGCCGCGTACACACGATCAGTCCATCCGATGAGAACGGTCCGAGGGACCATTTTCATCGGTTAACCGATGAAGCTGACTGATGGTCTAATGTGCCTACACACCATCGGTTAAAAAAAACGATTGTGTTAGAACGCTGTGACGTTTACGTGTTTTAACACGTAAAACGAAGTTCAATGCTTCCAAGCATGCGTTGACTTGATTCTGAGCATGCGTGGCCTTTTAACCAATGCTTTTGCATACTGACTATCGGTTTTGACCCATCGGTCAGCCATCAAATTTTAAAGCAAGTTCTCTTTTTTTTGACCGAAGGATAACTGATGGGGCCCACACACGTTCGGTTTGGACCGATGAAACGGTCCTTCAGTTTGTTTTTATCGGTTTTGACCGATCGTGTGTACGCGGCCTTACTGTTCTAAGTTGTTGTTGTTATATATATCCTGTATTTATGCATACTGTGTATGTTATTCTGACTGGTGAATTGTTGATTTTTATATCTCTGACTACCTCAGTTTTTAAATCTGCTTTTTACACAATTATGTTTTGGTTAGTAACTGTTCATGCACAAGCCAGGTGTTTGAAATTATGTGCCCATAGTTTTTTTTATTGTTCTAAATAACATGTACTTTACTTCTATATACTGTATCTGTGTGGGTTTGTCAGCTATTGTCCCTGCTCTTGGCTCTTGGATACCCACTAGCACAGGGATGTGTCATATTTAAGGGGGAGTGTTGGCAGGTGTTAGTGCCTCTATATATGCTAGCTGTGGATGGGACAGTTGTACAACATGCAAGGAGTAATTGAAGACACCTTGCCAACCCTGACCTTCAACTGCAGGTCTTTGGCACGGTGTAGGAAGTCTGTGTGACCTAGGACTGAGGATATCTTCCGTACACTAAACCAACTCAGTGGGGCTTATTATGACAGTGTCTGAAACCATACAACTAGTGTCTGCATTGACTTGGAACTGCTGCCAGAGTGTAATTTTCATGCTACCAGTGTTCTATACTGTAAGCCTCTGTCAGCAAGCCCTATGTGATGTTATGCTGTGATAGGGATGTATACAAGAAGAACTGATTAGATGTAGTAAAGTGTTAAAAAGCTATTAAAGTGGACATTCATTTAGTGTAGTGTGCAGGCCTCTGGCAAAGAGAATGTGACAGAAGATGGTGGAGTCACCATTAAAAGACGGGTATGTGGTTGCCTTATCCTAGGAAGAAGTGGGATGGGACCCAGAATAACTTAGCACCAGCTTCTGTCCAACTCAGATCCCTTACAGGTTGCCTGGCTGTCATATTGACCCTCTGTTAAAATGGGGACTTTTTTAAACTTTTCTGAACATCATATTTGTTTTAGGTCTGTGACAAAATATGCAAGCCAATGGGTGAGCGTAACAGCCAGGCCACTAGAATTTTGGGTAGGTGGTGAGAAATGGCAGCCCTACATGTCCCTTGTTACTTTAGGAGATATTGGTGTTAAAAGGAGAAAAGCTTCAACAGACGCTTCTACAGCTAGGTCTGGTTACAGACGTAGACTGCAAAGGGTCTCTCTGATACTCGGTATTGCAGTTCCAAATACAGGCATCTCGCTTGTCTTGGTGTCACCTGACTAGAGTTTGTCAGAAACTTGGATGATCTTTTTTGTCTATTATCTATGGTAAACTACTGCTTCTGAACCAACTCCATGTTTAAAGTGGTTTTAAACTCAAAACCAAAAATTTAACATATTGCAGCTTACCAATTATTAGATGTGGTGGCTACATCGGTTTTCTTTTCTGAGGCTTTTCCCCTCTGTTTTCACCTATGATCTGACCAGAACCATACCTCCTGTATTAGAGTGCCTCCACTTAGGATGAAGGAATACAAGGGGCACCTTTTGGGTAGCAATATTGTCAGTCTTAGAGGAGGGTGTGTAAGATATACTAGCAGATTTAAATACACTAACAATGATAATTGTTAGCACCCCTGCTAATGTTAAATGGTTTGTCCCATCTCTGCAACCGATACATTCTACCGGAGAGCCTGTTCTTTGAAAAACAACAGGCTTACTGGCTGGATCGCCAGATGAAAATAGAAGAAAGAAAGCCTAAAACAAAAAGAATGCAGCCATCACATGTAAGAATTTGTAAGCTGCAATACAATAAATGTTTGGTTTTAGGTTTAATACCACTTTAATGCCACTATCGCCATTACTGGCATAACTATAACATCTCAAAATAAACAACTGCCAGGCCCCGGTCTTGCATATATTTACAATAATGCATAGGAACCATATGATTTGACCAGGAGTATTTTTATTTTGAGTTATGATGTCACTGAATAAAACCTTATGACATCCTAATGTCAACCTCCAGTTTATGAAGCTCCTCTCAGCTAGGCAAATATATTTTTACCATGATTGCTACAGCAAAAATCATCAGTTTGACCCTCCTGAAGTGTGTAAACATCTAGGCTGAAATTAATCTGCAATCATATTGCTGCAATATGAATCACTTTATTGTACTAAATAAAGTACACCGTACAGCTATTGAGGTCATCTACTGAGGAAAAATTGCTAGGTTCAGCAATTTAGGCAACATATTACTTGTTTCCGCTACAGTGAATAAATAAGTACACGCCAAGGGAGCAATTTTACTATCCAATTGCATACAAACCTTGTAAAACCATGTGACTTTTCCTGATGTCACTAAAAAGTGCACGATGTGCAAAACTGAAATCGTATTTTGACCTTAGTACTTTCTACCAGAAATACTAGATGACAGGTTTAGCACATACTACTGAGAATAAAGCTTCAAAGTCCACTACCACAAAAAAAATGTGTAAAATATTGAATGTAGATAACTGTATATGGTTAATAGATGTAACAATAATTATTATTTTAGACTTTCTTTATTTTCTATGATTTATATTTATTCTCATGCAGGCCAAGCTGTCTAGCAAAAATGACATCGACATACATTTGGACAAACCATGACACTTTTAGGGATACCAGCATAATGATGCTTGGATAGTTGCAGAAGCAGTACATTACGAATGACTGCTATAAGCATTCCTGCATTGTTATATTTTATCCCAAACCCTGTTACTGTTGCTTTTCCTGCATATATCAATATGAAGGTAAAGTTGAATAAAAATGAAATAAAGGCATGTGAATTAAAAAAGCAGAATTAATATATTTAATATTATCATTAGATGGATGTGTTAATTACACCGGTGTCACATTTGGCACCTTTCAGCGGAGGGTCTAAGACAGGTATTTGCACCCACTTTCGGGAATACGGGACTGCACCAGACACGCCTCTACCCGCAGTCACTGTTCCCAGGAGAAAGCAGGGACCAGTGACGGCGCAGTGCGGTGCACTACTCACCAATGCACAGAAGGAATAACCTTTGTATATTAAGGTATACTGTTAGCATTTAAAAACATTTTTAGAGGATGCTGACTGTAAGTTTTAGGAGTAATTGAGATAAAGTTGTATGCACAATGGATATGGGATTGCCAACTTTCAGTTCTGGAAAAACCACAGATGGCATGAAATCTGTTGGCTATGATTTTAGTGAGTGAGTATATGGAAAAAGGCAAATGGACACAAGCATGTAAAATACAGGACCAACATTCCTCGGTTGTATGAGAGGATAGTGAGGGTCTGCCCACAACCCAGAGCATTGGAGAGCATAAGAGATTGCTGGCTCCCCAGAGAGCAAGGAAAAGGGTTAGTATTACAGCTATTTACCATCCGCTAGACTTAAAGCGGAGCTCCACCCTAAAGTGGAACTCCCGCTGATCGGAACCCTCCCCCCTCCGGTGTCACATTTGACACCTTTCAGGGGGAGGGGGGTGCAGATACCTGTCTAAAGACAGATAGTTGCACCCACTTCTGGACACACAGTCTCGGGTTATCTGCAGGCATGACGTCACCTCCTGCCCCCCCCCCCCCGTTGTGTTCTGGGAACACTTGGCTCCCAGAACACAGCGGGAGCCAATCGGCAGGCATAGCGCAACTCGCGCATTCGTCATAGGGAACCGGGCGGTGAAGCCGGAGCGTTTCACTTCCTGGTTTCCTCAACGAGGATGGCGGGCGGGGGCAGCAGAGTGATGAGCGATCGCTCGTTCTCTGCTGCGGACAGCACTGGACTCCAGGACAGGTAAGTGTCCTAAAATTAAAGGTCAGCAGCTGCAGTATTTGTAGCTTCTGGCTTTTCATTTTTTTTTTCAGCGGACATCCGCTTTAAGCATTTAACACTTGCAGTGTGGGGTATGGCAATGATAATCCCCTGCGCATAAATGTGATAGCCTGAATAGGAAAAGGCACTATGTTGTTATAGGAGGATAATTCTCTTGAAGCCTTGCTGCTCTTTAGGACTGGGGTTGTCCTGAGAACACTGTAGAAATAGCTAAAAACAGAGGATGCACTAGCCTGGTGCATTATCCTTACAATATTTTTTATTAGGAGTAAAATATAATAAATAGCTTCTCACAAACATAGGCTCGATTCACACTACTGTGACTTGGGAAAAAAACTTCTGAGACTCAAAGTCACATGACATGTGAAATCTCATGTTAGTCAATGAAAGCTGTCTTAATTAGCACTACTGAAGTCACTCTGACTTTAGAAAAGGTCTCTGTACTACTTCAAGACAACTTCTATCCCACTTGTGCCCATAGACTTTAATAGAAGTTGTCTCCAAGTCAGATCCTCATCTTAATAGATATGATTTGGATCAGACATTAGAGGAAGATCGCACCGGCATTCCCTGAAGTTGCTTCAAAGTCGCGCCAAAGTCACATCAACGTCGCCTGGCAAAGTTGCACTGTAAGTCGTGCGACTCTCAGGTCATGGCAGTGTGAACCAAGCCTAAACGCGCTTATCAGGCCACTCCCCATAGCTACATTCTCCTAGTATAGCTGATAGCTCAAACTTAGGGGGAACCTCACCAGGATCTCTGCTGGGTGATGCGTTTCAAAGGTACATCCTTCTTCATCAGAGCCAGGCAGCAAATGATCATTCAGCCATTCAAATACCTTCAATCCTATCTCTGCCACTCCCAGATAGAATTCAAGGGATTTAAATGGCTGAATGATTGTTTTCTGCTTGGTTCTGATAACGATGGACATACCTTCAAAACACGTCAGCCAGCAGGGGCACTGGTAAGGTCACCCCCTAAGCTCGCGCTTGGGTGAGTCTGGGGAGAGTGTAGCCAGCCTGGGAGAGTGTAGCCAGGAGTGACCTGATGAGCGCTTTTACTACCTCTGTTTGTAAGTAGCTATTTATTATATTTGACTCCTAATAAAAAATTTTGTTTGATAATGCAGTAGGCCAGTGTTCCCTCTATTTTTATCTATTTCTACAACGTGGGGGAGGTTAGTGCAAGTGTATTTTTTTTTTAATACCAAAGCTCAGCTTTAAAGATTACCACATTCCACAACAGGACATGCATCTGCTTCAGTGTAACATGGCTGGAATAAATTCTAATATTGTACAAACAATGTTAAATTAAATATTATTCCCAATGAAAGCGAGAACAACGTTTCAGAAAGGTTACCCTTATAAATATCAAAGTCTAATGATGTCTTGAAATCACAAAGTGGTTAAATTAATACATAATTTGTATGCTGTATAATTGTACTTTCAACATTTACAGTATATATATATATATACTGTAAATGTTGAAAGTACAATTATACAGCATACAAAATATGTGTTAAAGCAGAAATGTACTCAAAAAGTGAAGTACCGCTAATTTTCTCCCTCCCCCAGCCTATGTTGCAGGCTTTTTTTGGGTAGGGAGTACTTTTTGTTTTTTTGCCCCTCCCCCCTCCTAATTCATCAATCACATAGCACTCATCCTGCTGTCCTTAGTGCTCACAGCCCCCTAGAACACATCACATGTCCCAGAAGGCTGCAGGAGTAGTCTCCTTGTGCATGTGCCGTGTGGAGCCGGCTGTTATTTATCAGGAAGTCACAGCTTGGAGGCGCCGGGGTACTGCCGCAATGAAAAGAAGCACTGAAATCCATGGACTGGTAAGTACCTGATGTTTAAAATTCAACAACTACAATATTTGTAGACTTTATTTTACTTATTTGTATGTTATACACTGATAGGCTGAATTGGCAGTTGATTACAAGTCCTATGATTTATTTAAAAAGTCAGTTGATAATAAAACATGTAGTCCTATCTATTTTCTAATTTTCTGTTTCAATCTGTTTATTCAATTTTCAGAATTACAGTTAAACGTTGTAATGTAATACAAAAGAGTGCAAAATTGTCTCTGGGGACATAAACAGTAAACAAGGAGTCATCAACGATAGCATGTTTTAAGGGTAAGGAATTAAGACATAAATCCACGGAGATCCACCAATGGGTATTAAAAATGATGACAGCGTGGTCAACTATAAGAAATTTATTGAGAAACGTATTAGTTTATAGGCCACTAATATCTCAAACAACCCGTGGGCCTTGCATCAGGTCAACTTTTTACATTCGGCGGAGGGGTCAAGCTGGACAGCACCCATCCACCCATCCACATAGTAAACTATAGGCATAATAATGGAATTATAACAACCATAGTGACCATTTTGTCATCCAACACTGGAATTTTTATCTTATCCCCCCAAAAAATCGAATCTAATTATTTTATATGTAGAAAAATCTAGTGTAGCAGTGACATATCCTTTGAGGGACATCGTTACATACAAAACCTAGACGGAAACCCAAAGTTGAGACAGCGGGTCAGACTAGAAGGCCTATCTTGCACCTGAGTAAAGGAATGGAAGAAACAAGTTAGAAAAAGGAAGTGACCCATTTCCTAGTTTTATCTCACTATTAGCTGCCACAGATCAGCTAATTTTTCAATGCGGTTTTGCAAGTTGTACGCACACATTAACATTTGTACAAGCTGTACTACAATATCAACTACAGTACCTTGCTGTTTTCCTTAAATACCCAATTATTTTTAAACCGCATTGAAGAGAACTTAATTGAAAAATACTTTCATATATTCTAATGAGAAAACATCCTTATTTTGCCACAAATAAAAAAAAAAGGAAATAGTAATTTACATAGCTTTAATTAGAGTAAACAGGACTTAGTAGAGACAAATAAATTGTCCTGGTATTTAAACTAGAACAACGGGAGGAAGATCACTGTGAACGTGTACATGTGTTTCCACCTTTTGATTGGCTGTTACTGTAAAGAATTATTGTCCAGAATCCTTTGCAGCATTTTAATGTGGGTCACAGGGCGAATGCATTAAGTGGATAAACCAGAAATTGAAAGGAAAGAAAAGGTTGATGAGAGATATTTATCTTCAGCAGATGCCATTTTGTGCCCGTTCTTAGCCTAGTGGAATTGGCATGCTGGTGTCGAAATTAAGGCATGAAAGAGCAATTAAAATCTGAAAAAAAGGAGAAGATTTAAAAGGTAATTTCAGAGAATATTTTAAAAGCTGCAGATATCAAAGGGATACGATGCATTTCCCTGCAGGCCAGCTCCCTGGAGTCATTTATGAATCAAAAAAGTCTTTTTTTTTTACAAGCAAAATTAAGTTGCCAGATGTAAGCCAATAAATCCAGCCTTCCACACGACAGGCCAGACACTCCATTAAAATGAAAGATTTTATCTTGCTTTACAACCTTTCTGCCTTGTACCATGACAGCAGGTAATTAAAACAATAAGTGTTTACTGATGTAGCTTTTGCAAAACAATAAAAACTAACTTTTTCCCCTCTTTTCTCTCCCCGGCAGCATGTGGATAATTTAATGTGTATTGCTTATTCGATACACCACCCAGGTACTTGATGCACCATTAAAATATACTAGGTGTTAGAAAAAAAACTGCCATGTGAGAGCTAAATCTAAAAATGGTTAAGGTATTTTAAAACGTTAAAGTGTTCCTGTGACAGTTACACTAGAAAATGTGCTGCTTTGTAGAATAAATTAATAGTCTGCCACTTAGAGCCCCATTTATAAAGAGGGCTTTACCATGGCCATACCACTGTGTGAAACAGACAAATAAAATACCGTCACATTTATAAAAAAGTGTGCTGTGCTTTACAGGTGTATTGAACACCAATACAATAAACAGGAAAAAAAGACAGAAGGAGGTGACGAGTGAATCATGACAAAAGTCAATCAGTTGATCATGGAAGCCTTTTCTCTGAAGCCATAGAGACAGTTCTATAGGATAATGTAGGTTACAATGTATTGCCTGCATTTTATGAATGTCTTGTAAAATGGCATGTGGGGTTAACATTGCAGTGTTCAGCTGAGAGAGGATAGCGGTATCCACTCTCTGTTATAGATGGGCCCAGAGCTTTTTTTCTCAGAAAATAGGTGCAGGAACTCAACCACGACCCTGTTCAGATTTCACAAACAGTAGAAGGGTCTTAAAGGGGCATTAAATACCAGGATTGCATTACATACATAGTGCAGAGTTCAGGGGGGTTACACACAGAGTGCAGAGCTGTCACTTATAAACACAGAAACCAGACTTCTGTGTTTACCAGTGATTGTGGTGAGCAGGCACCAATGGGTCTGAGCCAGAGGTGGTGGAACTGAGTTCCCCCAAGTTCCCCCTGAAAAAAAAAGCCCTGGATGGGCCCCTTAGCTGTAAGCATTTATTAGCCTTCAGA
This sequence comes from Rana kukunoris, assembly GCA_029574335.1. Classification (NCBI taxonomy): domain Eukaryota; kingdom Metazoa; phylum Chordata; class Amphibia; order Anura; family Ranidae; genus Rana; species Rana kukunoris. Next base: position 255,147,017 of record CM056051.1, on the reverse strand, counting down.
AATCAGGTACACCTCCGGTGTCTGTGTTCCTAATGCTTGGCTCTTTGTCACCCAGGTTTACTTTACAAGGAGTAAGAAGGCAGTAACAAAACTCATATATATATATATATATAATTTTGAGTTTATATTGTGGGCTGTTTTCAATCCATGGGCCCCCAACTGGTAGCATAATGGCCATTGTACACAGACATTTTTGTTTTGCTCCCAACATACTGGTAGGCTTCTAAAACTTTTCTGAAGAATTTGTAAGGCAGCATTTACATTTCTTATTTGATCTTTTAACTACTATTTATACCCCATTATGACCAAGCCACTTTTTTTTAAAACTGACAATTGCATGGTCAAATGTAGTTCATGTCCTTTTTTCCCCACAACAAGAGCTTTCTTTTGGTGCTATCTGATCACCACTGCTTTTAAATTTTTTGTGCTATAAACAAATGAAAACAAATATAAAAAAAAGAAAAACAATAATTTTCTGCTATAAAACAGGTCCAATAAAAGATAGAAAAATCAAATGTCTTCATAAATGTCAGGTAATATGTATTCTGCTACGTTTTTGGTAAAAAAAAAAACACAAAAACTATTATAACGTTTACAAACTATGGTGTATTTAACTAGTAATGGCGGCGATCAGCAACTGACTGAGATATTGTGGCGGAAAATCGGACACTAACTGACACTTTTTGGAATCAATGACACTAATTACTGCTAAAAATATGCACTGTCACTGTACTAATGACACTGGCTGGAAAGGGGTTAAACATCTAGTGTGATCAAAGGGTTAAATGTATGCTTAGCCAGTGTTTTCATGTACGCTGTGTGCTGCTTTTAGTAGGGGAAGAAATGGATTCTAGTCCCTGCTTTCCCCCCCGTCAGAACATCGATATGCCCTGTTAACATAGGTAGATCGCCGTTCTGTGTTCTTTGCCTGACACCCGCAGATTGGCTTCTGCTGTGAATATCCCTGCTGGCGGATATGCGGAATGACATATATATATATATATATATATATATATATATATATATATACATGATCTGGCACACAGATGGCACCAAACCCATATTGAGAGTAATACAAAGGCTTTCATTGCTGATCACCTTCTGAAAAAAGTGTAAAGACTTACAAATATAAAACGGATTTACTATGAACCGAAGCGCAGAGCATTTTTAGCATCACCATATAGCAGCCCCACTTTAGTCTGGAGCCCTAGGCAGCTCCCTTATTATATTTTGCCACTGGATATATATAGGGATTCCTGGTTTCTCCATGTGGAAAAGGCCAAGCTTTCCAGTAGGTTGCTCGGGTCAATGAAGGCATAAGGCATGCATATTGTCCATTCCCAGAAAGGGAAACACCAAGAGGGTGAATGTGAGGGTAAGTGCTATATTCTGATAGTTTATGTCGGCTGTCTGATCCTGCTGGCAATTTAATACTGCTAATGGGCTGACACAGGCCACGGTCCAGCCCCATGAGTGTTCCTTTTCATTGATGTGAAGAGTGTACTGTGAGTACTGTAATTTGTCAGTTCCTCATGTTGTCAACCGAAATTTTGTTGCTTAAAGTCTGTGAAAGAGGCTCCTAATTATAAGGAAACTTTGAAAATATGAATACACCAAGATGAGAGTAAATACAACTAGATATATCCCTATCTTACAAATTTCAAGTGATAAAATACTGCACTCTGTGAAGCACCAGCATTGCATGAGGTGTCTGGAAAATTTAGAATTACATAAATGCATTCAATTGAAAGAGTCATTAAATATATATACACTGATGAAACACAATAAATATCATAGAACAAAAACTTAAGGGATCAAGAGCCGCTTACTCTCCTGTGAGCAACAACAAAAGCCTTCTCCAAGCTGTCCTTGGCAGGCTATGTTTTCTATATGCAGACTGATTATCTAAAATAAAGGGCTACATCCCTAGTTTGCATGGCTAGTGGCATTGCAGGTATACATCCAGAGTTTGCAGCTCATCGGCCAGATTAAACGAAAGGGCAGCAAGAGAGGTGTTTGCTTAAAGTTGCCTAAAATGTATGTCAGGATAAAAAATAAAATAAAAACATGCAATACATCTGTGTTTTATGACCTTTTAAAGACCCTGCAAGTACAAGAAATATCTGTTCAGCAACCAGAAATACACTCAGCTTTTAAATCCTGTCATCGCAAAGCATTTTTATGGACTAAGTGGTTTCAGCCATGTTTGATTGTCACCTTTCGCTAAACTACTCAAACCCTCACAAGAGAGAGACCAATCATTCTAGAGTCCCAAAAAAAAACAATAGGAGGGCTAATTAGACTTCTTGAGATAAGGCAGAAAAAGTGCATAGTATATGCTCAACAAGTATCATTATTTGGGCTTACTTTATTTTCCTATTCGGGTGCACCTTTAAAGTGTAATTATCTTTAGTGCATGAGATGCTTACCACTAGTCATAAGGTTACCACTACATATAGTATTCATATGTTTAAAAACAAAAATAATATTTTTTATATTCAGTTGTAGTTCCCTCTTGCCCGTTAAATATAGCACTGCTTGAACTGCAGAACATTTTTGAAGGGAACATAAAGATTTTCATATCCTCCTTTACGGCAAACCATTATTACTGCAAGCATACTGCCATATCCATCTTTTAAATGAAGTCAAAGCACAAACCGTATCTACATTTACCTTTTTGACATTCTTTACTTTTACGAAACATGTTTCCACAAGTAGGATCTTATGCCGCGTACACACGATCATTTTTCAGCATGAAAAAAAGACGTTTTTCGGCATGTAGAAAAACTTTGTTTTTTCCAACTTCATCATTAAAACGATGTTGCCCACACACGATTGTTTTAAAAAAATGCTCTAGCAAAGCACGGTGACCTACAACACGTACAACGGCACTATAAAGGGAAAGTTCCATGTGGATGACGCCACCCTTGGGGCTGCTTTAGCTGATTTCCTGTTAGTAAAAGACAATTTGCGCTTTTCTGTCTGTTACAGCATCATGAATGTGCTTACTCCATTACGAATGGTAGTTTTACCAGAACGAGCGTTCCCGTCTCATAACTTGCTTTTGAGCATGCGGAGGTTTTTAACGTCATTTTAGCCCACACAAGATAATTTTTTACAACCCGAAAAACGACATAGTTTAAAACGTTGTTAAAAAATGCAGCATGATGTTCGAAAAAAAAAATTGTCGTTTTTCAAAACCCGAAAAATGATGTGAAGCCCACACACAATCATTTTAAATGGCATTTTTTTAAAAAGTTGTTTTTTTCATGCCGAAAAATGATCGTGTGTACGTGGCATTACTGTTGTAAATCCTTTGTTTGGGTCAACTTCCATTTTAATAGCACCCTCACCTTTTATTTACCAATCACTATGGCTATCATATCAATGTTTTAAACTATTTTGAACAATATTTTTTAATCAATTCCATATTTTGTATTAGCCATTTTAGCTCTTTAATCGAAAGGAGCTGAAACATTGCTGTACTGAAGTTTGATTATAAAGCTAAACCTACCTGGGGGTTTAGAGGATTCTTATAGGGGACCCATTCACAGTTCTTATTTACAAATTAACTACAGGACCTGTTACTAAAAGTTAAAATTGGAATTGACCGCTATGCCCTTAGAGTCATAGGAACAAAGAGAAGAAAGGGAACAAAGAAAGGGAAGGGTGGAAGAAATATTGATTCTATTTATTTGTATCTAAAAGGCACTGGCTCTTTTTTTGTACACATGGACTACATCCTGAGGTGAAATGCTTGCCCACCCTACCATTTGGGTGTCTCGTGTGCCTTTGAGGGTCAGTGAACTGCTCCAGTGGTGGTTATTATAAACCGCTACTTGGTTACAGAATTCACAAATTTTCTTAAATACCGGTAGTTTTCTCAATTTCTCAAATAGTTCTTATTAATGTGTGTTTCAGACCAGTTACATTGGAAGGTTAGATACAGTATGCTCTGTGGAGAGTTTTGTATTATGCTCCCCTCATGAACTCATTAACCATAAGGCCTTCATATAGTGCTGTATGCATCCAAAAGTTGTTCCACTATGTCCTCAGGTGGGAAATCATATGCCTATTTTTCTACACATGATTTCTCCAAGGAGAAAGCAGACATATTGTTCATAGATGTGTGTGTGTGTGTGTATTGCAGGCATAATAATCAATGTGTTTATGATAGGGGTTATGTTGTGTGTGGGATCTTCTTTTTTAAAACCTTTCCCAAAACTGATGGCCTGTGAATAATGTAAATATTCCTGGGGATGTATTCAGAGTTTAGAGCAAAGTTCTTGGAAGGTAAAAAATGTGTATGTAAGTCTTCTCTAAAGACACTATAAATGGGCTAGTACCTGGGTTGCTCACCATTGAAAAGCAGTGTAATTTTCCTTGTTTAATATATTTAAAGTTAACATGCTTTAAAATGCATATAGTTTCATACTTTTTCCCATTATACTTTCACCAAAGCCTTGATTAAAAACATATTACAAAAAAGACGGGGTAACTTAGAGGTGGGGCAATGAAAGAGAGCCATGAGATGCCAGGGATATGGCATGTCTGCTTTCAATGTGTAGTTGGTGGAGTTAGAGGGCACCAGAGCTCATCAAAGGCATGTTTTAAGAGACAGGCCTGGTTTAAAATTCTCAGGTTGGCCATCGCCATTCAGGGTGTAAAGTTTGTCTTCTTTCCTGCCAAGCCTCATGGCCAGATTAAACATTTTCGCATATTTTAAAGCAATGGGAATCTGAATCTGAATTGGGTATAGCAAGCAAAACAAATCATAATTTTAATCAGTTGATTTTTTTCAAAGAGAAAGATGGACAGTGGGTCCCAAAGAGTCAGCTCTCTGTATTTATTTTATTTAAACAGGTTGCAGGTAAAGGCATACAATGAAGAAGTTGTTTTGATTTCTTTAGGCAGGCCTAAGTATCTTATGTGGTTTTTAACTGCAGAGAAATGTTTCAAGGTAGGCCAAGTCTTGTTCTTTGTAGATGTAAAAGAGAGAATTTAATTGAAAGATACATACAGTATATACAGTGTCCACAACTGTATCACAAAGATCTTTTGTCAGTGTCTTGCCACTCATAGTTGATTGTTTGCTTCGGTTGCACTACCAGGGACTGAAATGCTCCAGGAAATCTCTTTTCATGCTGGGCTAATCAAAATGACCACAGCTGATCACAGTAGAAAAGTCAAATGGCTTTGTCTGCCATTGAGAAGGTGATTAGCTACACCTGGTTGAGTTTACTAAACATTTTTAGGGGGGGTGATCCTTTTTCTAACTCAGTGATTGTGTGTTTGAATTTTTCTTCTGACATGTTGGTGTTATATCTTTCACTACGATGTTATAAGTTCAACTGAGTAAATACAGCTGGATAAAACAAAAACTGTGCTTGTCTGTATTTGAGGCTGCAAAGCAACAAAATGTGATTATTTTAAAGGGGGTAATTCTTTTCTATATCCACTGTAATTTTACATATATTGATAAAGAGATCTAATCAATTTCTGAAAGTGTAAATGATGAATTTCATTTTGGGGATGTCTGTGAATCAGTTGGAGGTGAAGAACTGGATGTCATCTCCAAAGAAGGTTATATTACTCTGGGTGTTATGTATTTGGATTTCCACAAAAGATTGCAAAAGCCTAGAAAGGGGTTATATTGCTCAGTTAAACAATAGCTGGGAGAAGGGACACACTTGCTGAGTTCATTTGAGGAGTGGAAATTAAGAGAATATGAAATCTGGGGTACAGGACTGAGCTGTAAGGTAAGGCATACATCTGGTCAAAAATTCTGAGAAATGTCTCAAGAATCCCATCTTGTACAGTACCTAAAAAAGCAATTGCAAGCTGACAATATTGAAAGCTTATATTAAACTGGTAGAAATGCTGGCCATGTCGGTTACATGGTTGTACTTACCATGTTCAAGCATGGCCAAGACCTTTCGGGTGTGGGTCTTTACTAAATGGCCCTTTATAAAACATATGTGTGCAGGTGATAAGAGGAATGAAAAGAGCATAGACAGTTTATCAGCCATAAATCTAGATAAAATGCTTGCATCATCGTTTATTAAGCATATGGATTTGTATGAACTCAGGAGTGTTGTGTTTCTTCCCTTTTTGGGTTGGACTTTAATGTAGGCCTGTTTGTCTGTATGTATGTAAATAATCAACTTCCTGCCACATATTGTTGTATGGAGTATGTATTGTATTCAATAATAAATAGTGGAATAACTTGGCTGAATAGGCATCTAGACCAGGCGTTTTACTGTTGGATAGTTGTTTAATAGTAGAGATTTGCCCCCCAAGGTGCTATTGGCTTTAAATTGCTGTAAAGTTGGTAGTGACAGATTGTTGCAAGCAACCCCGCTTTCCCTAGTTAGCACAGCAGATTGAGTAGATGTTGATGATATTATTGTTCAAAGATCTAATGATCTAAAGATCTAAAGATCTAGGGCCAGATTCTCATATATTTTGGGCGGCGTAGCGTAAGCCATTTACACTACGCTGCCGCTGCGTGCTAGAGCAAGTGCTTTATTCTCAAAGCACTTGCTCCGTAGTTTGCGTTGACGTCTCGTAAATCGCCAAGCGTAAACCCGCGCAATTCAAATGGGGCGGCTTGTATTTAAATTAAGCGCGCCCCCGCGTCGAACGAACTGCGCATGCGCCGGCCGGGGAAAAAGCCCAGTGCGCATGCTCCAGCTCACGTCGGGAAGCGTCGTTGAAACCGACGTCAAAGCGCCGTGAGCGTCATTTACGCAAGTCCCTATTCGCGAACGAGTTAGTAAAACGACGTAAGCGACGGAAAAAGCCGACGCTGACCCGACGCCATACTTAACATGGCGTCCGACGGGACACGACGGCATCCGACGGGACCTCGTAAGGTTACTCCACATAGAAGCTGGTGTAACCTTACGCGAACGAAAACGACGTACGCGACGACGGGGCGGCGTAAAAGCGATCGAGAATCGGCGTACTACTTCATTTGCATATGCAAATGAAAAAACAACGTAAAGGCCACCTAGTGGCCGGAGTTGTCATTACACCTACGATCCGAAAGTGTAATGCTTTTACACTTGTCGGATGTAGAAGCGTATCTATGCAAAAGTGATGCTCAGCATCACACGCATAGATACGAGACAAAAAAAAAAAGGCGATACGACGGGGTATCTGAGATACTCCGTCGTAACGCCTCTGAGAATCTGGCCCCTAATGTATCCGTTTTGGATTGTGAATGAAAGTGCTGAAGGGGTCTTGGAGGAAGAGGGTATTGACCAGTTTGGCTAGCGTGCAGCCTGACTATTAACCAGTTTTGTGCAATTTTAATTTAATATATTCATTAAATGAAAATTCCTGCTGTTTATCCTGCAAATCAAATTTCCTTTTGGCCACTTACCATATTAGTTTATTCTCCTTTGTAGGGATGTGATACAATTGACATTGGGCAAGTCTCTGGGATGAGCTGGCTTTTAGATAGTGAGCTTGAATCCATTTTTCTTAGAAGGTATATATGACAAAAATGTGTATATGAGGATTATAACCCCTGCCTTCATGAGGGGAGGGAGCAAAGACCTGTTTGACACAGATTTTGCACACTGTAATGTCTGTTTGTGAGAGGTGAATCTCTTAAAAGGTCAGCCAACCATATTGCTATTTGTGATTTTTGTAAGCATTTCAATTACCTACTACATTTAACATTTGACCTCAGATTACATGGCACAGGCAACCATGGAATACATTACACAACCATGCATGCAGTTGGTGACTTGGTAGATTAGCAGCCCACCTATCTTCTACCCAGCAAAAGGACACCCTGCTCCATGCCCCAGAAGCACTTTGTGCAATGATTAAACTCAAGAAATCAGATCCAAGAAGCTTGGAAGCTGCTTTACTAGTAGGTTTCTAACAATACATTAGCAAATGGGGTGGGGATAAACTAAATACGGTACTATGAAACCAAGGCTATTGGAGGATCCTGTGGTTCTTCGTAAGCCAAGTCCAAGTCTGTTTATATTTGTTAACAAGATCAATTAACCTCAAAATGAGAACAAACATTTGGTTTTTCCATCAGCAAGTTTCAATTAGTGAAAGAAAAGACGTGGGTATGGGCAGCAAAAACCTTCTCAATGTGCCCATATTGTGTTGGAGGCATCATGAGTTGTTAGTGCTGTTTCCAATCATATTCATATTTCATATTTTCTTTATTATAGTTCATGTAATTGCATGTAAAATACAAATATTTGGTATTTCAGCTTTTAAGCAGCACAACAACATCTAAACCTACATTTATATTGAGTAGAGACCTGTTCAACATATACCCCTAAGAGCTATTGATATACCAGAATTTAATTAGAGAAGTTCTAAAGCTCTGCCAAGTAAATAACCCCTGAGGATTGAGTTGGACAACCATAGTAAAACATGTATAAATAAATATAGTAATGACTAATAGAGCATGTGTGATGATGTGGCAGGATATTGATCATTTCATTAAGGGTTAAGATAATGGTGTAGGCTAGAAACCAACATGACAAATGGAAATGGAAGAATACGCAAGGATGTAACATTATAGAAAGACCAATAGGAAGGAAATTGAAGGGCAGTTCAAGTGGAACAGATGGAATTTAGTATTACGGCTCTGTGCCATGAGCAATGTATGAGAATACCGATGTTAGAATCTACTTTCAAGAACTAAAGGAGAGAAATTCAATGGAACTCAGTATAGGAAAGAGATGTGAGTGGTAACATTCTGCAGAGGTCCCTGAAGGAATCACACACTGATAGCAAAGTAATGTTATGCAGTTATCTCTGCAAAAGATGACCCCAGTAAAAACACATTTTATAGGCTTCTCCACGGGGAGTTTGGCTACAAAACAATGCCCTGCAAAATTATCTACAAGGCAAGAGGATTGAGAGCAAAGCTCTGCAGATCTCTGTAAATGGGATTAGACTTGGGAAGTCATGCAGGGTTGAGTAAGCAAACCAATGGACTGCACGGCTGAGGTAAGTAAAGTAATGAGCTGCAGAGTTATGGCTAGCAGAACGATGAACTAGAGGTCAGACGCTTAACAATGCTGTTTCATCTGACCTCAGAACCTTACCACCTTTACAGACATTTCGCTAAGTCTATTTAATGCACATACTCCATTTTATATTGTAATCAGGGCCCTCTAACCTTATGTTTCACATTGTGCTCCTGTTTTATTTCATACTCCACTTTGAGTATGCATCCTTTTACAGTAGTTTGGCTTTGTATGAGTAGAGGGTAATACCATTTCAGATTTAGGTTGGTCATATATAGCATGACTGGTATTTGTTATAAGAGCAATTTAAGCATTGCTAGCAAAATTATCAGGCTTTATAGGGAGGTGTTTGCATGGTGGAAAACCCCTTGGAAAAAGAAGAATCATTTTACTGAACTGTTACAAAGTATATCATTGCACAAGTTGTCTGTGTTTTCACTGACAATGATTGGTTTAAGAACAGGCTCTTTTATATAGTCACCTTAATGTGTATGCTACCCCCCCAAAAAAAATTATATACAGTATATTGACCTTGATTGATGCTTCAAACTGACCATAATAGGCATGGAAGCTGATTCATCTATGTGTGGTCAGTGTTCTTCTGTCCTCCTGATTTGGGAGCTACAGTAGGCACAACATGCCTGTGGAACCATTGTCAGATTCAGCTGCCATACCGTCCACCCCTCCACAGTTTGGTTGAAAAGTGCAAGAGCCATGCTGTCTGCAGAGCGGCTTAGAAAGCTCATGGTATGAGGTCAGCCACTGAGCATCTTCTGCAGGCTCCATTACCCCCAGCCCTTTGAGCTGTAGGAGATGGGCAGGACAAGTGGTCATATGACCGGAGCAGAATGAAGCCAAAAAAATATATGAAGTACATTTTTTTAATGACCATGGATACAATGTTAATTGTGCCTGGTGTCATTGAGTATTTTTTGCTAAATACCATTTGTTTATCTGTGCAGTTTTCACTTCTTGTCCTGGCTACTTAGGGAATTTCAACATTAAATGATTCCCTAGGACTCCTGGGATATCAGCATAATCTATCCCAGGAGTCCTAGGGACAGAAAACAGTGAAATCTTGCGGCATTTGGAGACAGGATGTTTTGTGTTGATTGACAGGTTGCCATAACAAAGGGGCAGGAAATTCCACCAATGTCACAATTGTTATGGCAACCTGTAAAAAACACGCTACATAGCGTAATAACTGTGCAGGCCCAAGCCAGCTGCTCGGAATCCCGGAAGCAAATAGGAACGAGCTTCAGATGCCCACATCTTCAATGATCACTCCCTACCTTCTGGGATCCTGAGGATAATGACAAATTTATAAGTAAGACGAAGGATTACACTTACAGCAGTAACCTAATTACAGTATATTGTACATCTAACGAGAATCACAGGGGTGCTTTTTTGGAAAAAATTGCCAAGGAGCCTGGAGCTCTGCATTAAGTATATGATGTATTGTGCTTTTACCATCCACTTTAAAGCCCAACATATGGATTTTTTTTTATATAATAAAATGGACCTCAAATAAGTCTACAACAGGCTGCAATACTTCCATTTGGTCTGGAGCTACCCCCACAATACATTTTGCCATTCGTTCTGTTCATTATTTTGATGCCAAGCATCACTCAGCCCAGAAGACTGAGGACAATACTATTGTAATATTCTTACAAAATTTATTTTTACATGTTTCTGAATTCTATAGCCATAGCTGCACCACAACAGGATTGTTTCTGCAAGCATGTACTTTCTCTTTCACAAGCGGGGTGTGCTAGAGACTTAGAGATATTCTGCGTTAGAAAGACTGACCAATAAGTGGGCCTAGACAACCTCCTGAGGCATGCTGAGAGAACTACTAAGTATCTGAGCCACTTCCTGTTCTGTCTCCTTCTTTTTGGCTTTGTGCTCTGTGAGGATGTCAGCTTAGTGGCCAGGCATTCCTAAGCTTTGGGCATAGGCACACAGAATGACAAAGTATCTCTCCTTCAGTGAAGCAAACAGCAACTATCTCCCACCTATAAACATGTGGATAAGTATGGTTCCTTGGAACTGAAGAAGGAGATACTACTATGCTACTCTCACCAGGGAGCCTGAGATCTGCATGATTTTAGCAAGCGGAGTCTATGATTTGTAACATATCTTTAGGAGACTTTGAGAGATTTAAAATGAGCCTAAGTCAGCTTCTGCTCCTAATGAACCAAGAACTGAGCGATCAGCAGTCATGTTATTAGTTCTGGTCTTTTTGGTGCTTTACTGTAAGTAAATACATTTAGATCAATCCTAATGTAGCTGTTTGTAAGCTGAAGAGCAACATCCCTTTCAAATATATCAATCTAGTTACAGAGAGCATTACAGATCTGGAGTATCACCTGGGTGCCCTTCATTCACAATACATTGATGCATAAAGTGGTACAGGTGTTATCATGTCAGCTCTTCTCTCAGCATCATCAGAGATTGCCCAGGGCTGGAAAAATTATGAGGAAGAAAATAACCTAGCATGTGGCATGTGACATGAACCGCCTGAAGATATCCGGAAAAAAAAGCATGTAAAAACAAAAACATACATGTGGGAAGCCTTCTTCCCATAAGGGCATATGATTGGGGAGCAGGGGCTGAGCCCAATCACATGCATTTAGTGTTAAATAACATCTATATAATCCTTCCTAGGTTGCTGACATCACTGGAGGTGGGGATTCTGCACCAGGAGCATAAACAGCCCTAAGAACAAGGATCTATTTTGGAGCTTGGACTTCCTATTGTGGAGGTACAGTGGCTCTCTCTGTTATAATAAATCATTGACCAAGTTGAAGGGACTTCAACAAACCAAGTATTAGCTATGATTAAACATCCGCCAGTATGTCAATGACTCATGTGTTGGTGGGGCCCAACACAAATGTTCCCGGGATGCTGATGCGGTATACTGTAGCCAAAAGCCTTGCTCTATTTTACCCATAGATTTGGGAATAATTGTGTATTGTCACATTGGTGGTAGAAAATCTCATTGTGTGATATTAGTCTCTTTAGATAATCAGAGATGACTATTACAGCACCTCTAAATAGCTCAACTGTTGTCAGCGAGTCTTGGAGAAGAGTCGTTTTTTTTTTTTCATTTTTCTGGCCGTTTATAGCCAGCTGTATGAGAACTGATATGTGTATACTACAAACAAGTAAGTGGCAATAGAGTTTTGATTTTCTCAGAATGTAGAATACATAATTATGCTTTGTAATCCCGTTCCCTTGTAACATGTTTAATGCTTAAACTTGTCAGTGTACTCTTTATATAAAGGGAAACTTGTCATACATGGTTGTTCAATAGACTGACCACTTACCAACATAACATGAAAGGTCTTTGTAGATTTACAGAGAAATAGTACAATGGTGTTATGATCTCACACATTGCCTGATGTGATCATTGTACAACTGGATTTCCAGCTGACTCATTTGATATTGAAAACACAGAACCAGACAGGAAAGTAAGCCTAAAAGAACCAAGCCAATCAAGTAATTCCCCTGTACATGGATATTTTATTTGGGTTCACATTTAACATACTATATACAGTCACAAAAACAAAAACATCAAATCCAGTGACAACACACTGGACTAGATGTTAGAAGAAGCTCCACTTGGAACTCTTCTAAGCCACGTTAAGGGAAAAAATAAAAAACATTCAGCCGTATCAAACGGCTGAAGAAACACTGGATGCCATAAACACAGCCCTATTACAGTCAGCTGACTTAATAGCGCCAAAACGAAAAACCCACATCCGGAAAAAAAACTCCAGCTGGTTCAACAACCAACTGGCGTTATTGAAGCAAGAACGCAGAAGGGCAGAAGCCGCCTGGAAAAGAAGCCCTTCAGATGAGAACCTCTCCATCTACAAGACAATAACAAGAAAATACCACAAAGAAATTTTCACAGCCAAGAAAAACTATTTTTCTGAGGCTATCAACAGCGCCCTTAATCGCCCCCGCGAACTGTTCAAGCTGGTCACTCAGACCATGAATCCAGGATGTCTTGAAGCCCCCAATTCTGACACACAAGAATTTTGCGATGAATTATCGGATTACTTCATTAATAAAATCGAGGGAATCTGGCAAAGGATTCAGCAAAACAATTCCCCCCGTAGCCCCCCCCCCGCAATTATTTACACAACACCTGTAGTAACTCGCCACAACCAGGTGAGTTCACGCTGGAACCCATCTCTATCCATGCCACTAAAAATATCATCGGTACTTTGCGTAACGGCACTGCGCCGAATGATATTATCCCCACCAAACTGCTGAAGGAATGCGCTGACATCCTGGCACCTCCTATCACGCAGCTTATTAACCAATCTTTCAGGGAGGGCATAATGCCCTCCCAGTTGAAGGAGGGCATAATTCGACCCATCTTAAAGAAACCCACCCTGGACCCCAAGGACCCACTCCACCGCCGTCCCATAACAGGCCTAAATGTACTCTCAAAACTAATGGAGAAAGTAGTGGTACAACAGCTGCAACAGCATCTAGATACCAACAACCTACTTGATCCATTTCAATCGGGATTCCGGCCTGGACACGGGACAAAAACTGCATTGCTCAAGATATGGGACGATGCTCTCGAGGCCGCAGACGAAGGAGAATCTTGTCTTCTGGTTCTGTTGGACCTAAGCGCAGCCTTTGACACTGTAGACCACAAGCTTTTATTGACTCGGCTAGCTGAAGTAGCCAGAGTCGCAGAAGGCGATATATCTTGGTTCTCCTCTTTTTTGGAGAACCGATCGCAAATGGTGAAGTTGGGACCTTTCACTTCTGAGAAACGCACATTATCGTGCGGAGTCCCTCAAGGATCCCCCCTGTCGCCGGTGTTATTCAACATCTATCTTTGTCCTCTTTTTGAAATCTTCAGCAGCCAAAAACTGCTCTATCACTCATATGCAGACGACACGCAACTGTATTTCCGCATTAGCAAAACAAAAAGGATCACCACCTCAATCTAGAGACATGCCTCTCTTTGATAGAGGACTGGATGTCAAAGAGTTATCTTAAACTCAACGAAGCGAAAACAGAACTTCTCCTGTTTCACGCCAAGCGTATGAATCAACCTGCAACAACTTGGACACCCCCGCCCATTCTGGGCAAAATCATCACCCCTAGCGCCAAAGTCAAAAGTCTCGGGGTCATTTTCGACTCCTATATGACAATGGACGCACAAATAGGGTCAGTAGTCAGCGGATCTCACCATCTGCTGCGCCTACTACGCACACCTACACCTTTTATACCCAAAGAAGACATAGCGGTCGTGGTGGGAGCAATTGTGAACTCCAGATTGGACTATGCAAATGCCCTTTACCTCGGACTCCCCAAGTACCAAATCGCCCGTCTGCAGGTCGTTCAAAACACGGCTGCTAGACTTGCGACTGGGAAAAAACCCTGGGAATCAATCTCACCTTCACTGAGGTCCCTTCACTGGTTACCAGTAAAAGACAGAATCACTTTTAAAGCGCTCTGTCTAACGCATAGATGTATCCATGGGAATGCCCCCCATTATCTATGCGAAAAAATAAAAGTTCATAACCCCAATCGCGTTTTGCGATCCACCAATCAAAGTCTACTCCAGATACCGAAAACAAACTACAAGTCCAAAGGAGATAGAAGATTCCCTTGTCAAAAGTCCCAGACTATGGAACGTTTTGCCAACCAGCATTCGGTTGGAGGAGAACCACTTAGCATTCAGGAGAAAGATTAAAACTCATCTCTTTTGATAGCAAAGGAGACAGGAACAACAAGCGCTCAGAGGCGCTTTGGTTCGCATGTGCTGCGCTATATAAGTTTTCATTCATTCATTCATTCATGGCTTAAATTGTTGGCACCCCAGAAAATCAACTATTTTTCACAGAAAAATATTGCAGTCACACATGTTTTGCTACACACATGTTTATTCCCTTTGTGTGTATTGGAACAAAACAAAAAAAGGAGGAAAAAAAGCTGATTGGACATAATGTCACACACAACTCAAAAAATGGTCTGGTCAAAATTCTTGGCACCCTTTCAAAATTGTGGATAAATAAGATTGTTTCAAGCACGTGATGCTCCTTTAAACTCACCTTCGGCGAGTGAGAGGTGTGGGCAATATAAAAATCACACCTGAAAGCAGATCAAAAAGAGAGAAGTTCACTTAGTGTTTGCATTGTGTGTCTGTGTGTGCCACACTAAGCATGGACAACAGAAAGAGGAGAAGAGAACTGTTTGAGGACTTGAGGACCAAAATTTGGGAAAAATATCAACAATCTCAAGGTTACAAGTCCATCTCCAGCGATCTAGATTTGCCTTTGTCCACAGTGCCCAACATTATCAATAAGTTTCCAACCCATGGCACTGTAGCTAATCTCTCTGGGCGTGGACAGAAGAGAAAAATTGATGAAAGGTTGCAACACAGGATAGCCCGGATGGTGGATAAGCAGCCCCAAACAAGTTCCAAAGAAATTCAAGCTGTCCTGCAAGCTCAAGGAGCATCAGTGTCAGCGCCAACTATCCGTCGACATTTAACCACTTAACGCCCGCCGCATGTATATGTACGTCCACAGAATGGCACGTACAGGCAGATATGCATACATGTACGTCCCTGCCTTCTTGCGGGTCCGATCGGGACCCCCCCCCCACTACATGCGACAGGCGTCTTACCTGTGGGAGCGATCCGGGATGAGGGGGCGGCTGTTCGTTTTTGTCCGCCCCCTCGTGATCGCTCCCAGCCAATCTGCCGAGCCTCCGCCGTGTGACTTCCTTTGCCAGTGTAATGTAAACACTGGCAGAGGAAGTGATGTCAGCTCTCCTCTCGGCGGTATTTTCAATCCGACGAGAGGAGAGAAGACATCACAGTAAGACGCACCAACACTACACTGACACCACACACATAGGCACACTTAACCCCTCCCGATCACCCCCCCAGCCCCCTGTCACACTGTCACTGATTGCAGTGATCATATATTTACTGATCACTGCATTGAGTGTCAGTGTGACAGTTAGTGTTAGTGCCACTAACAGTGTTAGTGGCAGTTAGTGTTAGGTCCAGGGTAGCCCCATACCCCCCCTAATAAAGGTTTAACCCCCCGCCCTAGTTAACCCTTTCACCCCCTATTGCCAGTGTCACTAAGCGATCGGTTTTCTGATCGCTGTATTAGTGTCACTGTTGCCGCTAGGTAGCTAATTTTTTTTTTATATTGCGATATTTTTTTTACTAAAGACATGTGGCTGAATACATTTTGGCCTAAATGTTTGACTAAAATTTAGTTTATTCGATTTTTCTTATAACAAAAATTAAAAAATATTGATTTTTTTTCAAAAATGTCGCTCTATTTTTGTTTATAGCGCAAAAAATAAAAATCACAGAGGCAATAAAATACCATCAAAAGAAAGCTCTATTAGTGGGAAGAAAAGGACGCAAATTTTGTTTGGGTGCCACGTCGCACGACTGCACAATTGTCTGTTAAAGCGACGCAGTGCCAAATTGTAAAAACGTCTTTGGGCATTTAGCAGCATATTGGTCCGGGGCTTAAGTGGTTAAATGACATGAAACGCTATGGCAGGAGACCCAGGAGGACCCCACTGCTGACACAGAGACATAAAAAAGCAAGACTACAGTCTGCCAAAATGTACTTGAATAAGCCAAAATCCTTCTGGGAAAACGTCTTGTGGACAGATGAGACCAAGATATAGCTTTTTGGTAAAGCACATCATTCTACTGTTTACCGAAAATGGAATGAGGCCTACAAAGAAAAGAACACAGTACCTACAGTGAAATATGGTGGAGGTTCAATGATGTTTTGGGGTTGTTTTGCTACCTCTGGCACTAGGTGCCTTGAATGTGTGCAAGGCATCATGAAATCTAAGGATTACCAAAAGATTTTGGGTCACATTGTAGAGCCCAGTGTCAGAAAGCTGGGTTTGCGTATGAGATCTTGGGTCTTCCAGCAGGACAATGACCCCAAACATACATCAAAAATCACCCAGAAATGGGTGGCAACAAAGCACTGAAGAGTCCTAAAGTGGCCAGCAATGAGTCCAGATCTAAATCCCATTGAACACCTGTGGAGAGATCCAAAAATTGCTGTTGGGAAAAGGTGCCCTTCCAATAAGAGGGATCTGGAGCAGTTTGCAAAGGAAGAGTGGTCCAAAATTCCGGGTGAGAGGTGTAAGAAGCTTATTGATGGTTATAGGAAGTGAATGATTTCAATTATTTTTTCCAAAGGGTGTGCAACCAAATATTAACCACTTCAATACCGGGCTTTTATACCCACCTCCATACCGGGCCTATTCTGACACTTCTCTCCTACATGTACAAATTATCATTCTTTTGCTAGAAAATTACTCAGAACCCCCAAACATTATATATGTTTTTTTAGCAGACATCCTAGGGAATAAAATGGCGGTCATTGCATGGTATTTGCGCAATAATAATAAAATTAAAAAATAACAAAACAGTAAAGTTAGCCCAATTTTTTTGTAAAATATGAAAGATGATGTTACGCCAAGTAAATAGATACCTAACATGTCATGCTTTAAAATTGCGCGCACTCATGGAATGGCGCTAAACTTCGTTACTTAAAAATCTCCATAGGCGACGCTTTGAAAAATTTGACAGGTTACCAGTTTAGAGTTACAGAGGGGGTCTAGTGCTAGAATTTTTGCTCTCGCTCTATTGCACGTGGCGATACCTCACATGTGTGGTTTGAACAACGTTTACATACGTGGACGGGACTTACGTGTGCGTTCACTTCTGCGCGCGAGGTACCGGGGACAGGGGCGTTTAATTTTTTATTATTATTATTTTTTTTTTTTTTACTTATTTATTTTTTTTTTACACTTTTTTTACATATTTTTGTTGATCGCTTTTATCCCTATTACAAGGAATGTAAACATCCCTTGTAATAGGAATAGTGTGTGACATGTCCTCTTTAAGGAGAGATGCGGGGTCAATAAGACCCCACATCTCTCCTCCAGGCTTGAAAGCATAAGATCGTGAAAACAAATCCACAGATCTAATGCTTACTAGCAATTGCGGCCTTGTTTACTTACGGTACTCTATGCTTCCTATCCGGCGCATGGCGATCCTTTCTCCGGGCCCCCGATGGCACAGGAGAGCCCGGAGAAGCACCGGACATCCCCCCCTCCCGCCTAAAAGAACGATCAAGCGGTGGAACTGCTGCTATAATCATTCTTATGGTGTGCAGGATCCCCGCCGGAATAAAATGATATCTGAATGATGCCTCTAGCTGCAGGCATAATTCAGATATCACCGCACAAAGTCCGGGATGTCATATGACGTCCACCCAGGATAAGAGATCCCCTTTGTGGTCATCATATGACGGTGTGCGGTATTGAAGTGGTTAAGTTAAGGGTGCCATGAATTTTGACCAGCCCATTTTTGGAGTTTTATGTGACAGTATGTCCAATTTTGTTCCAATACACACAAAGGGAATAAACATGTGTATAGCAATACATGTGTTACTGCAATACTTTTCTGTGAGTAATACTTTATTTTATGATAAAATTTCTGGGGTGCCAACAATTTTGGCCATGACTATATATATATATATATATATATATATATATATATATATATATATACATTTAGGTAAAGAACAAAATGCACAGTATGTTGGGTACCTTTTAGAATGTACCCCAAGGTGTGAGATAATTGTCTGTCATTCTCAGTCAACATGTACACAATGATTAGTTACTAACAAGCCATCCTGCAGACCCTTGGCAATTTGTTTTCAACTTTAAATCACAGCTCTACACCATTGCCAGTTAATGCCTTTCGACCATACGCTACTTCCATTGCATTAGACTATATCTCTACGATCTCCATTAATGCAAAACACCCATGATTGACCATTAAATCCCATTAAATCCTAACATGACTCAGTTCAGTGCAAAATGATGGAAACATTTCTTGTGTATCTCTTCTCTTTTTATGCCTTTTATGATTAGAGATTCACGAGAGGGTGCGAGTGTTCTCTTTCATTATATTGTACAGCTGCCACTAGTTTGTCTTACACCTTGAAAGGTCAAAAGCAAATTCAAACCAAAAGTCATCCTTTCAAAGATTTGGGATCAGAGTGGAACTATATAGGAGACCTGCTGCCTAATCACTTTGATTGCTCTGTACTTGTACAGCGTTGTCAGGTCTCACTCATTTAGGCAAAAGCCTAACTTCGTCACAAATCTCATTGACTCGACTTGAGTCAATGCAGCTTACCTTATCACAAGTCTCATTAACTTCAGTCGACTGTCAATCTTCCAGGCCATATATTTTCTATTAAAACTTCTCCTGTGATCCACAGCTTCAAACTTATGAGTTATGACTAATTAAATATGTTCACTTTGGCTGATGGGTACCTTAAATTTGCTGTAGGACCACTGCAGTGTTAGTTTAAAGACAAAATAAACTTTGTGAAATGTGTGTATGCATTACCCACTAAAATGCAAACTTGTAACCTAGGTAGTATTTTATTAAAGAGGCATTTTTAAGCTCACTGAGAAAAATGTGTTTGCTTTAAAAAATATTGCATGTACATTTAAAACACATTTTATTAAAGTAAGCAACACTATGCAACTTTGAAATGTTACCCTCCTACCATTTCCCCCCCCAAGCTTTGATATTGCTTTGATATTAAGTTTGTCAACACAGTGTGGAGTGATGCATACCTGCAGACCAGTACTGGAAACATTGTAGACAGCATAAGAGATAATATGAACACATGAATGTGACCCTAAGAAATAATGAAGAGAAAAAGGGGCTGTAGGGACCGTGTTCAGGGTGTCCTGTGCAAAATTTGGGGTCCAGGGGACCTATGGCCGGCCGGTACCGGGTCCCCAAAGTCACCGGGGGGAAAGTATGGTTTAACATGGGAGTCTATGCACACTTGGAGGATTGGGGCTACATGTGGTAAAAATTTGGGGGCTGGGGGATCTACGGCTGGCCGGTAACGGCTCCCCATAGAGACTGGTAAAACCCAAACATGTACCAGCAGGAATTCGCTCCAATCACATAAATGCAACATATTATGGCTTCAATGCTGCTGAGTGCTGGCATCCAACAGGGCTTGTCCAGCCTGCTGAAAATGAGTATCAAAAATAATAGGGAGCTGCACACCAGTTGCCAGCCCAATCACATGGGTAGAAAAACTTGATTCTGAGCATGTGTGGATTTTTAACCGATGGTCGTGCCTACTAACGATCGGTTTTGACCTATCATTAGGCGTCCATCAGTTAAATTTTAAAGCAAGTTGGCTTTTTTTAAACCGAAGGTTAAAATAACCTATGGGGCCTACACACGATCGGTTTTGACCGATGAAAACGGTCCATCGGACCGTTGTCCTCTGGTTAACCTATCGTGTGTATGCGGCCTATGTCAAAGGGCCAATATGACTAAGCCTGTGGCAGGGTGAAATGATTAGGGGGGGAGACAAGTTATGTCGTTTATATACACATTATTTGGACTGCTAGCTGGTATGCAGCTCCATATTCTTTTTATACTCACGAAAACATGCATGTTGCAATGATTAGAACCTCTATATTTTGCTTACGAGGCTATGCTTACTTTAAAGGTGCTAAACTTAGCATGAGTAAAATGTGAACACCCAAGAGTGTCTGCACAGTTCTTTAGAAAACTTCCAGAAAGTCAACCCTAGGTTCTCGATTACACAAATAACAATACAAAAAGATTGGGCACCAGTGAAATTGTATGTATAATGTGGCAAAGGTTACTGGGGTATTCTGTCTATAGCTGCTAGAGAGTATCCTTTGGTGTAAAAAAAACCCAGAAATAAACATAGAGAGTTCTCTTGGAAGTGCTTAGGACCTGTTGCTGCTTGTAATGACACAGACAGAAACCTTAAAGTCTGAGAAGATAACCAGCTTGCATAAAAAACAATAATAACCATTTATTGACAAAGTCATAAAAACAGTATCTTAAAGGATCACTAAAGGAAAACATTTTTTTTTTTTGCTGAAATGACTGTTTACAGGGTAAAGAGACATAAAAGTTAACCGATTCTTTTTAAAAATTATTAAAAATTAATAAAAATCAATCATATAATGTGCCTACAGTTTTAGTTTCACTTTTAAACTGGTTTCATGTTTCTGTGAAGTAAAGAGACACACAGAACAAAAACAAACAAATACAGGGCAATGTTTGTTTTTAAAATGAATCTGAGGAGTTTTAGACACATAGTAATCACACCTCTTCGATCATGGACCACAGTGAAAAGCTAGCATGAGTTTTTTCATAAGGAGCCAGACAAGCAGGAAGTGTGGAGATCAGAGAAGTATCACAGCTACTTCAAAGCAAAAACGAACAATGAGGACTGCAGTAAGGTAAAGGAAGCTATTTAGCTAAAAAAAAAAATCCTTTAGTGATCCTTTAAGTAAAAAAGTCAGAACTTCAAACTGAATCCTTCTGGGCTATGATGTGTGTGTATCTGTGAGTACAATTCATAGACAAAAAAACCCTGGCTGAAAGAGCCTACTTGCCTCTTGATGGAGAAGTACAGACGATCGTGTGGCTGGGGGAGCAGAGTGTCAAGGCTCACATCCAGATTGCCTGCACTGGAGGGCAAAATACGCTTTAATGTTGCTGCTCATGGCAGCAATGGTGGTCAGGTGCGGCGTGAAGAAGATGTTATACCCAAATCACGGCTGTTGGGGAGCCAGCTGAGGTGACGTCTCAACCTCAGATGCTTGAAGAGATGCATCAACCCGGCAACTGGAGATGACGTGACAGGCAGCACCTAAGCTCAGGGCTGGATGGAATGAAGAAAGTAGAATGCTCAAGTCTACCTGTCAAATGGTCACCATGACAATGCGTTTCGTTCAGTAGATCCTTTTCAAGTAATCAATAATCAATGTTGGTTTGAGAGAGTGAAGTTCCACTTTAAATGTTTTTTTTTTAGCTACCAGGTTGCTGGTGCTTTAGTATCTTTAGGGGTAGCAAACATCTGTGTTTCTACTAAACATACATACATACATATTATTCAACTTTTCTGCAAATTATTTCATAGTCTCAGAACTATTATGTAGCCTAGAATTTAAACAATGAAAACTTCCACCTGTATCTCCTCACATTTTGATTTGTTACAGGTTCTCTTTATAAAAAGCTGACATGTGTCTGGGCCTTCCACTGTTGAAACACTGTCCTTGGTACTGAAATTGTTTAAGATGCTGAGCTATGTGTTCAGCATCCCAAGATCTGATTACATTGCCTTTAACCTTTGGCACTGTAAACGGCACCTTATTTCCATTTATCCTATTTGGGAAAAAGTAACCTAAGTGGGAGGTCTGCCCTTGGTCTTGGCCTGAGGCAACACTGAAATGAAAGAACATCCAATCCATGTTGCAGCTTTTCCTGGTTCTCCGAGTTAGTTGAAATCATTCAAACGTTTTAAACAAATACTTCTTAATCACTTAAAACAGGAGTCATTTGGAGTGAAAATGTTAATGTATTCAAATCACAGGCAGTCGATAAATTAACAGGTCCGCAAAAGTCTGCCGTTATTATTTCTAACGACATTTATCCCAAGTTAAAAAGAAAAACCATATAAAAAGATCTGTGCATGAAAACTGCCCCATCACAGAAAAGTGATGAATTGAACAGGGCAAATGATGTGCTTGATTAGAAATAACCAAAGTGGAGGAGAGATAATGGCAACAGAAGGCTTTAAAAAATACCAATCCATACAAGCCGCTGTGTTGCTTATATATGAACATATATGTGAATACAAAGTGGATATATACTTAAATATATCTTTGTTAACAAATGTTGGGATAAATATTTAGGAGGATATTTACTCAAACTGGAGCACACAGAATTTAGTACAGCTGTGCATAGTAACCAATCAGCTTTCAGATTTTATTGTCAAAGCATAATCAAACCAGCTGAAGTTACGAGCTGATTGGTTACTATGCACAGCTGTAACAAATTCTGAGTGCACCAGTTCGCATACAATTCGAATGACTTGTAAGTGTGACCGTCTCTCAATAGAGCCAGGGGGGGTTGTTGGGCGGGTTTCCAAAAGGGTCCTGTGTGTTTTTGGGTCTGGTTCAAGTGCGAATTCAGGCACAAATTCAGACCTGAATCGAACCTGAACCGATAAACAGATACGCGCCAGACCCCAAGCTGGAAACCGCGGCTGCACGTATTTAAACCCCCCCTTAATCTCCCCCTTAGTGCATTGTGGCTGATTAGGGAGAAGCTCCGCATTCGATTCAAACGCATGTTCGACTCAAACCCGTTTGTCAAAATTCGAACTTTATGGCGCGTCACGGCACATAATTCACTGCGGCATTGCGCGCTGGTGATTGGCCAAGCATTCACTATGACCCGCATGCTTGTCCAATCACAGCGCACAAAAAACGGAGAGACATAATTGGCCAAAGCCAGTGTGGCTTTGGCCAATTATGGCTGATGGGGTTTAGTACACGCCCCACACTATAAAAGGGTGCCTGTAGGGCGTCCTTGTGTAGTGTGTTGCGGCAGTTAACAGAGAACAGAGAGAGACAGAGAGAGTGTCATTTTTTGCAGGTAGATAGAGCAGGCAGGCTAGTCAGTTAATGTTACAGTGTGTAGAGGATATATATACATCCCAGGTGTTGTACATATATTTATACACTGTATAGCTTAGCTAGATCAGTTCTTCCTAATTTACTGGCAGGCAGGTGATTGTGCTATTTAAAGACATTATCACAGGTATAGACACCCTGCAGGTACAATATTTAAAGGAATTTTTCATTTTTTTTATTTTATTTTTATTTAATCATCATTAAAATCATGATTTTAATGATGCTTAAATAAAATGAAAAAATCCTTTAAATATTGTACCTGCTGGGTTTCTATAGTTTGCCTGTGAAAACGTCTTTGAGAACCCGGGTCTTGCCCAAGGGAACATGTATCAATGGAAAAAAAGTTTTACAAAACTGTTGTTTTTTCAGGAGTCCTGTTCTCAAAGACATTTTACGACAATAACTTGCATATTAGACTTTAAAATTAGCACTTTTAAATTTGAACGTTCGAGTCCCATAGACGTCAATGGGGTTCTAAATGTTCACGCGAATGTTCGGTCTATTCAAAGGTTCTGGTGCGAACCGAACGGGGGGTGTTTGGCTCATCCCTATGGCTGATTTACTAAATTGAAAATGTTTTAAATATAAAAGATGATGTTACGCCAAATAAACAGATACCTAGCATATCACACTTTAAAACTGCGTTCCGCCCATGGAATGGCAACAAACTATGGTACTTTAAATTCTCCAGAAGCAACATTTTAAAGGCTTTTACAGATTACCAGTTTAGAGATATGCATGAGGTCTGTTGCTAAAATTATTGGTCTCACTGACGTTTGCGACAATACCTCACATGTGTGGTGTGATCACTGTTTACATATGCATACGGGAGTAACATAAGCGTTCACATTTGCGTGTAAGCATGGGGGGACAGGGGAGCTTTACATTATTTTTATTTTATTATTAATATTTATTTTAACCAAAACTTTTTTTAATTATTTTTTCACTGTTTCAATTTTTTTTTAATAACTTTATTGCTATCACAAGGACATCCCTTGTGACAGCACGGGCCTTGACAGGTCCTCTTTATGCAAAGATCTGGGACTTAATGGACCCCTAATCTCTCCTCTGCCCTCCAATGCAGCCGATCAATCACAGATCAGTCTGATCGGTTGTTTTCCTGCCTACTAGCAGCCAGGTAAACAGGGAGGTGGGACCTCATACTCGTCACTTGCGGTTTCTGGGGTCACAGAGAGGGAGGAACAACGTCAGTACATCTATCACTGTGCTGTTTGATTGGCTTCCATGCACAACTGCACCAGATTCTTAGCGCACCAGTTTTAGTAAGTCTCCCCCTTGGTACCTTTGGAATTAGCAGGAAAGAGGTCCCTGCACCTTTTTCAAATAGCAGCTGCATGAATTTACCCCCTGTACGTCTGCTAAAGAACACATGGTAGCACGAATGCGTGCAATTTACATGCATTCCCCACTTCCATATATGTGAACCTAGCCTTAGGGGGTGAGGGGTTATCATTACTTTTAGGTCAACCTGACAGATATAGACCGATGATGCTCAGTTTTTGTTGTTAGGCCCTAATGTGTGCCCTTATTGTATGAGCAGTCTCCAATCTCTGCTGCGATAGTGTGAAAGGCCAAAAGCATAGCCAAGATTACTTGTGTTACCAGCATTTAATAAACAACACTTAATTAGTTTTGAATCATTTTGAGGTTTAGCTATAGCAATGTATAGAACTCATTGATTCTTTTGACTGCAATATGTAATCTTTTAGCTGAACTTTCAACCTGTCATGACCATTCTGAAGACACCGTTCACCAATTGAACTAGTTCACAATTTTGCTGTTCAAAATGCATGCTGTTTTACATGAGTTATGTTGTTGTTAGGTGTGCTTTTCATGTTTTTTTCATACACTTGGCAAGCATTTTGTATGATTTATGTATGCATTTCCATAGGAAAGGTGGAGGTTATTGGGTTACTGCATTAAAATGCATGTATTGATATCTCATTAATCTACACAGCAGATGCATTTTTGTTACAAAAGCATGTTATAAAAGCATACAAATTCTGTACCAAAAGCCTTTAAAATGCATACTAGATGACAATTTAGAGATTAAGAGCCTTTAATAAAGTTAAAATAGATGAAATGTGGCTTCTAGTATAATGATATGTTTTAGGGGTCTCTTTTTATCAAGGTCTACACCCAAAATTTGTTACCTTTCTGCATGGCCCAAAAACTTTGCACATTACTATAGTGATGATATCTTCTCAATAAATGTTTGGACTTTTTTGTCAATCCATGGTATGTTGGTACTATATACATTGTGTCACCAGTCTCCAGGTTGTATTGCTACGGCACCTACTTACTCTACAACCTTATCCAGGAACATGTACAATGGGAATAATCCATGTATTCCTGTAGAAAGAACCTGCTCCACAGATGGCAGATTTGGCAGTGTTCTCAGTCCCCTGACTTAACCTAGATGGACAGGGGGTGCATTTTATGTACATATGTGGGTCTAAAACAGTACTTGTGACAAATTTCAAGGATGTCTCCCTCTTTTTCAAACCTCAATGTAAGAAAGGTGTCAAAGAAATAGAAGGTCTGGTGGTGAGTGATATGCCACAGTCTGTCATTGAGTGTTTTACATATTTTCTATAAAGCTTGTTGGGTGTAAAAAAAAAAAAAACAGCAGACATGCAGCTTGTTTGTTTATATCCGGGGCATATTTTGGTCTACTGTGGTGCTTTAGGTAGCCCATTTAAATACCTTAACACAACACACACACAAGTGAATGTAAAGTGGATCCAACCATTTTTTTTTCTAATTAAGACTCATATCTGTTACAGCATAGGATGTCATTTCATCTGTGCCCAGTCATCCCACAAAGAGTTAATCCAGCTCTGAGCAATCCTTTTAACTCTCTTCAGTAAGATAAAAAAACACACACACACACACACCGAAATAGGTGTCTGTTTCCTCCCCCTTGCTTTGAGTGACAGGTGATTTTCTTATCTCATGCTTAAGCATGAGAGAGGCATTCTGAGTACTTCACATCCCCCCTCCTTTCTTCTCCAGCTCTCCCAGGATTGGCTTCTCCACACCTCAGTGTGATTAGGCATACTGAAGTCATGTGGTGACTTTCCTAGGTTTTGACTGGATGTTAGTGATCATGGGGCATAATCCATCAGCAGAAGTTGACCAACAGAATTTCAGTGTAAGAAATATTGATGCCTGGGTCAAGGGGAGTGTAGAGATGGATGGGGAGTCTACTGACATCACAACTTCACCCGCCGAGCTTCGGACAACAGACCTGCGCACACTTTTCAAAGTATTTCAGGGCTCCAAACATAGAGGAGATATATGAGATATATGACAGGTAAGGATACATGCAGGAGACATGTATATCCTTATAGATCAGCACTAAGGAAGTAATTTAGAAATGATGAGGGTGGGTTTACATCCGCACACACAATACATAATAGTACACTCTGGTGTAAATGGACCCTTATCTTAAAATAATGCTGTGAAAAACAATGTCAACAACATCATTTGACTAGGTGAAATTCATATGACTGAATATAATGAAAAAAATTGCAACCAATAACATGACTATCTGATTACGTGCATTCCATAACTCAGATATTTGTTAAATCAGCCATTGTTACTTTGGACTTTCCTGCCTGCTCTTAGTGTAGAAATCACAGTTGTCAAGCCGACACACTTGCAGAAAGTCTGCAATAAGTACGTTGGCTATGGAAATAATGTTAATAAATTCAATAGAACACTACGTTCCCTTCACACCACATCATGATTATTGGCCTTTTATGCCTATTACGGAAATCTACACAGAGACAGAGCTGTCACATTCAAGTGTGGGGTCGTGAGCAGAAAAGCGGAACTAGGCCTTGCACCAATAATCACATAAATGAGGATCTGTGGGGAACAGCTCCTAAGTGAGGACATAAGAATTAATCTTTGTGGTTTCAGTCTATGGAAATAATCAAGACCCTAACCGTTATAAAAGTGGTGAGGTTTAACAACTTTAGGTGTTGAAAACAATGTAGCAGGCAAAAGTATTATGTGCTAAAATCTGGAATAAGTATAGTTTGACCTTCAATTATTTGAAGTCTTTTGTGATGATACTGTAAGTGTAAAGAATAAAAGTATTCCAAGGATACCAAGACAGAAGCTGTCTTTGTTTTTATATATTGGGGCATTTTAAAAGATAGTGTAACTATTTTACAAAGAGAAAAAAAAATTAAAGATGGACTTCAGTCAGATATATCAAACACTATATAATGCAGTTGTGTATTCCTCTAATTATAATAAAAATGTATTTTTATAACTGGCGGTAGGCACCTAAATATGCTTGACGTCCTCCTCCTCCATTATATACACTGCCTACATCCTGCACAAAAGCAATCAGACTGGGAGGGGGATGGGCATCACTGACAGCTAATGCTGCATGCACATGGCTGACAGAAGGAGAGAGCAGAGTAGATTACTTTTTAGCATTATTTTACTCCTTCACAGTTCAGTCAACAGGCTGAGGGCAGGGAGGTTGCACTGCTCTATTATTTAGCTCTAAAGGAAAAAGCGATGTCACCCTTCTGGCTCTGTTTGGCAGAGGTATATAAATCACAAAAATGACTGGATGGAATTATAAACCCTTTGGCAGATAAAACAGCTAAAATACATAATTTTCAGCTTTGTGTAGCAGTTTGCCTGGAGTAAAGCTTTGAAGTGGTGGTTATGACCGATGAGCCATGCTTAACTGTATCTCAAGCACTATTGCTAAGCTTGAGTTTCTGTTACCACAGTCACAGGAGAGTGCAAAATCTGGTGCAACTCTGCAAAGAATCCAATCAGCTTCAAGGTTTTCTTGTCAAGCTAAAGTTAGAAGTTGATTGGTTACCATGCACAGCCACACCAGAGTTTGCACTCTGCAGTTTTGGTAACTCAACCCCACTGTGCTTTTTGAGCTTTTGCCTTAAAGCAGACTTGTGTTTTGTCCAGTACTATCCTAGTACTACATTTTCACCTCACCTTCACTCTCCTATTGCTAAATTCAGCCATTGGATGCTAAGATGGTATCTGGTACTTCTGGGTATGAAGGAGCATGTGACTCACTTGCCTTACCCTCATGTGACAGTGTTGGTGCTTGGCCCCCACTGCCATGTCTACATGTTTGCTTTGAAGTGTATATAAACCAAATGTGTTTAAAAATATTTTAGATATAGTACTAATAATCTGGAACATCAGTTGTTTTTTAGTTAATGTTTGTTAATGTTGGCTGTTCTCACTGCTCAGGATATTCACTCCGTTTGTCCTGGTGACCATGGCCACTGAGGCAAAAGATTGGAATCTGGAAATTTCCACACACAACTGGCAATGAAAGTAATGAAAATCTCTCCACTATGATGTAAAAATCCAAAATGTTGCAGTTGCCACCATAACAAGAATGCCAGGGAAACTGCAAAATTTAAAAGTGGGTATTTTCTTTCTTTTTCAAAACTTGCCTTGTATTGATTTTTCGGTGACAGCTGTAAAAAATATTTGTTATATCATGGTGGGGAGATTTCCATTACTTTGCCTCGTGTGTGGGAAATTCCACTGAGACAAAGACAGTGCATATATAACAAAAAAAAAAAAAAACTAATAGAAAACCCTACTCTATCCAACATTTAGTGTTAGCTTTAAAAATATTCTACCTAGAACAATTATACTAGAATTAGCTGCCTGCCTTCACACCCTTTACTTACATTTTGTATGTGCATAAATATTTTTTTTCTTATGTGAGTAACCTCACAGATCTGCTTGAAACCACAGGTCACATAGTACCTAGACTCCTGGGAATCTTCAGTTATATATTTTAGATTTTTGACATTTTAGTGACAACAACAAAAGAAGGGGATTTGCTAGATAGATAGATAGATAGATAGATAGATAGATAGATAGATAGATAGATAGATAGATAGATAGATAGATAGATAGATAGATAACCAGACAGCTAGAGAGAGAGATTATTTTTCTTGTCCAAATTTGCTGTTTGGGTTAGTGTGAAAATGCCCACCATTTTGGAGGACTTGTAACTCATTTGTTGCTATGTTGCTATAGTGATGTTCAGCAGACTTTATATTGATCTTCTCTCTGTTTTTTAATAGATACAAATGAAAATAACTCAACAGCGGGGCACAGAAATAACACAGAGGGCAAAAATTGTCAC
Organism: Rana kukunoris; assembly: GCA_029574335.1. Taxonomy (NCBI): domain Eukaryota; kingdom Metazoa; phylum Chordata; class Amphibia; order Anura; family Ranidae; genus Rana; species Rana kukunoris. The sequence goes on along the minus strand of CM056051.1, from coordinate 255,117,218 downwards.
TTTACCTTGAAGCTGCTAGTTATAACATAGGGTTATTCAGTTATCAAGAAAGAAATGCTTTTAGTGGAACAGTTAGCTGATGAACATCAAGATGGTGAGCAATTCTAGGACTAAGGCCCCTTTCACACGGGGCGGATCAGTAATGATCCGCCCAGTGAACCTCCGCTTGCTCAGCGGGGATCGCTCCGTTGATCCCTGCTGAGCCGGCAGATGAAAGGGCACTGTTCAGGGACCGCCCTGTCTTTTCTCCACTCTCCGCTATGGGGGGATCGGATGAACACGGACCGTTTGTCCGTGTTCACCCGATCCGATCCGCCAGACGGATGGAAAGGAAGTTTTTCCCTCTGTTACACTTTGGCGGATCGGAACGGGTCGGATGTCAGCGGGCATGTCACCGTTGACATCCGTGGCTCCATAGAGGAGCACGGAGCGCCCGTTCAGGTCCACCTAAAAAACTGGCAGGCGGACCTAATCGTTTTTATAGAACAATGTTAAGGGTATAATAAATATCTAAAGATTTCATGTTTTCCTTCCAATCAATATGTAATAATGACATGATGTTATGAAATATCTAGGTTCCCTAGCTAATACAGTAGGTGTGAGTTGGTATACTTCCTAAACGCTGACATTAATCTTTTGATAACCGTGGAATAGCCTAGGGTTTTTTTTTTTTTTATAGGGTAAGAAAATATGGGTATGATTCTTATTGCAAATAGCAACTAGTTTTGTCTTGCCCAAATTTTCTGTTTGGGTTAGTGTGACATTCCCACCATTTTGGAGAACTTCTAAATCATTTGTTGCTATAGTGATGTTTAGCAGATTTTATCTTGATCTTCTCTCTTTTTTTTAATAGATAAAAAATGAAAATAACTCAACAACAGGGCACAGAAACAACACAGAGGGCAAGATATTTTTTTTTTTTACTTTGCCTTGAAGCTGCTAGTTAGAACATAGGGTTATTAAGTTATCAAGAAATAAATGCTTTTAGTGTAAATGTTAGCTGATCAACATCAAGATGGATTGCAATTCTAGGACTAATAGTTTTTATAGAACAATGTTAAGGGTATAATATATATCTAAAGATTTCATGTTTTCCTTCCAATCAATATGTAATAATGACATGATGTTATGAAATATCTAGGTTCCCTAGCTAATACAGTAGGTGGGAGTTGGTATACTTCGTAAACGCTGACAATAATCTTTTGATAACCGTGGAATAGCCGAGGGGGTTTTATAGGGTAAGAAAATATGGGTATGATTCTTATTGCAAATAGCAACCTGTGAGCACCTTTGTTTAATTTTCTAACATGAGCTGCTGAGATGACTTGCTATGCATAACATTACATTTTCCTACCAATAGAACACCGTATAAACTAAGGTGCAAAACATTAGCTGTCTGTAAAGACCACTTAATGTTTTTTATTACACCTGAATGATAAATTATTTATTATTTTACAAACACAACTGCAGTTTCACATGTGTGATACAGTTCTTATATATTTGCGGAATACAAAATGATACTGCAACCCTTATACCTACATTTCACTAGACAATTTTCGTTTTTCTAATTAGGTATTATCTGGGATTTTTCAGTTCATAAAATTCTAAGAAATCATGTTTAGCCCATTTTGAAGCTGAACTGCAGGCAGATATATGAGAACACCAATTAGCACAGTTACAAATTAATTTAAAAAAGCATTAACTGTATTTTCAAAAACAACTAAATTTGGATATCAGCCTATTTAATCTTCTATACAGTATACCCTCCTGACTAGGAGATGAAGGACTGACACTCTGAACCAATCAGGCTCTGTTCCATACACATGTGCTAACAGGGAAAATGCTGTAGAAGCAAGGGGCGCCATGAAATTAGTTTGCTGTTGCTCCATTAGGCCTCGTGCACACGATAGGATAGCCAGAGGACAACGGTCTGATGGACCATTTTCATCGGTCAAAACCAATCGTGTGTGGGCCCCACAGGTTATTTAAAAAAAAGCCAACTTGCATTAAAATTTAACCGATGGATACCTAACGATAGGTCAAAACCGATCGTTAGTAGGCACGACCATCGGTTAAAAATCCATGCATGCTCATAATCAAGTCGACGCATTCTTGGAAGCATTGAACTTAATTTTTTTCAGCACGTCGTTGTGTTTTACGTCACTGCGTTCTGACACGATCTATTTTTTTAACCGATGGTGTGTAGGCACATCAGACCATCAGTCAGCTTCATCAGTAAACTGATGAAAGCGGTTCGTCAGACCGTTCTCATCGGATGGACCGATCGTGTACAGGGCTTTAGGGAATCTGGTTGGAGAACTATCTCTGGACATTGTTAGTAGGACCTTTTGCCTAGAGCTCCAGGGGTGCCTGTGCTTTGAAAATTTGAAGATTGGAGGGACTGATCGTGTGTACAAGGCTTGACTTTTCAAGCTAAGGAGAGCCATGACATTATTTTTTTGTTGCTCCATTATTATTCAACCAAACCCTGGGGAAAAAGGAAGTGACCAGGATGCATTGCTTTAACTGTATTAAAGAAAGTCGGGTCACCAAACTAGCAGAGATGTCTGACAAGGTGTATATATTAGGACTGGCTAATACAATTACAAAAGCTCTTGGCAGTGCCTTAATGTCACATTTATATATCATAACTCATGTTTTATTTGTACCTTTTTTTTGTTTTTGTAAAATGTGTCTCAATGGATTTGTTTTTAAATTTTTCAACAGAATTATTACATAAACTTAAATATCTATGAGGTACAGTGACCAGGATATTGGTAAGTAAAGTATTGGCTTTTTTATTATATAGTCAATCAATGGTCAAATTAGGAAAAAGTATGGCTGTGGTTAATGCATTTTGTTTTTAAATTTTCTGCTTGTAATATTTACAAAAAAAGTCCACAAATATATTTTTTTCTGTAGGGTGCCCAGAGATGGGTCAGTGGGTTAAGTGTTTAAAACGACTGTATGACAACCACACCATATGAGGAGCATATGAAGAGAGACAGGAATCTGCATGACGAAAGATCCAGCAGGTTGGAAATTTCCATCTTGTTATCTATTCATCTCCTTTATTAAGGCAAAGATGAGTAGAGATGACCTGCCTGCCTTAGAGAAATAGATGGAAAATAATCTAAGAGGTACTAATAGTGTATATGCATGGTAGGTGAAGGGGGATCAAATGAAGATATTACCATTCGTTTCCAAATGATCTTATCTGCACATGAAAGATGGAAGGCAATTTAAGTCTTGAGGCAAAAACTCAAGATATGATATGTCCTTATAGATCTATAAAAATGTCAATGTTTAAATATATCACTGTGCAGTACTTGTAATTTATTGGATTTATATTGCCATAGAGGGTAAACATCTGATTTGCTCTTACATTACATTTCTTTCAATTCCATGCTGTTTGGTTTTGGGAAGAAAGATAAATACCTGGTGCTTCCAGGTATGGGAAGGATGTGACTTACCCTCTTCCCACCATGAGACACCTGTGATGTTTGATGATTGCTGTTACATGGGGCAAGAAGCAGGGCCATGGCTAGGAATCACAAGGCTCCACAGGAACAATTTCAATGTGCTCTTCAACAGAACAAAAGCCATTGCACAAAGCCTTAATCATCAATAGGGTGGTGTGAAATATAAAATGTACAACAGGGCTTATAGAATGAGCCGGTTATACGTGACACACAGCATGTCATACAGAATGAAGCAGTTTAAAATAAAGAACATGCAGCATGTCATACTGAATGTGGTGTTAATGAATAGCCACTTCCATACCGAGCCAATTCTGGCATTCCTCTCCTACATGTAAAAAATCATATTTTTTTTACTAGAAAATTACTCAGAACCCCCAAACATTGTATACATATTTTTAGCAGAGACTCTAGGGAATACAAAGGCTGTTGTTGCATTTTTTTTATGCTACATGTGTGCAAGAATTTTTTAAATGCAATGGTCCGAAGCTTTGTTCTTCACGGTGGCAATGTCAATGTTCCCAAAAATGTGTCAAAATTATCCAATGATCGCCGCCATTAGTAGTGAAAAAAAAAAAATATTAATAAAAATGCCATAAAACTATCCCCTATATGTAAACACTATAAATTTTGCACAAACCGATCGATAAACGCTAATTGATTTTTTTACCAAAAATATGTAGCAGAATACGTATCGGCCTAAACTGAGGAAAAAAAATATGTGTTATATATTTTTTGGGGATATTAATTATAGCAAAAAGTAAAAAATATAGCATTTTTATGAGAATTGTCGCTCTATTTTTGTTTATAGCGCAAAAAATTAAAACCGCAGAGGTGAACAAAAAGCTCTATTTGTGGGAAAAAAAAGGACTCACTCACTTTGTGAATCGGCGCAAAGATGCGACGGTGCACATTTGAAATTACGGTGGCGTATCTGGAGATATGCCAACGTAAATGCTTTCTTAACCACTTGCCTACTGTACACCTACACCCCCTTCCTGCCCAGACAAAATTTTAGTTTCCGGCACTGCGTCGCTTTAACTGACAATTGCGCAGTCGTGCGATGTGGCTCTCAAACAAAATTGACGTCCTTTTTTTTCCACACAAATAGAGCTTTCTTTTGGTGGTATTTGATCGCCCGTGCGTTTTTTTGCGCTATAAACAAAAAAAGAGCGACAATTTTGAAAAAAATACACAATTTTTTTGCTTTTTGCTATAATAAATATCCCATTTAAAAAAAAGATATATTTTTTTTATCTCAGTTTAGGCAGATACGTATTCTTCTACATATTTTTGGTAAAAAAAAAAAAAAAACGCAATAACCGTATAGTGACTGGTTTTCGCAAAAGTTATATTGCCTACATAATAGGGGACATAATTTTGATTTATTTTGTATTTATTTTTTACTAGGAATGGCGGCGATCTGCGATTTTTTTTCGATACGGGGACATTATAGAGGACACATAGGACACTTTTGACACATTTTTGGGACCATATACATTTATACAGTGAACAATGCTATAAATATGCATTGATAACTGTATAAATGTAACTGCCAGGGAAGGGGTTAACCACAAGGGGCGGGGAAGGGGTTAAATGTATATCCTAGGTGTGTTCTAACTGTAGGGGGAGGGGGGGTGACTGGGGGAGGTGACCGATTGTGTCCCTATGTACACAGAGCTCCACGTCCCAGCTCAATTGTCGGCAATCGCATGTGCCCGGCGGCCATCGCGGCCACCGGGCACACGTACGGGCTTCTCAGTGACGCGACTGTTTAAATGACATGACGTCATATGACGTGCGGTCAGGAACAGAGAGTTACCCGCCTGCCGTCATTTGACGGCGGGCGGGTATCAAGTGGTTAATATGGCCCAATATCTTTTACTTTGTGATTCAATAAATATAATATATATATTTTTTTAACTTTTTTTTTTTCCTCAGTTTAGACCGATACGTATTCTTCTACATATTTTTGGTAAAAAAAAATCGCAATAAGCGTATTTCATCGGTTTGCGCAAAAGTTCTAACGTCTACAAAATAGGGAATAGAATTATGGCATTTTTATTTATTTTTATTTTTTTACTAGTAATGGCGGCGACATTGCGGTGGACATATCGGACACTTTTGACACATTTTTGCGACCATTTACATTTACACAGCGATTAGTGCTATAAAACTGCACTGATTACTGTGCAAATGTGACTGGCAGGGAAGGGGTTAACACTAGGTGCGCTGAAGGGATTAAACATGTTCCCTAAAGTGTGTTCTAACTGTTAGGGGAGGGATACTCACAAGGGGAGGAGATCGATGTGTGTTCCTCTGTATTGAAAACACATATCAATCTCTTCACCGCTGACATGGATCTGTGTTTGCACACACAAATCCATAGTCCTGCCGTGATTGCGGGCAATCGCGGCTGCCCGATGGACATCGCGGTTGCCGGGCACGCGCAATGCGGCAGGGGGCTAGCGGCCGGAAAAGCAAGGACGAATTGTTCCCGCCGACGTCATTTTACTATGACTCGGTAGGGAAGTGGTTAAAGTTACAGAAGAGTCTTGCCCTAAAATTATTGCTCTAGCTCTAACCTTCAAGGTGATACCTTTGCATATGTGGTTTGAAAGCTGTTTACATACTGTTTACATACCAACGTATGTGTTTGCTTCTGTGTGCGAGCACGAGTACGCTTTACATTTTTTTATTGTTTATTTTATTTTTATTTGTTTAATATTACACTTCGGGCGTCTCACTTTTTTTGCATGAACGCGTGTATGCAAGTCAGGCTGGAGAGAAACCACGTCGGGAAAAAAGTTTTTTTTCCCTGCCGAGAAAAATGGTCGTGTGTACGAGGCATTAAGGTTTCTAATCCTTCCCTACACTACCCAAAACAAAAACAAAAAATTGGCGATACATGCTTTGTGAACTTGTTGCTTAGCAAAAATCAAGCTATTAATTCAGAAGCCCTCTAAAGAGTGCTACGAGACCACCTGGCTCCAATCAGTGAGAGCCAGGCCAAGATTTTGAAGTGGAACAAAAGACTTAAAATCCAAGACCAGCAGGCATGTGTATTCATGTAAAGAATGGGCTTCTGCACAAATTGTGATTGAACACGTTTATTTTTTCTTCCCAATTTAAAATTGGCAAAGTGGCTTGTTCTGTTTGCTGAAATGTTATTTCAATGGCAACTATAATTTTAGCCCACCTGAGCTATTACCTTCCAAAGAACACATTTTAGTGGTCCTCAAAGAAGGAAGAAATCTATATTGACTTGTAATACAGCGCGTGATGTTCCTCCTTTGCAAGGGTTAATGGCTCCGGCTCTCTGAAGGCGGAAGCGAGTTGCAGCTTTGATTCAATAGAACACTTGCCTCAAGGACTTTGAAGGTCACTCTGATCCAGTGAGTGCTAGAAGCTTGCAAGAAGACAGGGCAAGCAAGGGCAGTATGCAGAATGACAGACACTTTCTCACTGAGATTGCAGTTATGAAGACTGCTTTGCACACAAGTCACAGCTGGGGATGGTGCACTGGACAGAGTTTAAGCATTATAAACACAAATTCGAAGAACATTAAAAGCATGGTGTCTGTTATTTATGGGAACATTTCTTCATTCTCTTGCAGTGTTCACAAACTTTGCCCGTGACCTTTTTATATCCCATGCAGCAGACCACTTTGGGTTACTCTGCATAAAATGCCACAGGAAATGACTTTCTGCAATAAACTTTCGAGGTAAGCTAGAGACAATAGCTGCTTATTATTTTACCAGTTTATAAACTGCTGTTATCTTTGCCTTTTATGTCATCCCTCTCCTGCACAGCATGTTATCTTGTTAGAGCCAGCAGAGAATTTGAGTGAACTACACAAAAGGAAGAGTATTTGTTGGCCCTTGCTTTGTGCTCTTAGTGTTTGCTGGCGTTATCCAACTCCCCTTGCTCTTATCAGTCACTGTTCCTAATTCTTCACTATATTTCATTTACTTTATCAGACCCTGCTCAAATTTATAGTTTAGACAGAATCTAAAATGATTATTAGGATTTCTGGAAATAAAATCCAACAAACTGAAATTTGAAGCTAGCAGTAAACTGTATATGGGTTTCCATACCTCATAGATACACAGTAATGGTATCATCACATTTAAAGCCTATCTCTGGGCATAAGAAAAATATACCCTTGCAGTAAACCCCCTCCGTGTTTCCAGCCTCCCAAAGTGAAATATACTGACAGGATGCCCAAAATTTACAAACAGCATACATTTTTTACTTGTAGAAATCATTTTTCAATTTACTGACCGAGCCATTGTTTTACTGCCACTTCAAGAAGTACATAAAATACCTGTTTTCAGTGCAAAACTGTGCAAATATCAACATTTAAGCTACAAACATGTAGCTAGTGATATTAGCATATGTTTAATGTATAACAAAGGGCAAAAAACATATTTTTCTATTTACATGGAGAATATGATTAATATAACCCAACACAGGGTTCCCCTTTTTTTGTGCAAGAGGGAACACTGTTGTGCTCTGATGAAGAGGCTTAGAGCTTTGAAACGCGTCAACCGGTGGTGACCCCCTTCACATCCTCTACGATCGATCGGAGTATGGTTCGAGGTCATCTCTTTGTATCTTATGTCGACTAAGCTTTACTGCGATTTTTTTCCACTACATTTGAGAGTAGACCCTGTATATATTTTAATTCTATTAAAATCATTCAACGGTATTACACTAGGCTGGTGCGCCTTTGTTTTAGTTTCTCTGGGGAACTCTGCAGACCCTGACATAAAAGGGAATTTTGAGTACTCTGATGTAAGGGGGACTGCTGCAGACTTTGGTGCAAGGGGAAACTCTGACATAAGGGGGTCTCTGGTCATCACAGCCCCCTCCTAACACAAGAGTCCACAGAGCTCCCCTTACATCACCGTCCACAGAGACTGCAGACCTAATACAAGAAATGGTCAGACATGGTACAAGAGATGGTCAGAAACTGTGGACATGGTACAAAAGATGGTCAGAGACTGTGGACACTGTACAAGAGATGGTCAGAGACTGCGGAAATGACACAACAGATGAACAAAGACTGTGGACATGGCACAAGAGATGATCAGAGACTGCATACACGACACAAGAAATTATCAAAGACTGGGGATATGGCACAGGAGATGGTCAGAGACCGTGGACATGGCACAAGAGATGATCAGAGACGGAGGACATGGCACAAGAGATGATCAGAGACCGCATACATGGCACAAGAAATGATCAAAGACTGCAGACATGGCAAAAGAGATGGTGAGAGACTTCTAAAATACTACAAAAGATTATCAGAGACTGCAGACATGGCCCAAGAGATGATCAGAGACGAAGGACATGGCACAAAAAGTTGATCAGAGGCTGCATGCATGGTACAAGAGATGATAACATACTGCGGACATGGCGCATAAGAGATGGTCAGAAACTACAGACATGGCACAATAGATGATCAAAAACTGCTGCTGACACACTACTGTTCACATACGGCAAAAGATGATCAGAGACTGCGTACAAGGCACAGGAGATGATCAGAGACTGCGGACGTGGCACACTAGATGATCAGAGACTGTTGACATGGCACAAGTGGTGTGTGTCCTCTGTGTCAGTGCTGAGCCATCACCTTGTCCTTTCTGTCATGCACTGGAGGGAACGTCAGTCAGTGGGACTGTGAGCAGCTGCAGGCAGGGGCTAACTGGAATAGGATGGAGCAGCATCTCTATTGTTGCTGTTGAGAGCACTGGCAACGATCCTCACTTTAATGCCCGGCTGGACCACGCCCTCTCCAGTTCTTCTAATGTATTTGTAAAAGGCACCAAGTAGCACCTTGACATTACTGGCTGCATGCTTGGCCCGCCCTTACCCCAGCCAAAACAGCTAAGCACAGCCGGGTGGCTTCGGAGCTGCGCATGCTGGCCAGAGGCCATATTTTTTAAGCATGGCCAGTGTCTGTAAAAGACATTTATATGCAGCTTGTAAATAGCCTGAAATTTACAAACTGTAAATTTACGGACGGTTGGCAACCCTGCTGCAAGGATTAAATGCTCATTAAGCCTAGGGATGCAATATTCATCTAAAGGTTTACAGAGCAACAGCAGACCATCAGGGCAAGTGTAACAGGGCATGTAGGTGCAAGGAAAATACTACTATCATATACACTTATTGTGTATTTCCAACCAAACTTTTATTTTATAGTCAATAGTCACCAGGACGCATAGCGAGTGTGACCTCTTCCATTGGAGACACAAACAGCAATAAAAACCTGATTGGGGTTCTGAACATTCCCTACTCTATCCAAACTTAGACTACATTTAAAGGTGATATGCTCTTATAATATTCTACACTGCTGTGATGGTACATTGAGGCATCTCTCTGGCATAACTCACTAGAGAATTCTGGTGTGTTTCTTCTTTTAGCAATTTTTTGGAGTCTTCATGAAAGAGAGATTTGCTAAAGGCACTCAAAGATTCTTCAGTTTTTTCCTCTGAGATTCCAAAGCTCTTTCTTATATATCTGTAAACATGGTTAAGTTTCAGGTATGGAAGCATTATATCAGCCAGTTGCTTGTACAGCTCCATCACCCACCCTCCTAAATGTAAAGTCATATCTGCCAAATGCCTACAGTAGTTTCAGATCAAATAGCTTAGGTTTTTGGACGTTTGCCAATCATGCTAGCTATGTGGCCAATCTGAGTATTGTTTGTAATAATTGGGTAGTTAGATGAAAGAACTAAAAAGACATTCCTGCAAGTCTAACTAATTTTGAATTGCTTTTTTCTAACTAGAAAAGAAAATGAACATTTCTGTTAACATATAGTGAAAACAGAAAGCACATGTATTATTCAGAAAAAAAATAATCAAGGTAGATTTCGGGCGCCTTACATTCTTCAGTATGGAGGGCAGAACTTTTGATAAATTAATTGGCTAGTCTACCAGCCTTGACAAGCTTTACAGCATTTTAAGGGGTACCAAGATGGTGTTATCTGCACATGTAGACAGAATGGTCCTTTTTAACATTGTACAGGTTTCTGTTGTCATTTTATTAAAGAGAAACTTCACCCTTTTCATATAAATTACAACAAAGGCATCTTAAGAGACGTTTAGTAATGGGATTCGACAAACAATTATAGATAATTGTATGCTTTTTATGCTTTGCATCCTTTCCTGGAACTCTGCCTAGAACTTTGGGGTTGGAATTCTGAAACATGTGGCAGGAATCTCTCAGGACCCAACTATGAGGCCCTGGTTACATCACCAGTGCCTCACTCAACCATGAAGTGGAAAAACAGTAATTGTAATTAAAAACAAGAAAAATGTAACACATGAAAGTAAGATGATTAATTCATATGAGCAAACAGAGCTGTTTGCTGATGTGATTTTTAATCAAAGAAGGAGATTTCCACATTAAGGAAAGTTGTAGAAAACTTTTGTCACAAAATACTTTCTAATTAACTATCCATGATTGGCTGTCAAAGTGGCATGTCTCTCACTCTTAAGACAATCTAACCTATTTCATATTGTTTCATAACTTATGCTAATATGTTATTTATCACAGGAATATGGGTCAATATAGAGAAGAGTGATCCATATTTGTCAAAGTAATTGTTTCAGGGAAATTGATGGAATGTGTTCTGTTGATAAATATGGAGCAATCACTTTGCCCCAGATCTGCTCTAGTCTTGAGGTGATAAATAACATGCATTGTGTTCAGTTGGAGAGAAGAGATGGTAAAAGAGAGCTACCAAGCTTAAAATGACCAGGTTTGCTTTCTTCTCTATAGAATGTTGGATTAACCATTTATGGGAATATTTAAGGAAACAATGAAAATAAAGAAAAGCTTTTCTTAAGAAACTCCAGTCCACCACAGGGTAGAATCATATTATTTCATGTTAGTTAGAATTAAAAGGGGCCAAATACACTGTTTGAATATTATGATAATAAGGAATTGTAAAATAATTTGTTTTCTTATTATTAACCTTAAGGGACTTTACAGTATTACAAGAAAGAACATTTTGTCAACAAATTCTTATGACAAGCTTACAATTTACAAGCACAATACAATACAAAAGAAAGTATTATTGGTAACCCCCCCCCCAAAAAAAAAAAAAACAATGTTGAAGATAAACAAACACAATAGAGCTTTCTTTTGGTGGTATTTGATCACCTCTGCGTTTTTTTTTCCGCTATAAACAAAAATAGAGCGACAATTTTGAAAAAAAATCAATATTTTTTACTTTTTGCTATAATAAATATCCTCCAAAAATATATATAAAAAAAAATGTTTTCCTCAGTTTAGGCCGATACGTATTTTTCTACCTATTTTTGGTAAAATAAAATCACAATAAGCATTTATCAATTGGTTTGCGCAAAATGTATAGCATTTACAAAATAGGGGATAGTTTGATTGCATTTTTTTCTACTACTAATGGCGGCGATCAGCGATTTTTCTCATGACTGCGACATCATGGCGGACACTTCGGACAATTTTGACACATTTTTGGGACCATTGTCATTTTCACAGCAAAAAATGCATTAAAAATGCATTGTTTACTGTGAAAATGACAATTGCAATTTGGGAGTTAGCCACAAGGGGGCGCTGAAGTGGTTATGTGTGACCTCTAATGTTTTTCTAACTGTAGGGGGGTGTGGCTGTAGAAGTAATGTCATTGATTGTAATTCCCTATATAAGGGAACACGCGATCAGTGACGGCACCACATGGAAGAACGGGGTAGCTATGTTTACACACAGCTCTCCCCGTTCTTCAGCTCCGGGGACTTATGGCGGGACTCCAGCGGTGATCGGGTCCACGGGCCCCACGGCCGCGGTCATGGAGCTTCGGACCGGGTCGCATGCGCGCGACCCCACGGCTGGGCTTAAAGGGCCACGTACAGGTACGTGGATGTGCCCAGCCGTGCCATTCTGCCAATGTATATTGGCGTGAAGGGGTCCTTAAGTGGTTAATAAAACGTTTCTTTATATACTAAGGCTAATTTACAATAGGAGTTGAGAATCTTCACAGAATACATTGTTTGAATATTCACTTTAATTATCCAATCATGTATAAATAAAATTGTTTACGTATTTGCTCTGAACATGGTTAGGTATTTAAAGTGAACAGGATGTACTTTTCCAGTGTATATGAAACAGAGATATGAAGTCTTGAAGTTTTAACTTTAGATTAGTTATACTTTTGTAGTTTCCCTCCCTCCATCTGTTTAGCCACCCCTCACAGTCTTATACTCTCTGATTCCTGATCCAGCAAGATATCAGCTAGAGGTGCCTATATATACTGTACTTGCTTCAGCTATCATTGAACCTTACACCTAATGTTGGGACGTAATGACTAATTTACGCTTAGACATTCCTAGAAAGGGTTGGAGCTTACCATTTACTCCAGCTCTATCAACCCTCCCCCCCACCCCCTCCGGGTCCTGCCTCTTCTCTACCCCACCCTTGTCTTCAGAATCATATGTACCCATGATTGGGGTCAAGAGAGTGACCAACTCTCTCTATATGTTTTGGTGGAGCTGAAATTCTAGAGACTAGTCTCTCTTTCAGTATGATACACACATACAGAGGGTTACTAAGGAACTCTGGTCACAGTCATCTTGGTAACAGTGCAGTTTAATTCACTAAAGATGGTTTATGGCATCTCCTAGGGCTGCATTTCTTTTCTCATGGGTCTTAAGTGCTGCTCTCCACTGGGCCCAAATGTGGCAATACACCATCCAAATTACATGAATGGCCCTGCCCCCTCCTCCATGCAGCCTGCAGTCATTATAGGATGAAACAGAAGCAGTTATGCTGTCTTTGAGGAAAGGTGGCTAAAAAGTAAACACTTTTGGGAGGCATTTTTGGAAAGTGCATGTCCATATGTGATGCAGTCATTTTCCCAGACAGGGGGCAATCCTGCTTGGGCCACCCGCAACATATACTGAGGGTATCAATGGGAAAACCAGCATGCCATTGAGACATGTCGGAACAGAATAAGTTGTGGTTCTAGCTGTACATTAGTAGACACTTGGCACAAAAAAACCAGACCATTAAATGTGTCCAGTTAGCGCCCAACAATAGCGTGATAGAAGTGTTGATGAGAGAGCAGAGAGGGTGCTAAGAGAAAATAGAAGGCTTTCATTTGGTAAAAGAGAAGGAGGAAAGTGCTAATATCTGTAAAAAAAATAAAAAAATTGTATTCATTTGTGGGCCCTAAGCACAGTGCCTGCATGTGCCTAATGAGAAATCCAGCTGTGGTATCTTTACAACTATACCACAGTTACCATTACAATGACTTATATGCAAATATATGAAATATGTTATTTTTATGATCTCACAATGTGCTGGCATGGGTTCCTTTGTGAGATAGCACTATGTGCTGAGCTTTAGGAACATGTCGATTTCAGTATGAAGGCTGCATGCAAGTCAGAAACTTAATATGGAGATACTATTTTAGTATTTTAATGGCTATAATGGTTTATATTTAAATTGACTACATAGGACAAAAAGCATAACATTCGGAAAAACCTCAATATATCATTATTTACAGAATACTGAAAATGTTTAATCAGACTGCCTTGCAAAATATCCACCAATCAACCCGTAATGATCTTCTTTTGTGTTATGTTTCTGCTTATTCATGTTTTGTATTACAATGCATGATATATGGGGAGACAATGCACTTATGCATTTAATACAAGCATCATAGTGTGCACTATGCCAATTCTTATACAAGCCTAGTTCATAAGATGTTGCAAATGTCAACAACATCCAATCAGATATTATTTTTGTGATGAGGTCAGGAAAGGGTGATTTCTAATTGGTTGCCATGGGTACTGTGCACTGTTCAATGACCATAGGATGCTTATGTATTTTAAGTGTTTAGCAAGAGACACATGTAAAGCTGACACAATGCACAAATGCTCATGCGCAAGCCTGCTGACTTTGTCATGTAAGAATCAGGTAGGCTGCAATTGCTAAACTCTACCTGAGAATGCGCGTTCCATGGCTGTCACATTGATGCTTTAATTTTATCTTAGATGGTGACATAGACATATCCAGGCATCTAGTATTTTCTTCAGAAGGCTAGCAATGGCAGCACCAATTCTCCCTTTATGTCAGAGTCACTTGGAATTAAAGGGGTTGTAAAGGTACAATTTTTTTTCCTAATCCTTTGATTTTGCTTTTAAATATCCTTATTTCTTCTGATAAATCCTCACTTCCTGTTCTTCTGTCGGTAACTCCACACAGTAATGCAAGGCTTTTTCCCTGGTGTGGAGTGTCGTGCTCGCCCCCTCCCTTGGACTACAGGAGAGTCAGGACGCTCTCTACGTTGCAGATAGAGAAAGGAGCTCTATGTTAGTGGGCGTCCTGACTCTCCTGTAGTCCATGGGAGGGGGCGAGCACGACACTCCACACCAGGGAGAAAGCCTCGCATTACTGTGTGGAGTTACAGAGAGAAGAACAGGAAGTAAGAATTTCTCAGAAGAAATAAGGACATTTAAAAGCAAAATCGAAGGATGAGGTAAGTGAAGGACTGCACTAAGGTAAAGAAAGCTATTTGGGGGAAAAATTTACCTTTTCAACCCCTTTAACTTAACCCTACTTTGACCCGCTTTCTACCCTATGTTAATATTAAAGCAGAGGTTCAGCCTAAAACAATTATATACCATTACATCCAGCATACTTCCGACATGTACAGTATGCTGGTATTTTTTATTTTTTCGCTGTACATACCGTCGTATAGTTCTTTTTCACTCGGCTTCTGGGTTCTCACTCCCGTTGGGAGTAGGTGTTCCTATGAAGAGGCGTAGATGATTGACGATGTGGATAAGGCGCGTCACAGGTTCCGAAAATACCTGAACTGGGACTCGGCTCTATACAGTCAGCTCTACACGGTTCCTAGTCTGTGCGCAGGCGCCGTATAGCGCCGTATATAGCCGCATCCCAGTTTGGCTATTTTCGGAACGCGTGACGCGCCTTATCCGCACGTCAATCATCTACGCCTCTTCATAGGAACGCCTACTCCCCACGAGAGTGAGAACACGGAAGCCGGGTGAAAAAGAACTATAAAACGGTATGTAGAGCAAAAAAAAAAACAGCATACTTTACATGTCAGAAGTATGATGGATGTAATGGTATATAGATGTTTTTTAGGGTGAACCTCCGCTTTAAGGAAACATGTACCTTTACATTTGTAGATAAACCCATGCTTCCACCCACATCTAATCTCTTCATTACAAGCGCCCATAGGATGACAGACCATACATTCAGACATTCCACTGTTTTCACTGTCATGGCATGTCCAGGGCCAGCAGTTCAAGTTCTAAACTTGGCCATCTACACTAAAGACCAACCTACCCTTCATTGAGAGATACCGGCACAAAGTCCCGGTGTCCCAATCTACTGCTTTGGCCTTGGGTGTGTGATAGCTAAGTAAGAACATGGTCATTAATTCCAGTGGCTAGACCCTCCACGGTGCAGCAATATAAGAAGAAACTAAAGAACTTTCATAATGTAAATGCTACCTGGTCCTGAACAGTGACAACAGATGTCCAAATCTGAAATATGCAATGCAGTGATTGAAGAATTAATGGAGGGTTATGGGTTTTAGTGCATAGGTGCACTTAACATTTAAATGTTACTTTATATATGTAACATTTCTTATGTTTGTAACATATGATATATAAAACTGTACAATCATTTATTCATGTATTTTTACCACCTCTCATTAGAAGCAATAATAGATGTCTCAGTTTTATTGCTCATCAGCTGTTTTACGTCAGTACCTGTTTTCTACTCCTTATGCATTCCGTGTGCTGCTTTATCTTTGCTAGTGATTGTCACCTGTCTCCCTTATCATTGTGTCTTTTCTTGTTAGCCATCTCAATCCCCCACTTTTGCATTGTCTCTATCCATGATTGCTGTCGCACATTATATCCCTGTCTTTCGCGGTGTAGCTGATTTTAGTGTTGTTTTTCACTCCATAGTTTTTATTAGCAGTTTCATTACTACGCTCCACACTGCCATCTGCTTCTGTCCCAGTCTCTTCCCCTTGGTCTCTGTGCCCATCCTTCTCTGATTTTCTTGGTGTTTATTATTACATGTTAGAAGACGATATCTTACTGCGTTACCCGTTGTTTTGTTTTTACTGTTTGCTGCGCTATGTATCATTTATTTCGGTATTGTCTTAACTGTCCTTTTCACCTTCAGCTAGTGCCTGTTTCCAGCTTTTACAGGCTGCTTTATTTCCCGTCAGCACATGTCACCCGTTGGTAAATGTCCTTAAATAATGCCCTGTGGGTACGGCTGTCACCCCACGGTCTGTGTGTTTACTGGGCCAAGAAGACAGCTCCCTCACTCAGCCCATCAGTCAAGTTCCCTTGTTAAGAGCACAATAACATCTGACATTGCCTATCAAACAGCTAGTGGGAATCTTGTTGTTGCTAATAGCTGGTTTCATGTTTAAATATAAATTAACAATGTACTGTTAATGATGACAGCCGTGCTAATAGCCCACTCTCAGAGACTGCCTGCCAGATTGGGGATGTCTTCAGCACACACAGTGGCTCGTCTCCTTCATAAGCTGTTCCCTTGGTATTTGTGATGATCCCCTCTTCTCTGGTATGGTTCTGTTAAGGGATAAGCTGCAGGGATAGATATCATGCTAATGACTGAAACTGCAAAGGAATGAAAGGATTTATTTTAAACAAAGCATATATTAAGTCCACAACCAATCATTGTCAGAGCAGACTCTACCTAATTGTGTGTTATCGCTGCTCTTGTTACCTCTGTATCGCGGGAAGAATCACATGGTGGTATCCTAACCACATGCTTTGTGTCTTTAGACTTAAATGGAGTAGAGGTTAAATAGACAGCGCGTGCTACTGTCCTGTCTGTACACCGCTCATTAAGGCTGATAACTGTCCTCTAAAGATTGTGATTGCAGAACAGAGTAAAAGTGACTGATTTCACCCTGTGTTGCTTCAAATCACTTATTACAAAATGCTGTCTACTGGATCCTCTAGACTAGAGAGAGAAAAGAAGCAGTGACATAGTACCTAGACTCATGTAGAATAATGCTTTCACTAACGAAAAAAAAAAAAACACAAGCCTGTCATAACATGAACTATTCATACTGAACACATCATAAAATATACAGTATATAATAATCACAGGTTACCGTCCATTAAACCCCATGTCAAATCAATCAGGTAGCAGAAGCTATGATTTGATCTCAACTTTTTCTTCTTGGCCTTCTAATTTTCTGGCCTCCTGGTTCTAATGCCTCGTACACACGACCAGTTTTTCCATCAGGAAAACTGCCATGACAGCTTTTGGTCAGGAAAACTGACCATGTGTATGCTCCATGACAGTTTTCCCGACAGGAAAACCACCGGAAATCGCGGCAGGAAAAATGAGAACATGTTGTCTTTTTTCCTGCCGTGATTCCCGGGAGTCTTTTTCCCGTCAGTTTCCCCTATGGGAAACACTGCGGTGGAGCATACAGAAGGCCGAGATTCCTCGCCAAAGCTCTCACCGCAGTTTTCCCAATGGGAAAACCTCTGGTGTGTACAGGGGGAAAGTTATCGAGCAGGTGCTCGTTTTTTTTCCCCCCAGGATTCCCGACGGATTTTTACTGCCGGGAATCCCTATTCCCGGCAGCCAAAATGGCCTTTATTATTTCAGCCAAATCAGGATACCTGCTTTATATGTGTTAAATGTCCCCATTCATCTAGCAAAACTTCAAGAGAAAGTAAAGTCTTCCTCTTTAATCGTACCTACAGGTAAGCAGGCGGTACTGCAGGGCATCAAACTAAGGTAAGTATTTCATTTTCTTTTCACAATCAAAAGGTTTTATTGAAGCTTAAAACAGGCATACATTAGGCAATAGAATACACGAATCAGATAAAGTTAAAAGTATTTCATAATGAGCTAGTATGCAAGGTCAGAATGGGCAGACTGGTTTGAGATGATAGAAGGCAACAGTAACTCAAATAACCACTTGTTACAACCAAGGTATGCAGAATACCATCTCTGATTGCACAACACATTGAACCTTGAAGCAGATGGGCTAAAGCAGCAGAAGACCACACCGGGTAAAGGGGGGGGGGGGGGGTTGGGACTTTATCCAGGGATGGAGATGTGTTTCAGGAGTGGAACAAAGTGCCTCCACAGATCCACCACCCGCAGTTAATTTTGCATTGTCATTTTTGACTAGCTGACCCAGTTTGATGTGGTCCGCCTTTAGTTAGGGTCAGAATTTGGTGTAAACAACATGAAAGCATGGATCCATCCTGCCTTGTATCAATGGTTTAGACTGGTGGGCCCCTTAGTACAAATTAAGCATTGTTTAAAGCCACGGCCTACCTGAATATTGTTGCTAACCATGTTCATCCCTTTATGACTACAGTGTACCCGTCTTCTGATGGCTACTTCCAACAGGATAATGCACCATGTCACAAAGCTCAAATCATCTCACCGCTGGTTTCTTGAACATGACAATGAATTCCTTGTTCTCCAATAGCCTCCACAGTCACCAGACCTCAATCCAATAGAGCACCTTTGGGATGTGGAGAAACGGGAGATTCCTACCATGGATGTGCAACCGACAAATCTGCAGCAACTGCGTGATGCTATCATGTCAATATGAACCAACATTTCTGAGGAATGTTTCCAACACCTTGTTGAATCTATGCCACAAAGATTAAGGCAGTTTGAAAGGCAAAAGGAGGTTTAAACCGATACTAGCAAGCTGTACCTAATAAAGAGGCTGGTAAGTGCATATTTTTCAGAAAAAATCATGCATTCCTTATATTTTCCTACAGGAGTCTGCAAAGCATTTTTTTTCCCCAATAATTTTATTGACAAGAATGTTAGCAGTACAAGCAATACAGTGCAACAAACACGGTCGCGGTCGTGCCACAAAGAGTAGTTAGTACAATATAACAGAAGTATAAGCAAGAACAGGAAGGGCAGCCGGAGAGTGTCACAAAGTCTGGGGGCTCCTTTTTTGCCCTGCACGAAGTCAATTTTAAAGGTACGAACTAAAGATTGCACGAGGGAAAGAAAAACTGGGCGCAATCATAACACATTATGCAAAAACAAGCAAAGTACATCGGGGGGTGGGGTCGGGAGGTGTTAGGCAATCCAAGTGGAGCATATGAACCTAGCAGATGGGGAGCATCCATCCTCCTAGACCCTGTCAGGGGGGACCTCTGTCAACGAGGTAATGGGAGTATCTTAAGTGTAGCGGTCCAGAGGGGGAGTCTGCAAAGCATTGTACCCATCAGAGTTCTTGTTTGCCCCGCTTCCAAAATATACAGTAGATATGTGCATTCCCGTTCGTACGAATGTTATTTTCGTACGAAAATGTTCATTTTCGTACCCGCGGGATAATGTGTACATACGAAAATATTAAAGCACCAAAATACGAAAATGACGGGATAACGGATTAGCCGCATAACGAACGACCGCAATTACGAACGATCCGACGGGAAAAAACGACAAAACGAAAATGGCAAAATAACGAAAATTAAATCTGAATCAAGAGGTTTGCATTGTGTATTTTGTTTGAATCCGTTTTGTGTTCGTTTTCAGTTGTATGTTCATTGTTCAATGACATCTATAACAAAAGAATTTCATTATGTATATTGAATGAATTCCTTTTTCTGTTTTCTGTGTATTCAAAATACTGAAGGCAAATTTTTTGTTATAGGTGTCATATCAACATACGAAAATAACAAAAAAAACGTGTTCAAATGCAAATCTTTTGTTTATGTTTTTTTTAATGGCCAGAGAGTTAGGCTGGCCATACATGATACAATTTTCTGTGCAATTTTCTTTAGATTTACCTTCAACTATGTAGTGCAAGGGCCTGCCTGATTGCATACAATTGAAAGTGTTGTTTAGTTTGACCTCATATATGGTTTTTGGTAAATCTAAAAGAAAATTGTACAAGAAAATTGAACATGTATGGCCAGCCTCAGTGACTGAAAGCAGCTTCTCTTTTGTGCAGAATAGTGAGTACACTTGTACAGTAAAGCCTAATAAACTTTTCTGTGGATTTTCATCTGAAGAGACATCACTTGGCCAGACTTTTGTACCCAAAAATGGTTTTCTGATGCAGTTTAAAAACGAACAAATTTTCTGAGAACGATCGGAAAACGATCGTTTTTATGTTTGTTGTTAAAATAGTCTGACCAAGTGTATGGGGCTTAACAATACTATACTATTTTTCTGTGCACATGTCTAATATACAGCACCAGCCACCACTCGTACCCGTGATCAGTGGATAGCGGTGCTGTGTCTGGCTCCTGGAGACACTTCCTCCAGCTTTCTTGTCTGCACCTCTGTATGAGAAAGAGGTGAGGGGGGGGGGGGGAGTAAGCATGGCAGGTACTGGAACACGTTACATATTACACCATAGATATAGGTGTAACATATTCCAAAGGTGAACTTATCCTTTAAAAAAATATAAAAAAATGCAGTGTACCTTGTTTAGCTGCTCTTTTTCTGCTTAGTTCTCTTTTTATCAAAGGGGCTAGAAATTAACCCTGTCTGATACCTCAAATATCTCATCAGTTGTACTAAATTTGAGCAATGTCTTGACAAAGGGTTAAAGGTTAAGTAGCCGGGCTTCTCTATTGTATGTTAATGAGAACTGGACTCAGCCAGACTCCAGTCTAACTACTGCAACAGATAATGCTGAGCTAGCTAAGAAATGCCTGCAGTCAACCATGACACCTTCTTCTTTTCATTTTTTAGCCATGCTGTGTAAATAGGAACACTTATCAAACATATAGTGGGATTTTCTCAAATGTGGAAAGCAAACCCTGTCCAAATACCTTTCCTGCTGTCTGTTCTGCCAAAATATGGCTCTTCTGAGAAACTTCAGGGAGTTGTGGTCTCCATGATCCCCCAATCACTGGTTCTGCTTACTGTAGGGTGTCCCCGGGTTCAGGGGACAGTCCCTGGATTGAGGACACTGTTCCAGGACCAATTCTGTCCCCGGTTTTGTCCCCGGATTGGAATTGAACAGGGGCTGGGGTAATTTTAAAGACAGTCAGTGCGGAAAAATCAAACAATTCTAAATTACACACCCCCGCTCTGCCGCTAGCTTAGGGGTTGTATTTTCTCCATTATCTGTCCCCTTTTCTGATGATCATGTGCTGGTCAGATCAGGGGGACCATTTCTTCAGTTTCGGGTGCATGCCCATTCAGCTCCATTTGCATGTTCTTCTGCCTTGGCTCAAGTCCTGGCCAGTCGCCTGCCTATCTCCATGCCTTCCCTGGTGGAGTGATTTTCCTCCGCTCCCCACCCAGTAGTAGCCGGGGCCCGGAGAGTAATACTTGACAGGCTGTGGCGACGGGCAGAGAGTTGCTGATTGCCGCCTTTACTTGTAAAAATTTTTTACCTGAATATCATTTAAAAAATCTG
Source organism: Rana kukunoris (assembly GCA_029574335.1). Taxonomy (NCBI): domain Eukaryota; kingdom Metazoa; phylum Chordata; class Amphibia; order Anura; family Ranidae; genus Rana; species Rana kukunoris. The sequence goes on along the minus strand of CM056051.1, from coordinate 255,095,291 downwards.
GTCATCTTCGCTTACTGACCTCCACATCTAAAAAGACACAGAGTCTGGAAACACTTGAAAAACCAGTGAGCACTGCCGGGGACCAAAAAGATCAACAATCATGGAAGTGTCATTTTTTCCAGTGGACTTCAGTAGAAGATCGTTTCTTGAAAAGTAGCAGTTGGGCATTGTCAGTGAACAAGGTAAGTATTCGGCCATTCCTTTTGCAGGTAGACTGGTTTTAGGATCCTTTTTAATGACAGGTCACTTTAATTTAACAAACAGCCTCATTGACCAATAGGGAGGCTCATCAGGAGTTAAATGCAAGGCCAGACGTATCTTCTAGGAGTTTGTTTACACTTGATTGCACAGATTGATTTTCAAAGGCGTTTGACAGGCGGTAAGGAGGTGATATGTCATCATTTTCGTTGCCTGTTTTAACCACCTAAATCCTGCACTACTGCACTGCAACCACCTGCATTGGGCATTTTCAGTGTGGCAGGTAGTGGATATAATCACAGCTGCAAAGAAAAGCATATGTACACCTTTGGCTGCTGCCTTTGCAGCTTAAGGGGGAGCAGGGCCGTCTCAATAGCATCATGGGCACCTAGGCAAAGTAATGCTCTGGGGCCCCTACAATGGAGGCAGTGCAGGTAAACAGACATCAAGTAGGTAGGAGGCAGACAAGCGGAGCTTCCCCTTTTGCGTGGAGCTCTGCATTAACTACATGAACAATGGGAAAATGCTACATACATAAAGTAACATAAAGTAACTGCTGTTCTGTGCATATAAAATATATCTGCTAGATTGATGCCTCCACAGCACTATGGCCTCTCTACACCCTAGATATCCCCGCAGCACTCTGACCCCTCTGCTCCCCAGCACTCTCACCCCTCTACACCCCAGATACCCCCCCAGCACTCTCACCCCTCTACACCCCAGATATCTCACAGCACTCTCACCCCTTTACACCCTAGATATCCCCCTAGCAATCTGACCCCTCTACACCCCAGATATCCCCCCAGCACTCTCACCCCTTTACACCCCAGATATCTCCCAGCACTCTGACTCCTCTACACCCTAGATATCCCTCCAGCACTCTGACCCCTCAACACCCTAGATATTCCCCCCAGCACTGTAACTATATACCATAAGATACCCCCTGTATTGTGACCCCACTACATCCCTGATGCCCCTACACTGTGGCCTCTCTACATCCCTAATACCTCTATCAATTTAGCCACCCAAGCTACCCCAAACATTGCTACATACACACTTGATATACCCCAGCACAATTATTTCATCCCTGTAGTACCCCCTTTTCCGGCCGAGATACAGTGCATGTAAACTTTTGGCTCTGTGCCCACCTCCAGCATTGGTTTACCTATACAATCAAGCAGGCAGAAGGAGGGGCAGAGAAGGGAGCATCCCTCTGGGCATTTTTAAGCCTTTTGGTGCAAACAATGATGGACAGTTGGGCTCACCATGACACTATCCACAATGCTACTTCCGCAGGTGGGCCGACTCAGCAGCTCCCACTCCAGCTCCTACCCTGCAGCCTTCTAGTCCCGAGCTGCATGGGGTAGGGTCAGAGCATTACTGGCACTCTGGCCCTGCTCCTCCCTGCTGGCTGTGAAATAATAGGTTTCATTCTGCACAGCACGGCACAACGCTGCCAGCCTGCCTCCTCTGTGTATCCATCACTCTCAGTGCCAATATGGAGCCCACAATTTCGGGGCAGTATGGGCTCAAGAACCAGCTGCTTTGGCGAAAGTGCAGGGCCCCCATGCAGCTGGGGCCCCTGGGCAGTGCCCAGGTGTGCCCTGAGGGGGAGAAGTTGTGGGGTGTTAAAAAATGCAGCTCAGCTGTGTGTTTTTAATGTCCCCCAACCGCAAGTGTAAAAAAGCCCTTATGCCCTGAACACACATCGGAATTTCCGATGAGATAAAATTATTATTATTAAAGGAGAAGTCCAGCCTGAGCTTTTTAGGCTGGGCTTCTCCTCTGGTTCACAGGAGTGCAATTCGTTTTGAAATCCTGTGACCCGGTGACGTCACTGTCATCAGTCGAGGCAGCATGTGATCCCGACTTCCCAAGTCTGGATCTCCTCGCCCCTCCACAGTTCAGTGCTCCAATGAGCGTAGAGAAACAGAGAGGAGAGATGCTGACTGACAGTCAGCAGTTCTCTTCTAGGGGATCTGTGATAACCGAGCCATCAGCGGTGGCTCAGTTCTCAGTGTAGAGACGGCGGGGGACAGCTGCAGCATCGGTATGATGCTCCATCTACATAAGTATGAATATAAAATTTAAAAAAATGCCATACTTCTCTTTTAAGGGTAACATTTGCTGTGTTTGAAATGCTTGGTCTGTAAAAGTTTCATAGTTAGAAAGTTTGTAGGCTGTGCATTTCCAGGAAAAGCATATACCGTATATACTCGAGTATAAGCTGACCCGAATATAAGCCGAGGCACCTAATTTTACCACAAAAAAATGGGAAAACATATTGACTCGAGTATAAGCCTAGGGTGTCCACCTGCATGCCTCACTGTGCCTCACTTTGCTTCACTGTGTCCATGTGCATGCCTCACTGTGTCCATGCCTCACTGTGCCCATGCCTCACTGTGCCCATGCCTCACTGTGTCCATGCCTCACTGTGCCCATGCCTCACTGTGATCATACCTCACTGTGCCCATGTCTCACTGTGCCCATGCTTCACTGTGTCCATGCCTCACTGTGCCTCACTGTGCCCATGCCTCACTGTGTCCATGACTAGACTTACGTTTAACATGTGAGTATATAGAAGGGGTGCCTGGATTTAAAAAATGTATGCTTCCCGGTCGTAGGTCCCCCAGACAGAAAACGTTGCACACTTGTAGAGGATAACTGGGGCTACATGTGTGCCAAGTTTTGGGTCCAGGGGACCTACAGCCAGCTGGTACTAGGTCCCCAAATTTACCAGAGAAATTACCGTTTAACATGGGAGTCTATGGAAGGGGTGCCCAACTTTGAAAAATCGGTGCTCCCCGGCCATAGGTCCCCCGGACAACTAACTTTACACAGTTGTAGAGTAAAGCCCCATACACATGGTCGGACTTTTGGCCAACCAACTTCAAAATCTGCAGCTTTTCAAATTTGTCTGATCGTGTGTACGCTCCATCGGACCAACTTTTTCTGGTTTCATCCGACAAAAATTTGGGTCTGCGAACGGACCAACTTTTCGGCAACAAAAGTCCGATGGTGCCTTGTGTGACCGTGTATACAGCAAGCCAACCAACTTTTGTACAAAGTGCAAATATCCATGTTCAGAACCAATGTTAAAATCAACCAACAATAGCAGAAGTTAACAAAAGGGTGGCGGTAAAGAGCAGAAAAGAGCAGAAAATCCACGTGATGATGGGAAAGTTTTAGAAAAGTTTGCAGAAAAGTCTGACTGTGTGTATGCTATGGGTGTGACCGGACAAATCAATTAGGACAAAAATCCAAGGGAAATTTTGTTGGATGTCCGACCGTGTGTACGAGCCTGAAGAGTGGGGCTATATGTGTGCCAAAGTCCAGGAGATCAGGCGCAAAAAAGTGACTAGAGTATAAGCCGAGGGGGGCATTTTCAGCACAAAAAAATGTGCTAAAAAACTCAGCTATCCTCATGTTTGAATGTAGCTTTAACTAACAACCCATTAGAGTCCCCTCAAGCCTAATTAGCATTTATTCAGTTGGTGCATTCTACAGTGCATTTTGCATTTTTTTGCCCTTGATTTGCATTTATATGCTTTTTTTGGCCTAATTTGTTATTGGGCAGATTAAAAAATGCAAATTGTGGCAAAATCTCAGTAAAATCGTGGAAAAAAACAACATGCTTTTCTGCAGCTTCTCCATTGAGGTCGATGGAACCAAAACATTTTTTAAAAAGTTCCTGACCCATTCCGAAAATGTAGCAGCTGAAAAAAAGCATAGATGTGAACATGTCCCTTAGGAAACCATGTTAACTGGACTGTAGTGCATTTCTGCAAAAAATGCATAGGTGTGAACCGAGCCTAAAAACATGATATCTGCAGGAGTATAAATAGGTTGAAAATGCTGGTGGGGGTGCTTTGGTAAGCTATAGAGACAATACTGCCCTTTAAAAAAAACAGAAAACTAATAAGGGAGATAAGTTCTATATAAATCACTCTATGACGTATATACAGAAAGCAATAACATCAGTCTAGTTAAAGAGGCTCCAGGTAACAAGTAAAATCAATCCGTAAGCTGCTTAAGGTATTGCAAAAAAAAAAAAAAAAAACAGCTGTGCTTAAATCAGAAAGGTAATCAATTGACTTTTAATCCATGTTTTATATAAAAACAAATTAGACAAATTAAGCAGTGTTTCTGAATAAGGCTGACCTCTTGGTAAATGACTCCAAAGTGTGCAACCACACTCTTGTGCGTTGTTATAGATAGGCCACAGAAGGTATAGAAAACTGGCTACTGGAGCTACAGGAGCTATGGACCCCACTGGGATATTGTTTTGGAGGGTAGGGGATGTGAAGGGGATGAGTACCCTATGAAATTTAGGCATTTTATTGGTCAATTTCGCCGTTAACTTCAGAACCTATTTTTTTGTTTGCAAAAGAGCAGGGAAAGGTTAGACCCTCTGTCAAGTTTTTAATGCTGTGTCCCTATTGGTGATTGCACTGGTGACCATTCTCACCAGGAAAAAAAATTAGGGGAATCACATATTTTAGAGTTCTCACGAAAACAAAAGATAAAAGGAAACCATCAAATGAGGGCCACCTACTGTCTTTTGGGGACAACTGTCTAAAAGGAGATTTGCCCTCACTTTGGGCTTTCTTCTTACTTCTTACCTGTTGCATTTCTAGGACAGGAAGTGAAGGGAAATTTCCCTAATGGTACACCGATTGTAAATCACCTGCCTGGGTTTTAACTAGGGTTGTACCGATACCAGTATCGGTATCGGGACCGATACCGAGTATTTGCGGGAGTACTTGTACTCCCGCAAATGCCCCCGATGCCTCAATAGAATACTTGCCCCCCCCCCGCCGCCACCCCAGCAACGAAAGCCGCGCAAGGGGGAGTGTCTATGCGCGGCGGGAAAAACAGCTATTCAAGTGAAAGCTGTGATGTTCCCCACATGCTGTTTAACCATGCGGCAGCAGCGGCTTTCGTTGCGGCGGCGGCTAGGTATGGGGGAAATGGCTGCATATGTGGGGGACATGGCTGGAGGGACATGGCTGCATATGTGGGGGACATGGCTGGAGGGACATGGCTGCATATGTGGGGGACATGGCTGGAGGGACATGGCTGCATATGTGGGGGACATGGCTGGGGGGACATGGCTGCATATGTGGGGGACATGGCTGCATATGTGGGGGACATGGCTGCATATGCGGGGGACATGGCTGCATATGTGGGGGACATGGCTAGGGGGATATAGCTGCATAGGTGGGGGACTTGGATGCATATGTGGGGGACTTGGCTGCATATGTGGGAGACATGGCTGCATATGTGGGGGACATGGCTGCATATGTGGGGGACATGGCTGGGGGGACATGGCTGCATATGTGGGGGACATGGCTGCATATGTGGGGGACATGGCTGGGGGGATATGGCTGGGGGGACATGGCTGCATATATGCGGGACATGGCTGCATATGTGGGGGACATGGCTGCATATGTGGGGGACATGGCTGCATTTGGGGACACATTTAAAAAAAAGTATCTGTATTCGGTATCGGCGAGTACTTGAAAAAAAGTATCGGTACTTGTACTCGTTCCTAAAAAAGTGGTATCGGGACAACCCTAGTTTTAACCATTCCCTACTCTATTTAAAAACAAAACACAACCTTTTGGTTTACATATACTTGAAATTTAGAAACTTGTAGATCAGACAGTAGAGGAAAGGTGGATTTGCAATTACAAAATAGATTTGCATTACAAGACAGAGCAGTAAAGCAAAACAATTGTTTAGCACTGTACAGAAGTAAGTAGAACCTGTCTATTTAATGAGTACATATGATTCCTTCATTTACATAAAAAATTACAACTATACACAAAAACAATAATTTGTAAGCTGTAATGTACTTTGTCTTCTTTAACCTTAATCTGATCAATTTTACATGTATAGTAAAAAAGCACTGAAAAGACTACTGTAAATATACTTTAACCACTTAAGACCCGGAACAAAATGCAGGTAAAGGACCAGGCCCCTTTTTGCGATGCGGCACTGCGTTGCTTTAACTGACAATTGCGTGGTCGTGCAACTTGGATCCCAAATAAAATTGGCGTCCTTTTTTCCCACAAATATAGCTTTCTTTTGGTGGTATTTGATCACCTATGCAGTTTTATTTTTTGCGCTATAAACAAAAATAGAGCGACATCTTTGAAAAAAATATTTTTTACTTTTTGCTATAATAAATATCCCCAAAAAGAAATAAAAAAACTTTTCTTCAGTTTAGGCCGATACGTATTCTTCTACCTATTTTTTGTAAAAAAAATCGCAATAAGCATTTAACAATTGGTTTGCGCTAAATTTATAGCGTTTACAATATAGGGGATAGTTTTATGGCATTTTTATTAATATTTTTTTTTACTACTAATGGCGGCGACCAGCGTTTTTTTTCGTGACTGCGACATTATGGTGGACACATCGGACAATTGACACATTTTTGGGACCATTGTCATTTTCACAGCAACAAGTGCTATAAAAATGCATTAATTACTGTGAAAATTACAATTGCAGTTTAGGAGTTAACCACTAGGGGGCGCGGTAGTGGTTAAGTGTGACCTCATGTGTGTTTCTAACTGTAGGGGGGCGGGGCTGGTCTTGTGATGTGACTGATCGTCTTTCCCAATATCAGGGAACAGACGATCAGTGACACTGCCACTGTGAAGAACTGGGAAGGTGTGTTTACACACACCTCTTTCCGTTCTTCAGCTCCTGTGACCGACTATAATAAGGTATATTATCAAATATGCTTTTGGTTTTGCCCACACTTTAACCACTTAAGGACCGCCTAACGCCGATATACGTCGGCAGAATGGCACGGCTGGGCACAATCACATACCTATACATCCTCTTTAAGTACCCGGTCCGAAGCTCCATGACCGCAGCTGCAGGACCGGTGGCGATCGGGTCCACAGGTCCTGCAGCTGCGGTCATGGAGCTTCGGACCGGGTACTTAAAGAGGATGTACAGGTATGTGATTGTGCCCAGCCGTGCCATTCTGCCGACGTATATCGGCGTTAGGCGGTCCTTAAGTGGTTAAAGTGTGGGCAAAACCAAAAGCATATTTGATAATATACCTTATTATAGTTCATAGGCACTGTAGGTAAAGTTTAACCGCTTGCTGACAGTATCACTTAGATATATGATGAAAGACAGCTCTACTGTGGTAGATCATGTGCTAGGTTCCCATGAACCAGTACTTCCGGGTTGGGAGACGCATAGGTGCGCCCCTGACAGCCCACTTCTGCTGTGATTATACACAGCGGGAGCTGATCGGCAGGCACCGCGGACTCTTTGTCCCACCCGGCGATCATTCATTACACAGACAGAATGGAAGTCTGCCTATGTAAACAAGGCAGACTGCCGTTCTGTCAGAAGGGAAGGCATTGATCCTATGCTCCTGTAAAGCAGGAACATGTACTAATGCCTTCCCCTAGTAAAAGCACCTGCCACAGTTTAGTAAAACACAGGCTAGGCCCACATTTAACCCTTTGATCGCACTTGATGCTAACCCCTTCCCAGCCATTGTCATTAGTACAGTGCCAATGCATATTTTTAGCACTGATCACTTTATTAGTGTCACTGGTCCCTGAAAAATTATCAAAAGTGTCAGTTATTGTTCAACTGTCCACCGTAATATAGCAGTCCCACTATAAGTTGCTGATCACTGCTATTACAAGTAAAAAAAAAAATATCCCATAGTTTGTAGATGCTATAACTTTTGCGGAAAACCAATCAATATACACTTTTTGGGATTTTCTTTTTACCAAAAATATGTAGCAGAATACATATTGGCTTAAATTAATGAAGAGATATTTTTTTCTATGTTTTTTTATTGTATGTGTTTTATAGCAGAAAGTAAAAAATATTGTTATTTTTTTCAAAATTTTAGTTTTTTTTTTTTGTTTATAGCAAAAAATTAAAACCGAAGAGGTGGTCAAATGATCAAATACCACCAAAAAAAACCTCTAATTGTGGGGAAAAAGGACATACATTTTTATTTGGGTACAGAGTCACACAACCGCACAATTGTCAGTTAAAATAATGCAGTGCCATATCGCCAAAAAAATGGCCAGGTCATTAAAGGAGGTAAACCTTCCAGAGGTCAAGTGGTTAAAAATCTGCTCAGAAGACTGGACTACTTTAAAAATCCACTCCTCTGATTACTGGGCGGTGTATGAGTAGTCTAATCTTGATTTTGGTCAATCATCTCTTTTCATTATAATCTTTGCATAGTTACGAGCGCACTTTAAAAAATCCTTTGCCTCGGATTTGCAGTAAAGTGAACTTGGGTGATCTGATTCAAATCCCAATCTCTCCAATCTTGTTCGCTCATCTGTATTCATGGACTATATAAAACTGCCACCATGGAAAAGGCTGTTTTATAAAAAAGGTTATGCAATGCCAACTTATTATTACATTGTATTGTCCTTTTGTCAAGAAAGAATAATTGGCAGTATACACAGCAGGGGGGTGGGAGGTATGCGGCTGCTTTGACGGTAACAGGGTTTCAATAACCCATCTTGTATTGAGCAAACATAGCTTGCAAAAATCCTAACACATTTAATTTCATCCTTCCAAAGATGAGATGTGGAGATGAAACGCTTGTATGCTTCACATGTTTCTGTGGTGTATACATATATAACATAAGACATGCTTGTCACATGAAATAAGGGAGCCTCCCGTCAGCTCATCTCTTTTGTCACAGAATAAGACACATGCACAGTGCACAGAGCCAGTTTGTGCAACAGTCCATCAAGAGCTTAGTCTCTGATATAAGCATGCACTTGCAGATGGATTTCATGTTATTAATGTCGTTGACTGCATCTGTGATCCAGATTATTTATCCCGTGCTCTGAAACACCCCCTTTACTCATAACATCTGAGGCATACATTTTGAAAGCTGAAAAAATGCCAATAGTATACTGTGCAAAAGTTTTAGGCAGTAATGCTGTAAATTAAGAATGCTTTCAGAAATAGAAGTGTTAATGGGTTATTTTTATCAGTTAACAAAATGGATAGTAAATTAACAGAAGAGACAACCCCTGATCCTAACCAAATCTCCAACTCCGTTTGCAGAAATTCAGCCCCAGATTTGCAAGGAACCTCCACCATGCTTCACTGTTGCCTGCAGACTCATTATTGTACTGCTCCCCAGTCCTTTAGTGAAGAAACTGCCTACTGCTACAGCCACATATTTAACATTTTTGTTTGAGTCCAGAGCACCTGCTGCCATTTTTCTGCATAGTTGAGTCGCTTAGACTTGTTTCCAGGTTGGATGTTTTTGGCTGCAATTCTTCCATGAAGACCACTGCTAGTCGGACTTCTCCAGAGAGTAGATGGGTGTACCTGGGTGCCACTGGACAGGCAATGCACTGACACCTTTGCTGTCAATGTGCTGGGTGTTGAGTGTGTTCCTGCGCCTTTAAGGAGGGTTGGGCTGCCTTCAGTCATCTGCCCTTCATCTATCCATCAGAATACATGTGATCCCACTGTGGAGACTCTTCAAAGTTAGAGTTAGGGTCTGGAGGACTTTCTTCTTACAAGTTTAGTCAGGCCTAGTGTATGACACAAAACTTAAATACACTACTGGGATACAGGGTGCCTTGCTGGGGCCTGCAGCTTATGCATGTATTTGCAAATGTGTGCAACTAAACCCCAGTTTTTAACACATACTGTTAGACAGGTTAATTTGGTTGGTCGCAGGCTGGTTGGTAAGTTGAGCTTGGAAATTATTTGGTTTTATTTGACATGCGTTTTGCCCTTCCAGTGCTCCTTGCCATGAAGACCAGTTATAGGTGGGGGCAGTGAAATTTTTTTGTATTGTTGTCATATTGGTCAGGCAACGCACTGACATCTTTGCTGCCATTGTGGAATGTGCTGGGTGATCAGAGTGTTCCTGCGCCTTTAAGGAGGGTTGGGCTCTCTCCAGTTATCTACCCTTCATCTATCCATCAGAATACATGTGCTCCCACTGTGGAGACTCTTCAAAATTAGTAGGGGTCTGCAGGATACAGCAATGCTGTATCCTGGCCTAGGCCAACAAGGCCCATGCCTAGGGCAGCATTTTGCAGGGGGGCAGCACAGAAAGAGTCCCCGCCGGCTTGTGCTACACTGTTAGTGTAATGCAAGATGCTTCTAATTTTGACTGTTCTCTCATCTTGGACCACAAACCTTCCTCACTGTGCTATATGTTTTCTGCTGCACCATTGCCATGGTTATATCTTCCTAGTTCTCTCCATACAATGATCAGATTTTTTTCTTGGATTTTTTATAAGGAAGGGTTATAGCCCCTGTCAGTTTATTTTTTTAAACCATCATTGTCCCATTGCAGAGATTTTCCTTCACTTCCTGCCCCATAGTCAAACAGTAAGTGAGAGGAAATCTATGCAAATTAAGGTAATCCAATGCCCCCCCAGGCCCTAAGAACTAGTGTCCCCACTTGAAAATTGCAGGGCGGGTCTTAAACATAACAGGGTGTGGCCTTGACAGGAAGGGGTGGCTCATATTTAAATTAGGGGGTGCACAATTTTAGTCAGGCCTAGGGCAGCACAAAAGGTTGCCTTGCTGGAGCCTGCTGTTGCATTGCTGGGGCCTGCAGCTTACGCATGTATTTACAAATGTGTTTAACAAAACCCCTGTTTTTAATGCATGCTGTTAGACAGGTTCATTTGGTTGGTTGCAGGCTGGTTGATAGGTTGAGCTTGGAAATTCTTTAGTTTTATTTGACATGCCACTGGTTTCTGCCACTTCTGTGCTGATGGCACTGCTGGACATATTCCAAAGGGAAGTAAGCACGATGCGTCTTTCATCTGCTGCATTCATTTTTCTTGGCTGACCACTGTGTCTACGGTCCTCAATGTTACCCGATCAATGATGTCCTCCTCAATGCTGACAAAAACAGGAAGATACTTGTCCATCTTGCCATACCATCAGGGAGGTGTGTGATTGGCTCCAAACTGATTCTGCTGCAGGACAACAACCCCAAACATACAGCCAGTGCTATTAGGGAACTATTTTCAGTGAAAAGAAGAACAAGGAGTCTTGGAAATTATAGATTGGCCCCCACAAAGCCCTAATCTCAACATCATTGAGCCTATATCTGGGATTACATAGAGACAGAAGGATTGGATTAACCTATGGATTCCTAACCGATAGGTCAAAACCGATCATTAGTAGGCACGACCATCGGTTAAAAATCCACGCATGCTCAGAATCAAGTCGACGCATGCTTGGAAGCATTGAACTTCATTTTTTTCAGCACGTCGTTGTGTTTTACGTCGCCGCGTTCTGATACGATCGTTTTTTAAACTGATGGTGTGTAGACACATCAGACCATCAGTCAGCTTTATCGGTTAACCGATGACAATGGTCCTTCAGAGCGTTCTCATCAGATGGACTGATCGTGTGTACGAGGCTTTAGATGTTTGGAAAAACCTACCTGTCAAGTTCCTTCGAAAACTGTGTGCAAGTGTACCTAAAAGACTTGAAGAATTTATGCCGTTTTGAAATCAATGGGTAGTCACACCAAATATTTGTTTGATTCAGATTTTTCTTCTGTTTGCTAAATACAGGTGTAACATGTTACCAAGGGTGCACTTATCCTTCGTTATCTTTACATTTTATTTGCATTCCACCCTCCCCCTGCATTGATGCTTGCCTAGGAAAGTGTGACTTGTTGACCTCTTCTTTTAGCCTACTGAGATACCCAAGTCTCATATCCCAGGAGGCATCAGCTTCCATACAACACGAAAGATGGATATGGAGTGTACTTTGAAGAAATGTTTTACACTCAGATGCTCTTGACCCCTTAGCGCATCATCACTGCTCTTTGCTTTCCTTATTATGATAGAATCCTCTTTAGCAATGAAACTTTACTATTGGGTGTTTTTTTTTTTAAATGAAAACATTTCTTTGTAGTGATTGGGTGAAAAATACACTTAAGGCCTACGTGCTTTGGCGTGCGTTGTCACAAAAGCCACAGCGCAGTTAAAAAGTTGGTTAAGGTTAAAAAGAAAATACAGCATGCTGCAGTTTTGATGTATTGTTCCAACTGCGTGATGAAAGGTGTCCTAGAAAGACTCTTTTTATAAGGTACGTTCTGAAGCTTGTGACTTTCTTTTAACCTGTGGTTTTCACAGTGTAATGACATAGACAACCCCGTGCTTACTGTTACATTGATTTTAGACATAAAGGCTTATGAAATAAAGCAGTGGTTGTGCCATGACTTTGGACAATTTGCAGTAACTCATAGCAAACACTGCAGATGAGATCTGATTGGTTACAACAGCCAGCTCATAGACACAGTTACGTATCAGATTAGGAGTTATGTGCAAGCTGGGTTGAACGATTTTTGCTCAGTGATGCACTCACTTTCAGTACAGACCTTTAGGACAGAAGGATCAAGGTGCCCTGCACATTGTATTACAAGCTTCTGAACTAATTGCACATGGTTGCTTCCAAGATACAGAGAATGGATTTTAAAAATCCGCTAAAATCCCTTTAACCACTTCCATACCAGGCACTTACGCACCTTCCCGCCCAAGCCAATTTTCAGCTTTCAGCACTGTCGCAATTTGAATGACAATTGCGCGGTCATGCTACACTGCACCCAAACAAAATTGGCGTCCTTTTTTCCCCACAAATAGAGCTTTCTTTTGGTGGTATTTGATCACCTCTGCGTTTTTTTTTTTTTTGTGCAACAACTAAAAATAGAGCGAAGATTTTGAAAAAAAAATAAAGTTTTTATTTTTTTCTGTTAATTTTTTTGTAAATGAGTATGTTTTCTCTTTCAATTATGGGCACTGATATGGTGGCACTGATGGGCACCGATGAGGTGGCACTGATGGGCACCGATGAGGTAGTTCTGATGGGCACTGATTAGGTAGCACTGATGGGCACTGATAGGCGGCGCTGGTATTGGGCACTGATGGGCACTCATGGGCGGCACTGATGGGCACTCATGGACGGCACTAATGGGCACTCATAGGCAGCACTGGGCACTCATAGGCAGCACAGATGGGCACTCATAGGCGGCACAGGTGGGCACTCATAGGCGGCACAGGTGGGCACTGATAGGCGGCACAGGTGGGCACTGATAGGCGGCACAGGTGGGCACTGATAGGCGGCACAGGTGGGCACTGATAGGTGGCACAGGTGGGCACTGGTAGGTGGGCACTGGGCATGGATTGGCACTGTGGGGTGGCACTGACAGACACTGGGGTGGCACTGATGATCACTGAGGGGTGGCACTGATGGATCAATGTTGCCAATCAGTGCCCATGTGTGGGCACTGATTGGCATCATTTTTTTACTGCCCCCCCTTTTTTTTTTGTCATTTTTTTTTTTTTGTCATTTTTTTTTTTGTCATTTTTTTTGTATTTTTTTTATTTCCCTGGTGGTCTAGTGTGGCGATCCGAGGGGGGGCTGCGCTGATAAACAATCAGCGCGAACCCCCCCTGTCAGGAGAGCCGCTGATCGGCTCTCCTGTACTCGCGTCTGTCAGACGCGAGTGAGGAAGAGCCGTCGGCGGCTCTTCCTGTTTACATCGTGATCAGCCGTGATTGGACACGGCTGATCACGTGGTAACGAGGCTCCGCCGGAGACTCGTTACCGAGATCGGAGGTGCAGGGTGTCAGACTGACACCCCGCATTACCGATCGCCGCGCTGCGCGCCCCCACGGGCGCGCGCGGCATTGAAATCATGCTAGACGTTTGAGAACGTCTAGTCACAATTTCATAACCACTTCCCTGCCGTAAATCGGCTATTGGCCGGGCGGGAAGTGGTTAAATAAGCCAACTTTTTTAAAGAGGAACTTCAGTATGCTGACATAATTTGTAATTCAAAACATCTTTGCCATTCTGAAGCTTTCCTCTAACCACTTTTCATATTATTTTATATATACTCTGATTCTGTACTTGCGAAATATGCTGCAGAAATCTCCCTCAACTAAGTTTGGCTGCAGCCATTTTAACTGTGGGCAGCTGAAGCTGCTGCCTGTTCACTTCCTGGATTTACACAGACACCCAGAGGCACAACTCCAGCTCTGCAGCCCTCATTGGCCCTCTTATGACTAACCCCTCCCTTCCTGGCAAACTCTCACAAGAGTGAGAGAGAGAGCTGAACATGATGTCATAAGCCTAGGCTTTTTACGAGACAAGAAACAGGAAGTGGGCTGTATTTACTGTCAGAAGCTTTAAGCTGGAGTTTCTGCTCTACATTTTGGTTTTAAATGCTTTTGACAGATAAAATGTTTCAATTGAAAGGGGTAGGAAGGTAGGTCATCCAATAAATCAATAGCGACGTATATTGCTGCCAAAAGGGTCATTTCAGAATGGGTTATTTAGCAAGAAACACACCTGAAAAACACCATTTCTCTTGACCTACATTCCATATATGTATTATAAAGGAATAGCATTTTCTAAGAACTGACAGTTATGTATGTGCCTTGTTCTGCTAAATGTACTGTATTGTTTCTTTCTCCATAGCTACAGGTAAAGCACACACATTAAAGCTTAGTAAAGAGCTTAAGAATTTCTACTTTACATTCCTTGCACATTCGCCATTTCAAAGTGATGAATGGAAAATGAGTCCCCATAGGCTATCAATGAATTTTCATTTAAAAAAATTCAAATATAGTCAATGGAGACCATTTTCTATTGGCAAATTTGTATTTATTTTTGTTTTTATCACATTTAAAAAAAATAACCATACTGGAGACTACGGTAGCATGACACCACATATTGTTTTAAAGAGTGATGTCACAGAAGATTTCCACAACTCCACAGAAGATATCCACACTTCCTAAATGTTTTCTGCCTTCTTAATACTTTGGTTGCCTGTGAACCACTTTATTACTTAGCTGGATGCTAAGTTAATTAAGGGAAGAGCCTTTTTGTTTCCCTTGAGTTGGAGTTTAATATTGCACGAAAAGCTGCTTTTGTTATATTTCCATTCGATGGGCTTTAACGTGTTACTAAACCTACCACTGTAAAATCAGTCTGTGGGCCAGATCCACAAAGAACTGCCTATCTTTAGGCAGGCGTAACGTATCTAAAATACACTACGCCGCCGTAACTTAGAGCGTCAGGTTCCTTACCCACAAAGAATTTGCGCCGTAAGTTACGGTGGCGTAGTGTAAATGTGTCAGCGTAAGCCTGCGCAATTCAAATGTATAAGATGTGGGCGTAATTTATGTAAAATCATCGTGACCCCACGTAAATTATGTTTTTTTTTAACGGCGCATGTGGAGGTATCCCAGTGCGCATGCGCGAATAGTCAAAGCTTTCGGCGTGAACGTAACTTCCTCAAATCCCTATTCGCGAATGTTTTGCGGAAACGACGAAAATGACGGAAAATATGACGCTGTCCCGACGTCCATACTTAACATTGCGTACGCCTATACATACCAGGGGTAACCTTTATGCCGGAAAACGCCTGACGCAAACGACGTAAACAAATTTGCCGGGCTCACGTACGTTCGTGGATCGGCGTATCTAGATCATTTGCATATTCGACGCGGAAAATCGACGGAAGTGACCCCTAGCGGCTAAGGTAAAAATGCAACAAAGATATGACGGCGTACTAAGACTTATGTCGGACGGCTCTATGCCACATTCAGGCGTATCTTGTTTTGTGGATACAAAACAAAGATACGCCGGCGCATCTTAGAACTTACGCGGTGTATCAATAGATACGCCGCCGTAAGTTCTTTGTAGATCTGGCCCTGTATGTGCAGTAAAGCATGCTTGTTACACTCACTGTGGAACCTAAGGGGTTAATCCCCTGCATTGTGTAAAAAGGATATTTGATCCTTCCCTTCTTCCACAGTCCCCAATCTGTTGATAGAACAGAGCCTTGGGGGCAAGCTGCACATGCTCAGTGTGGTGTGCATTTTTTTTGAGAGTTTTTTTCTTGGGACAGTGCATGTGATCAGCACAAGGCTAATCAGCACCATCCAGAGGGTCAGGGGTCATGCAACCGCATAGGACAGTCAGAAGAGGATACAAATTCCTCCTACAAGCTTTAACCAGACACTAATAGAAGTCACAAGACTGCTATATATTGCTGATGAGGAAAGGTATTTAGCAGTTTATATTTACTAAAACAATTGCATTTCCATGTTCTGTGTACTGTGGGAGACCAGATATAGTGAATGCAGAGTCCTGGGTTTAGTAACACTTTAAAGGAGAGGGGGTTCAGGTTGGTAAAACATTTTAAAGATCAACCTTTCAAGAGCTGAAGGTTAAAAACTTGGCAGTGGCTACTATAAGACTTGCCAGTCTCGCAATAGCCACTAAGAAACAAATACTGCAATGAAAAGCTGGATGTCACAGTCTTTATGCTACTTAAAAATATGTGCTGTACATGTAGCAGGAAGTTTTTATTAAATTGCCTAGTCTACAGTAAAAAATCAAAATGAATTTAGCACAATGAATTTAATAACATGTTTTCTTTCAATCACTATCAGTGTAAGGTTAGGCAGATTTGACAATACAACAGCTTCAATGTATACAGTGAAAATCAATTGGATAACTTGTAATAGTTGTAAAAAGAAAAAAAAAACAGGTATTAATAAAAAGGTATTAAAGTAGAAATTAGAAAGAACACTAAGGCCTCGTACACACGATCAAATCTGTCTGCTGGAAACGGTCTGCTAGACCGTCCCAGCAGACAGATTCGATCGTGTGTACGGCCGAGCTGACGGATTTGGCCACTCGACAGATTTCAAAGCATGCTTTGAAATCTATCGGGTGGGAATCCGTCCGCCCAACATGTCTGCTGTTTAGTACACTTACCAGCAGACATGTCGTCCCGCACCGCCGCCGAATGGATTCGGCACATGCGCGGAAGTGTTTTACTTCCTGGTGCGGTGACGTGGTGGCGTCAACGTCACCGCCACGTCACCGACACGTCAGCGCGCCGTCTGCTGGCGGGGATTTTGGTTTGCTCGTGTGTACACGCGAGCAAACCAAAATCCTATCAGACAGATTTGTTCCAATCGGTCGGTCCGACCGATTTGAACAAATAGATTGCCTCGTGTGTACGAGGCCTAACAGATTGGGTTTTTATAGCAGAAGTGACCCTAGTAGTCTCTTCTGTCATATATGCCCCTCCTGGCCTGTCGTGCACATGTGTGGGAGCTACGTCAATGCAATATGGCCATTTAAGAGTGAATTGGGCAAAGGTGGAAACACCCAGGACCAGCTGAAGCAGTGACAGTGCAGCTCTGGAGGGCTGGTTTAATGTTGGAAGCAGGCCCGGACTGGCCATAGGGCATACCGGGCAAATGCCCGTGGGCCGCTGAGGGCCCGCGGGCCACTGACGGCTCACGAACGGCCCGTGGCGTGATGGTGGCCCACGAACGACCCTCATGTCATGTCTCCCCAGGGGTGTACCAAGAGGTTGCAGGCCAAGAGGGAACTATTCTTACCTAATTTCCCAGTTTACCCGCCACCAACACAGTGCCAGATAGAGATGAGCTGGGTCAGATAGAGAAAGTTGAGATCAGCTCTGACATTTCAACCCTCCCCTTGCTACCTGCACAACCAGTTAGAGGAGAGGAGCTACTTCTATTCCTCTCCCTCCTCTCCTCCTCTCCTCCTCTCCTCCTGTGTCTGCCCCGCCCACTCTCCCAGACAGACACTGTTCTGCTGTCTAAGGGATGTGGGCGGGAATATTCAAACTAAAGCCCAGAAAACAGAAAGGAAAGATGGAGTCGGATATCCATTCATCCAGTCAGTCTTTCCTGCCTCCTGAGTGAGTACTGTACACTGATGTAGGGGTGCCCTTCATTTCCTTCTCTCTCTCTCTTCACCTTTCTTTCTCCCTATCTTTCTCTATCTATCTATTTATCTTTCTCTATCTATCTATTTATCTTTCTCTATCTATCTATTTATCTTTCTCTATCTATCTATCTATCTATCTATCTTTATCTATCTATCTATCTATCTATCTATCTATCTATCTATCTATCTATCTATCTATCTATCTATCTATCTATCTTCCTTCCCTTCTTTCTTTCTATCTTTATCTATCTTGTTTCTTTATCTTCCTTTCTTTCTTTCTTCCTTTCTTTCTTTCTTTCTTTCTTTCTTTCTTTCTTTCTTTCTTTCTTTCTTTCTTTCTTTCTTTCTTTCTTTCTCTATCTTCCTTCCTATCTATCTATCTATCTATCTATCTATCTATCTATCTATCTATCTATCTATCTATCTATCTATCTTTATTTCTTTCTTTCTTTCTCTCTCTCTCTCTCTCTCTTCTCTCTCTCTCTCTCTCTCTCTCTCCCCCCATTTATCTATCTATCTTTCTCCCTCCTGTTATTTATCTATCTTTATTTCTTCCTTTTATCTATCTGTCTATATTTCTTTATCTCACCCCACATCCCATCATTAACCCCCGCCGCTCGCCACCGTGCCCCCCCCCCTGGGCTGTTCAGTCTTAAATGCCCGGGCCTATTTTTTGTCCGGGCCTGGTTGGAAGTCTGACATGATGTGCTAATATGGGGTGCATAATAGCACTTTATGGCATAAACCTCCTGAGGGCCAATTAAAAAATAAAAATAAATTGTGGAGTTCAATACCACTCAGTACATAGAATAAGTAGAGAATGTTCATTTCATTTAAGAAAGGGGTCTCAAACTGGCAGCCCTCCAGCTGTTGTGAAAACTACAAGTGCCATGAGCCATTGCAAGGCTTACAGTTACAGGCATGACTCCCTCAGGCAGAGGCATGATGGGACTTGTAGTTTTGCAACAGCTAGAGGGCCTCCAGTTTGAGACCCCTGACTTAGGCCTATGCTGGTGATGAAATCTTTTTGCTGCTTAAAGATTTAACTGCTTGTTGACAGTTACATCATTAGTGTCATATTGATTGCAATGTGCTGAAAATGTAACAAGTGATTAAATATCTCAGCAGGAAAGAGATTTATTCAGAGGTGTGGTCCAAGAGCTTCGAAAATAAAAGGAAGCTGTGTTTACTTCACCTTACAATTATATATAAGGCAAAATGCTGTTTAAAATAGCAAATATGTATAAAAATGTTTTTCATGATGTTGGAATTTATCCCCATCATTAACAATATTTTTCAGTATTTTGTTTTTTATCAGTCCAAGTGATTATTTACTGGTTGTGCCAGACCGCGGCTTGATGTCTGATGTGAATCTGCAGCAGGTTGTAATCATTAAACAATTGATGTTTTTATGTGAATAACATAACATAACCATAATATAGGGAAGGGAAATGGAAGGAAAAGGTAAGTGAACCAACAATGCACTAGCTTAAAGGAACCTATTTAGAAAATAAAAAAACTAACCTTTACAACCCCTTTAAACTCGAAATAGGAATTATTGTCTTTTCGAAGAAAGCTACAATATTTTAGCGCTTTGTTATATTCCTGTCTGGCGTGGCAGACAGGAATATAACAAAGTCAATTTTATTTTTTGGGATACAACACCATACACATTAATTATGTTCATGTGTGTGTATCCCATTACCCGCAGGTGGCTGTTTTTGCTCAAAATACTCTGTGCGGTGTCCCCTTCACAACCACCGGACACTGCCATGAACAACTGTATTCTGATACTTTGAGGCTGCATGCACACTGGCGTAAAAAAAACAGGAGCTTTGTGCTTTGCCTGTAGTGACAGCTCAATGTTATCCTATGTGTCCATGTACATTAGGACGTTTACAGGCATATTTTCAAATCAACGTTTAGAGGCAGTAAAAAAAAAAAACCTTCTCATTCGCATTTCAGATTGGATCTCACTAGGAGGAAAAACCTAAAACTATTCTAAACTCGTCTAAACTTTGTACAAAAAATGCTCTTTATGAGAGTTTTTTTACTCCAAAGACAACAGACGTTTTTTTTTTTTAGCCCAGTGTGCATAGAGCTTGAAGGTTAACAGCAGTGACTCCTAATCAAGAAAGTTGTGCTGATTGCCCACCCTCTCCACTATTCATACAACTTGTCTTACTACACTCCCATGATTAATTGAATCCTGTTCCATTCACAAAACTTGATGTATCATTGATGTGTAGTAAGACAAGTTCTTTAAATGGTATAGAAGGCAGTAGGGGGCAAGTAGGTGGTGCAACTTTCCTGATTCGAAGCCACTGCTGTTAACATTTAGGCCCCTTTCACATGTCCGCCTCCGTTCGTCCGTTTTTACAAGTCCATAATGATAACGTCCGCAATGATCCGCGTCCGTCTGGATCCGTTTTTTCGGACGGAAGAAAACCCTATTTTTCTTCCGTCCGGCGGATCGGATGAATACGGACAAACGGTCCGTTTTCATCCGATTCCCAATAGGGGAGAGCGGAGGAGAGACAGGGCGGTCCCTGCACAGTGTGCGGGGACCGCCCTGTCCGCCGACAGCTCAGCGGGGATCCCCGCTGAGCTGACGGACACACACGGAGCGGACCAAAAAACGGACCGCTCCGTGTGAAAGGACCATAACAGTGCTGAAAGACAACAGCTTAGAGCAGTATCCAGCTTCTGTGAAGTGGACAAAGCAAGGAGGATTTTGAGCAGAAGCAGGAGCTTGCAGGTAATCGGATACACACCATTACAAACATGTTTATGGTGCTGTGTGAGTAAAAAAAATCTTACTTACTTCTTAACATTTAAAGGTCAAAACGGATATAGCAGATACCATAAAAGGTGCATGTTTTCTTTTAAACACATAGTGACAGCTACTGTTTTGTGAGTAAGGGTTATCTGTGGAGCTAACTCTACGAAAAATATAAGCCACACTTGGCTCTTCTTTCTGTGTTTATTTGTAAAAAAAAAAATTGCATATATTAATTTCTTCCCCAGGAACCAACCTGATTTGAGAGCAAGCCAGTAGTGATGACACGCATCAAGAAAGGTTGGTTTCGGGTGGAGACATCAATGTATACAGTCTTTTTTTGACAAATTAAATGCAGCGCCTGGTTACTTTTCAGAACCGGTGCTATTGAAATTTAGAGGGGGTCAAAGAGTTAAGTAACTCTGACCATGGTTAATTCGTTCAAATTTGGAGCTTCTTTTCCAGCTTGACTGTGCTGTGGGCTCATGCTATTATTCCTGGGGTGCAGTTCCACCCCAGGTCGGCAGGTGGCAGCAGTGGAGTCAAGGACTGGATACTTTTTCCCAGCAGCCTATCAGGAGGTGGCTTCCTCACTGTGCATACTGGGGAGGGGTATTTATGGGGCAGACACAATTTTTCTTGGTCTTCTCCTCGCCTGGCACCCACTTTTAGGGTAGCCACTCCACGGCGCCCTGGAAAATGGCCTCCCGGGCCAGGGTGCACATGCTATGCAGAGATCCTGGCTTTGGGACCACGTTGGCCTGGAGCAATTGATCTGCCGCTTGGGACTCAGTAATCAACTGGGTCCCACCTAATGAGGTCCTGGGCTGTCCGTCCTGTTGGAGGAAGCTGTAAGGTGGAGAGTCTGCCTGAGGAGTACCAAGAGAGGCTGGTGTTCCAATAGGGGCCTGACCATCCATCGGGGACCAGGGGAACCAGGCACTGAGAGGCTGAATTTGGCCACCTATCAGTCGGTACCCAAAACCTAAACTACCTGAAGGAGATCCAGGTGTCAAGTCCAGTCAAGGGGACTTCAGACCACTATTTTCTGCAACCATTAGGAGGGTCTGTGGCAGAGACTTAACCCTAAGTTCGAGTGTTATTCTGGCTGCCAGGCTTGTGAAAGAGGCCTGTCCAGGTGCACTATACCCATTCCCGCTGGAGTGGCGAAGTAAAGTTTGTCATTGGAAGCAGAACTGTTTCCTTTACCTACACCTGAATCTGTGTTCTACGTCTCTGCTATTCCTCTATTCTTCACCAAGTTCAACTGTTTTACCTTGTTGGGTAAATAAAAGCATAAGAAAAGGACACCTGCTGCATGGACATTCCATTACTACGGCTCTCATCAACTACCCTAGACAGCGGAGTCACAGGTAACATGCCACCCAAAACAATCCAGCAGCTCCTCCAGGGGTAGTGCTACATAAACAGAGAAAGAAAGAAAGCTAAGTTGTGCAGTGTGGCTTATATTTTTCATACTTTAGACTGAGAGAGGAGACGGCTGTGGTAGCTGCACCCATGTAGAATAAAAGAGGCAAGTCTAGAGCTAGGCCATGGGTTGGGGAATGCTCTTATGGAACTGACCACATTAATGATCATTCTTCTTTGGTCTGCTGGAACCTAGATTGTTGTTCCAAAAGCTCTAAAATCTCTGTGCAGGCTTAGAACACAATCCATACATCATGACAATAGTGGTGGGAGTTGAGACTGTCATTGCATTCTGGTGGTAGCAGTGGGATTTGAGCCTGCCACCTTCACAGACATTCAAAATAGAAGCAGGATGTTTATAACGTGTGTAGCTAGTAATCAGTAGTGTTGAGCAGAATATGCCATATTCGATTTCGCGATATATATCGAATATATAGTCGAATATTCGAGATATATTCGCTAAATACGAATATTCGTGATATTTTTTGGAAATGAAATGATTGCGAAATTTCGCTATTGCGAATGCGAAATTTCGAGAAATGCGGAATGGAGCACTCTGATTGGCTCAGAATATTCGTGATATTTTACAATACAAAATAATTGCGAATATTCGAGAAATGCGGAAGGAGCACTCTGATTGGCTCAGAATATTCGTGATATTTTACAATACAAAATAATTGCGAATATTCGAGAAATGCGGAAGGAGCACTCTGATTGGCTCAGAATATTCGTGATATATTACAATACACAATAATTGCGAATATTCGGCAAATGCGGAAGGAGCACTCTGATTGGCTCAGAATATTCGTGATATATTACAATACACAATAATTGCGAATATTCGGCAAATGCGGAAGGAGCACTCTGATTGGCTCAGAATATTCGTGATATATTACAATATAAAATAATTGCGAATATTCGAGAAATGCGGAATGGAGCACTCTGATTGGCTCAGAATATTCGTGATATATTACAATATAAACTAATTGCGAATATTCGAGAAATGTGGAATGGAGCACTCTGATTGGCTCAGAATATTCGTGATATATTACAATATAAAATAATCGCGCAATATCGCTATTGCCGAATAATCGCATTGCGATTTTTCGGCAATATAAAATGAGCGCTGCAGCTACTCGGCCCAAGGTCTCTAATCATACCAGCAATGCTTTTAGACGTCGATGGGGATCTCTAGGATGTGATCTGTTCTAAAAAAAAAATTGAAAAAATTCGAATATTCGAAATAGCGAATATTCGCCGCGATATTCGTGTTATTCGCGAATACTCGAATATGCAATATTCGTAGCGAATATTCGCAATGCGAATATTCGTGAGCAACACTAGTAATCAGCAGAACAAACCATGTGTTATATATAAAAAATATATACAAAATTCCTTCCTGAGCTATGCTTTGCCATTGCTGCTGGGTGCCTGCACATACCCACAATACCTTTAATTCTGCTCTAAATTTCTGTATGCCAGGCTGATCTGCCTATTTTATGTTCTGGCACTGCCCTATAGTAACAGAGCGTGCCTGCCTCCTGCCACATATTCCTATTGACAAGTGATTGGCTAACAGGAATATAGAGGGAGGCAGTGGGAAAGCTTTGATACTACCCAGAAATTAGCACAATTAATGGAAACATTTAATGAGACAAATATGGATGCTCCCATTGCTGACCTGTCCTGGAAACAAGCATGGGTAAAATGCAAAATTTTACCCATGCCTCACGTTTACTCTGGAATGCCCTCACTTTTCCGACTTTGCTATTACTGTACCAAATGCTTTCAGAACACCATGAAATCATATCCCTTCTTAGAATTCTATCACATTCTATATTCATCTATTAGATCAGTCATTTAATTTACTTATTCACTGCACACAGATTTCCATATCAGGAGGTGGCTTCCTCACTGTGCATACTGGGGAGGGGTATTTATGGGGCAGACACAATTTTTCTTGGTCTTCTCCTCGCCTGGCGCCCACTTTTAGGGTAGCCACTCCACGGCGCCCTGGAAAATGGCCTCCCGGGCCAGGGTGCACATGCTACGCAGAGATCCTGGCTTTGGGACCACGTTGGCCTGGAGCAATTGATCTGCCGCTTGGGACTCAGTAATCAACTGGGTCCCACCTAATGAGGTCCTGGGCTGTCCGTCCTGTTGGAGGAAGCTGTAAGGTGAAGAGTCTGCCTGAGGAGTACCAAGAGAGGCTGGTGTTCCAATAGGGGCCTGACCATCCATCGGGGACCAGGGGAACCAGGCACTGAGAGGCTGAATTTGGCCACCTATCAGTCGGTATCCAAAACCTAAACTACCTGAAGGAGATCCAGGTGTCAAGTCCAGTCAAGGGGACTTCAGACCACTATTTTCTGCAACCATTAGGAGGGTCTGTGGCAGAGACTTAACCCTAAGTTCGAGTGTTATTCTGGCTGCCAGGCTTGTGAGAGAGGCCTGTCCAGGTGCACTATACCCATTCCCGCTGGAGTGGCGAAGTAAAGTTTGTCATTGGAAGCAGAACTGTTTCCTTTACCTACACCTGAATCTTTGTTCTACGTCTCTGCTATTCCTCTATTCTTCACCAAGTTCAACTGTTTTACCTTGTTGGGTAAATAAAAGCATAAGAAAAGGACACCTGCTGCATGGACATTCCATTACTACGGCTCTCATCAACTACCCTAGACAGCGGAGTCACAGGTAACATGCCACCCAAAACAATCCAGCAGCTCCTCCAGGGGTAGTGCTACATAAACAGAGAAAGAAAGAAAGCTAAGTTGTGCAGTGTGGCTTATATTTTTCATACTTTTGACTGAGAGAGGAGACGGCTGTGGTAGCTGCACCCATGTAGAATAAAAGAAGCAAGTCTAGAGCTAGGCCATGGGTTGGGGAATGCTCTTATGGAACTGACCACATTAATGATCATTCTTCTTTGGTCTGCTGGAACCTAGATTGTTGTTCCACAAGCTCTAAAATCTCTGTGCAGGCTTAGAACACAATCCATACATCATGACAATAGTGGTGGGAGTTGAGACTGTCATTGCATTCTGGTGGTAGCAGTGGGATTTGAGCCTGCCACCTTCACAGACATTTAAAATAGAAGCAGGATGTTTATAACGTGTGTAGCTAGTAATCAGCAGAACAAACCATGTGTTATATATAAAAAATATATACAAAATTCCTTCCTGAGCTATGCTTTGCCATTGCTGCTGGGTGCCTGCACATACCCACAATACCTTTAATTCTGCTCTAAATTTCTGTATGCCAGGCTGATCTGCCTATTTTATGTTCTGGCACTGCCCTATAGTAACAGAGCGTGCCTGCCTCCTGCCACATATTCCTATTGACAAGTGATTGGCTAACAGGAATATAGAGGGAGGCAGTGGGAAAGCTTTGATACTACCCAGAAATTAGCACAATTAATGGAAACATTTAATGAGACAAATATGGATGCTCCCATTGCTGACCTGTCCTGGAAACAAGCATGTAGATACAGACTTCTATCTTTTCCGTGAATTTCCTGATGTGAATACTTGTTCTATGTAAATGGCTTTTTTTCAGATTGAGCCCTGCACAGGTTACCTCCTCTTTCCTTTTGAGAAAAGGCAAAATAAATGCACCTGCCAGCTCCCAAAGCCTTTACCGGTTGGTTATTTAGGGCAGCAATATCTTAAGGTACGACACTGTCAGGGAATGTTATAAAATATATGCATGGAATATTACTGCTGTGAGCTGGTGCCAGGGTTTGCAGAAGAGGACAAGGCTGGAAACATGCTTTGAAAACATTACGAAAGGTTATACAACCACATTGGGTGAATTAGAGCAGATTATACTGTGGAAACCTAAAAGAAGCAGATGTGTTGAAAAACGCAATAAGGAGCAAGGCCAATTGGCTGGAAAATCTAAGGAAGTAGGCAGAAACTTGGAACATTTAGGCAGAAAGAAGCTGCAGAGTGCCAAAAATGATAAAGCTGAGGCAGCATGATATATATATATATATATATATATATATATATATATATATATATATATATATATAGGACATACTGTATAGGAAGGAAACAAAGTAAGGAAATTGATAGAGAATAGTAAAAGGAATTGGCAGAACAACCGTTGATCCAAAAATGAACAGACCTTGGGGTTACAATGTGAGACAACCGAACTGGACCCACATGTTAGAACTTAGTGGAAACAGAGTACGGCTGTCCATCAAACCTCTCTCAAAATGCATTGAAATTTCATTCAGCATATAAATGATATATTGCATTTATAGAAGCACACATACAGTATTCAATGTTCATTGTTTTGTGATCATCAGGTCCAGTATAATTTTCTTGAACATTAATAATTTAAAAAGACATGGCCTGAAACCTCTCTTGTCTATACTTTGTACTGCACTGGGCAATATCCCCTAAGCATAGTCTGGTGCAGAATGGGCTTGACTGGCCTTGCATGAGTCTACACAAACCCTTACTATGCTTGACTTTTTTCAGAGAGAAGGTCATGTAATGCTGCCTCAGTCAAAGATATGAAGATTAAAAGAATGTATTTCTTATTAAATGAATTATGAAAATGTACTGTATGGTCATTTTACAAAACTTACTTTAGTGATATTTAAAGCCCACCTCTGGGAAACCTGAAAATTCTCATTTGCAGTGAAGGTGGACTCGTACTACAAGGAATAGCTGCTTGTTTTGTCTAGGGAAAAGTAAAAGCACTTTTACTTACTTGTTTCTCTGCTCCCCCGGCAGATGGCACTCTTCTATGCTCTGGCGGTGGACTGTCCCTGCATTGTTTTTCATAATACTAGTACCTTAGGCCATTGGAGCATGGGACAAAGATGCTACAGGGATTGGCCCAACAGCAGAGTATCAGGTAACTAAGTTTACTTTTTGGGACATGATACCACTCTAAAAACTGCTGATCCCTTGGCTTTGCTTCCGCCCCCCTAAACCAAAAAGTGGTGGCTATGCACATACTCATAGCCATGAGTTAGCATCACATGATGTGAAACATGTCAGCCATCTTTTTCCTGTTGTTCACTTCATTTTGACTGCATCGCTTTGGTTGTCTTTTGGATTTCATTTGTACAATAAAGACATCGTTTTAAGGAGTGCATCAGTCCAGGATCTTCTTCTATCCTAAGTTTAATTTTTCATGTCCCCTAGATGAGCCGTAAACCTTTGCAGTGTGAACGCAGCCCCACTGCATGTGGAGAACTTTCAGGTTTCCTGAAGTTCTGCTTTAAAGAGTGATTTCAAAAGGCATCAATCTAAATAGCAGAGATAGAGACAAAGGTAGACACCTTACACACTTCAGGAAATGGTGTGGTAAGTATGGCACTGGAAGGTGCCTAATTAACAGGGGGGTGAGGGTTGTTTTAATAATTTTTTTAGTTGTTAGTACTAATGTCATTACTAATCTTCTGCTATATCTTCCTCATTAATGCTACGTCTGCATACCTTTTTTTCTTGTATCTGATTTCCTGAACAATCATTAAATGCAAAATTTTACCCATGCCTCACATTTACTCTGGAATGCCCTCACTTTTCCGACTTTGCTATTACTGTACCAAATGCTTTCAGAACACCATGAAATCATATCCCTTCTTAGAATTCTATCACATTCTATATTCATCTATTAGATCAGTCATTTAATTTACTTATTCACTGCACACAGATTTCCATTCACACCTATGACTAATTGAGTGGTCATATCCCTTCATATTCTTTCCTCCTGCTTACTAATTGCTTCCATATTCCTAAGTGTTTAAATTTTCTGCTGGATACAATTGTAGCACATATATGCATTTTTATTCCCCAGATATAAGCCAGCTGATTGGCAGATCTAATCAGAACTGCCAATTGAAATTTTTGTTTTTAAGTCTAGGGAAATTATTGAACTGGTATAAACTGGCTTATGCTTGAGTATTGATTTTAACGCAATCAAGCTTATTTAGAAAGGCAAAACCAGTATATTCGATATAGAGTCATCTTCTGCCATCTCATATTAGTAAGTAGCGTAAAATTTGGTATGTGCAGTAACCCATAGCAACCGCCTACAGCTAGTTGCCATGGGTTACAGTACATACTGTTTTTTAAATAGGACAGCGATGAGATAACAACATAAATAAGCCTGAAAAGCAATCCAAATGCCAAGGCATACTCTGAATTTTTAAATCAAGTAAACTAAGCACATATACAAAATTTGTTGTGACCAAATTGTTACTCTAATACCTCCTGACTACCCAAAACTCAGAACTAAAACCGAAGCTTTGTTATGGAACTCCCCCACCCCCAACAACCATTTAGAGGCTCAATTTGCTAAGTTAGTACGTATGCTTCTTGCTATACGTATTGTTCTTTTCAACAATGTGACTGTTATTTTCTGCTGAAAATAACAGTAATTATGGCAAATAATGATTATTATAGCTTAGTAAGTTGAGCCTCAATTCTCACTTCTTGGATTCTGACCTAGAAATGTTAAATTAAAATTGCTAGGTTTTTGCGAACAGAATTTTTTTCAAGTACAGAATGTTTTTTATACAAGTTGAACACCTGACCTACCATTTTATTGTTGGAAGCTATTAAAAATGGATGCTATAAAGATTGCCAGGTTAGAGATGGAAATGGTTAGCACAGAAGTCAATAGAGAACGGGGACTTGAGGCTTAGCAGTCAAAATACTCTGGAGGAAGACTGAGCAACATCCTGTCTTCCTGACACACCAACAACAAATTAGAAAGATCTTCATTTTGTGTGGTTGTAGAAGAGGGAGCCCTGTGATATGAACTGGATGACAGCTGGCCAGGCTTGCCCAGTGTTCTGAAGCACTTAGTTTACACAGGCACTCATGAGCCAGCGAGAAAGCAAGACATGGCACGGGAGAGAAACAGAACTTTGATCAGGTTCCTGAGCCCCGCGGACACAACAGCAATTAGAAGAAGGAGAGATCCCAGGGTAGCCCTTTAAGAGACGTTTTTAGAAGTAGTTTGTGATGACAAATTTCAGTGCTTGCAATGTGCCATCACGGTGTGCAATTAACACACCAATCCTTAAGTGATTAATCCATAATCTTTGTTGCGAGTAAAAGAAAAAACAGATTAAAGTCTTAAAATCTAAGATTCTGATTTCTGTCATTATTTCCATTAGAATCCAGTTTGAAAGCCCTACTCCACCATTGTAAACCAGAAAAAAAAAAGAAACAAGCTTGCTCGGTATATACTGAAAAAAGCACATTACTGTGCGATTATGTATAGCTATAGGAATCAATATCTGTTTGCTATCACTGAGAGGTTGTTCATTTATTAAATGAATGTTATTTATGCATAAGGATAATAATGTTAGTAAGTGGGGTGAACATTTTTTTATTTATCTCCCTTGCACATGAAACATCGGTATTTAAAGTGAGCACAGCTTTAATTTTTTCAGTAACATTCACTTTTCAGGCCGTGTACACACCACTAAATGAATCCGATCAAATCGGTCTGACAGACCGTTTTGATCGGATTTGTCTGCTGGAATATATTGGTTTGATCGCTGTACACACGATTAAACCAAAATCCCCGCCGGCAGACAGCGCGGTGACGTGGCGGTGACGTTGACGCCGCCACGTCATCGAACCAGGAACCAGGAAGTAAAATACTTCCACGCATGCGTCGAATCCATTCGACGCATGTGCGGACAGATATGTCCGCTGGTTAGTGTACTAACCAGCAGACATGTCGGACGGACGGGTTCCCAGCAGACAGATTTTAAAGCATGCTTTAAAATTTGTCTGCTGGAAAAACCTGTCTGCTCGCCCGTACACACGATCAAATTTGTCTGCTGAAACGGTCCGTCGGACCGTTTCCAGCAGATAAATTTGATCGTGTGCACGCGGCCTCACAGCATACAGTGCTTTGCAAAAGTATTCACCCCTCCTTGGCTTTTTACCTATTTTGTTACATTACAGCCTTTAGTTCAATGTTTTTTTTTTTAATCTGAATTATATGTGATGATCATAACACAATAGTCTAATGACCTGTACACACAATCGGTTCATCTGATGAAAACAGACCGATGGACCGTTTTCATCGGACAAATGATCGTGTGTGCGCCCCACCGTTTTTTTTCCCATCGGTGAAAAAAAATAGAACCTGTTTTAAATTTTTCGAATGGTTAAAAAACCAATAGAAAAAAACGATCGTCTGTAAGAAAATCCATCCGTCAAAAATCCATGCATGCTCAGAATCAAGTCGACGCAGACACATTTGTCTGCTGGGATATATTGGTTTGATCGTGTACACACGATTAAACCAAAATTCCCGCCGGCAGACAGCGCGGTGACGTGGCGGTGACGTTGACACCGCCACGTCACCGAACCAGCAAGTAAAATACTTCCACGCATGCGTCAAATCCATTCGACGCATGTGCGGACAGATCTGTCCGCTGGTTAGTGTACTAACCAGCAGACATGTCGGACGGACGGGTTCCCAGCAGACAGATTTTAAAGCATGCTTTAAAATTTGTCTGCTGGAAAAACCTGTCTGCTCGCCCGTACACACGATCAAATTTGTCTGCTGAAACGGTCCGTCGGACCGTTTCCAGCAGATAAATTTGATCGTGTGCACGCGGCCTCACAGCATACAGTGCTTTGCAAAAGTATTCACCCCCCCCCCTTGGCTTTTTACCTATTTTGTTACATTACAGCCTTTAGTTCAATGTTTTTTTTTAATCTGAATTATATGTGATGATCATAACACAATAGTCTAATGACCTGTACACACAATCGGTTCATCTGATGAAAACAGACCGATGGACCATTTTCATCGGACAAATGATCGTGTGTGGGCACCACCGTTTTTTTTCCCATCGGTGAAAAAAAATAGAACCTGTTTTAAATTTTTCGAATGGTTAAAAAAACAATAGAAAAAAACGATTGTCTGTAAGAAAATCCATCCGTCAAAAATCCATGCATGCTCAGAATCAAGTCGACGCATGCTCGGAAGCATTGAACTTCATTTTTCTTAGCATGTTGTTGTGTTTTACATCACCGCGTTGGACACGATCGGATTTTTAACCGATGATGTGTAGGCAAGACTGATGAAAGTCAGCTTCATTGGATATGTGATGAAAAAATCCATCAGTCCGTTTTCATCAGACGAACCGATCGTGTGTACAGGGCATTAGTTGGTGAAGCAAAATTAAAAAAATATATACATAAAACTATTTTTCAGAAATAAAAAAATTATAATTGGCATGTGCTTATGTATTCACCCCCCTTTGTTATGAAGCCCATAAAAAGCTCTGGTACAACCAATTACCTTCAGAAGTCACATAATTAGTGAAATGATGTCTACCCGTGTGCAGTCTAAGTGTCACATGATCTGTCATTACATATACACACCTCTTTGAAAGGCCCCAGAGGCTGCAACACCTAAGCAAGAGGGACCACTAACCAAACACTGCCATGAAGACCATGGAACTCTTCAAATAAGTAAGGGACAATGTTGTTGAGAAGTACAAGTCAGGGTTAGGTTATAAAAAAATATCTAAATCTTTGATGATCCCTGGGAGCACCATGAAATCTATCATAACCAAATGGAAAGAGCATAGCACAACAGCAAACCTGCCAAGAGACAGCCATACACCAAAATTCACGGACCGACAAGGGGGACATTAGACAGAGAGGCAGCACAGAGACCTAAGGTAACCCTGGAGGAGCTACAGAGTTCCACAGCAGACACTGGAGTATCTGTACATAGGATGACAATAAACCGTATGCTCCATAGAGTTGGGCTTTATAGCAGAGTTGCCAGAAGAAAGCAACTTTTAGCAAAAAACAAAATGGCATGTTTTGAGTTTGCGAAAAGGCATGTGGGAGACTCCCAAAATGTATGAAGAAAGGTGCTTGGTCTGGACAACATTTTTACTTTTTGGCCAAGAAAACGCTATGTCTGGCGCAAACCCAACACATCACATCAACCAAAGAACACCATCCCACCATTTTTCAGCAGTCGGGACTGGGAAACTGGTCAGAGTTGAGGGAAAGATGGATGGTGCTAAATACAGGGATATTCTTGAGCAAAACCTGTACCACTCTGTGTATGATTTGAGGCTAGGATGGAGGTTCACCTTACAGCAGGACAAAGACCCCAAGCACACAGCTTAAGCAACACTTGAGTGGTTTAAGCGGAAACTTTGTAGCAAAGTATAATTTCTTTAGTGTTGTCACATGAAGAGCTATAATAAAATATTTACAAAAATGTGAGGGGTGTACTTACTCTTGTGAGATACTGTATGTATATATATATATATATGTATGTATATATATATATATATATATATATATATCGTCGTTTACGTTGTTTCCGTAAGCGTAAACCTACCCCTGCTATATGAGGGGTAGGTTTACGAAGTTCCGTCTTTGCCATGTTAAGTATGGCGTCGGGTTAGCGTCGTCTTTTTCCGTCGGTTACGTTGCTTTACTAAGTCGTTCGCGAATAGGGATTTACGTAAACGACGCTCACGTCGGTTTCATTCACGTTTTCCGACGTGAGCTGGAGCATGCGCACTGGGCTATTGTTGCGGCTGGCGCATGCGCAGTTCGATTGACGCGGGGGCACGCTTAATTTAAATGCAGGCCGCCCCCTTTCAATTACGCGGCCTTACGCCGGGCCATTTACACTACGCAGCCGCAACTTACGGAGCAAGTGCTTGGAGAACACGGCACTTGCTCTGTTAAGTTGCGGCGGCGTAGTGTAAATGGCTTACGCTACGCCGTCGGCCATTCTACGTGAATCTGGCCCTCTATATATATATATATACACACCAAGCAAAATTATAAATGCAACACTTTTGTGTTTGCCCCTATTTATCTTGAGCTGAACTCAAAGATCTACAACTTTTTCTATGTACACAAAAGGCCTCTTTCTCTCAAATATTGTTCACAAATCTGATTGGCTACCATGCACCTGATTATGTACCTTATTATGCACTCTCCAGTTTTAGTTAATCAACCCCACTGTGATGAACAAACATATACAATGAGCAAAATTATAAATGCAAAACGTTTGTGTTTGCCCCTATTTATTATGAACTGAACTTAAAGGTCTACAACTTTCTCTATGTACACAAAATGCCTATTTCTCTCAAATATTGTTCACAAATCTGTATAAATCTGTGTTAGTGAGCACTCCTCCTTTGCAGAGATAATCCGTCTACCTCACAGGTGTGACATATCAAGATGCTGATTAGGCAGCACGATTTTTGCACGTGTGTGCCTTAGGCTGGCCACAATAAAAGGCCCCTCTAAAATGTGCAGTTTTACTGTTTTGAGGGAGGGGGTTCAAAAAAACAGTCAGTATCTGGTGTGACCAACATTTGCCTTATGCAGTGCAGCACATCTCCTTCGCATAGAGTTGATCAGGTTGTTGATTGTGACCTGTAATATGTTGTTCCATTCCTCTTCAATAGCTGTGCAAAGTTGCTGGATATTGGCAGGAACTGGTACACGTTGTCGTATATGCCGATCCAGAGCATCCCATACATGCTCAATGGGTGTCCGGTGAGTATGCTGGTCATACAAGAACTAGGATGCCCTTTTATTGTGGACATAATCATGCTGTTTAATCAGCATCTTGATATGCCACACCTGTGAGGTGGATGGATTATCTTGGCAAAGGAGAAGTGCTCACTAACGCAGATTTAGACAGATTTGTGAACAATATTTGAGAGAAATAGGCATTTTGTGTACATAGAGAAAGTTGTAGACCTTTAAGTTCAGCTCATAATAAATAGGGGCAAACACAAAAGTTTTGCATTTATAATTTTGCTCATTGTATATGTTTGTTCATCACAGTGGGGTTGATTAACTAAAACTGGAGAGTGCATAATAAGGTACATAATCAGGTGCATGGTAGCCAATCAGCTTCTAACTTCAGCTTGTTTAATTAAGCTTTTAAAAAAGCTGGAAGCTGGTTTCTATGCAGAGCTGCACCAGATTTTGCACTTTTCAATAACAGTAAGGCGCCGTACACACGGCAGAGAACCTCGACGGGCAGAACACATCGTTCCGCCCGTCGAGGTTCTCTCCCGGCCGTCGAATTCGGCGACCCGCCCGTCGGGAATGGCAACCAGCCATTCTTCCAGGCGGGCCGTCGAGGAAATAGAGAGCGTGCTCTCTGGGACAAAGTTTGGTATTTTTTGACAAACATTGCCCAACATGCAGTTTGGGATACTGTATACTGTATTTCCTGGGTTTCCTGGGTTTTTTGTTAATATATATTGTTTTTCAGTCCTGCCTTGTGGAGTTAAAAAATACCTGATCTTGTTGTACATCTATACACATGGTGCTGTTTTTTGTAAAATATTAACAAGGGTAAATATATTTGAGTGCTATGGAGCAGGTTAGCTTAGTGTTGCATTTTGCCAGAATAAACACAAATTACAAAGTTCATCAGCACATCAATTCCCATGTGCACTCCTCTGCCCAAGAGAGCTTTAACACAGCTTTCATAGACATACATAAAATCTTGAGCATTGAAACCTAAAGCATAACTCCATATGTTTCTTTCTATTAAATTTAAACACTAAGCAAGGGCGGCAAAATTATCTTTTTCAATTATGCCTGTATGATTTCCTAAGACAGCCTTTTGTGATCTATTGGAGAAGTTTACATTCTGCATGCTGCCATGGCATAACTGAATATATGGAAAAATGGTGTGTCTACATGAATTTGCTGTTGTCATTTATAGATATTTGTAGACATCTGTAGCCAGCTAATTATGTAAAACAAGAACATTTCCCATTTGGCACTAGTTACCTTAATAGCTTAGGTTTAAAATCACTTTTCTACTTTAGAATATTATTATTTTTTTTTTTAAAAGGTAAAGAGACTGATGACGTTTAAGGAACCCATGGACATTACATGATTGATTGATTCTGCTGATTTTGGCGAGATCGAGAGACATATGGGACGTTTATGGGTACCTTCACACCTCAGCAGGCACCTTCAGGGAAGAGATCTTGGAGGGAAAAGTCTCTTGGCTGTTTTTTCCTGATAACCAACAGCTGTTCCTCCGTCTCAGATAAGTATTGCACAAGAAGTGCCTGCTGTACATAGATAGACTCATACTCTCTCAGGACAGAGAAATGTATATCTACATTTTAGTCTGCCGAAAATTAGATCTACCTCAGTCTAATCACGTGCACATGTCCAACCAACATCCAATGTATATGCCAATCTATAAGCTTCAGATGCTGCTTAGGTCTTGCTGAATGGAAAACTTACAAAAATTAGGATACATTTTGCCTTCTGTTAGTAGTAGTTGGGAAGGTTAATGAGATTGCATTATCGTAATTTAGAGATGCTACTTTGTGCACTAATCCTGAATGCTTCCTAGTCTTCTTTAGTAGTGTTGCTCACGAATATTCGCATTGCGAATATTCGCTACGAATATTGCATATTCGAGTATTCGCGAATAACACGAATATCGCGGCGAATATTCGCTATTTCGAATATTCGTATTTTTTCAATTTTTTTTTTTAGAACAGATCACATCCTAGAGATCCCCATCGACGTCTAAAAGCATTGCTGGTATGATTAGAGACCTTGGGCCGAGTAGCTGCAGCGCTCATTTTATATTGCCGAAAAATCGCAATGCGATTATTCGGCAATAGCGATATCGCGCGATTATTTTATATTGTAATATATCACGAATATTCTGAGCCAATCAGAGTGCTCCATTCCGCATTTCTCGAAATTTCGCAATTATTTTGTATTGTAATATATCACGAATATTCTGAGCCAATCAGAGTGCTCCATTCCGCATTTCTCGAATATTCGCAATTATTTTATATTGTAATATATCACGAATATTCTGAGCCAATCAGAGTGCTCCATTCCGCATTTCTCGAAATTTCGCAATTATTTTGTATTGTAATATATCACGAATATTCTGAGCCAATCAGAGTGCTCCATTCCGCATTTCTCGAATATTCGCAATTATTATATATTGTAATATATCACAAATATTCTGAGCCAATCAGAGTGCTCCATTCTGCATTTCTCGAATATTCGCAATTATTTTATATTGTAATATATCACGAATATTCTGAGCCAATCAGAGTGCTCCTTTCGCATTTGCCGAATATTCGCAATTATTGTGTATTGTAATATATCACGAATATTCTGAGCCAATCAGAGTGCTCCATTCTGCATTTCTCGAATATTCGCAATTATTTTGTATTATAAAATATCACGAATATTCTGAGCCAATCAGAGTGCTCCATTCCGCATTTCTCGAATATTCGCAATAGCGAAAAATCGCAATAGCGAAAATTCGCAATAGCGAAAATTCGCAATAATTTAATTTCCAAAAAATAGCACGAATATTCGTATTTAGCGAATATTTCTCGAATATTCAACTATATATTCGAGATATATCGCGAAATCGAATATGGCATATTCTGCTCAACACTATTCTTTAGTATACTTCTACAAATTGTCATATTCATCCAGATAGCTGTACAGCCTTACCAAAATATATTATGCGTGTGCTTCATTTAATTTTGTCTCTCCCTTTCAGCAGCTCTTTATTCACTACTCCATGTCCTTCAGTTGTGCCATCACTGGCATGTACCAGCACCACTACCATTGAGTCAGTGAACCAATCCAATCCAAGTTAGTCAAAAATCTGAATTGAAGATGGTTCCTTTAGGAAAAAAATAATCAGTAGGGGGCTGGGGGGAACATCCTTATATATATATATATATATATATATATATATATATATATATATATGTGTGTGTGTGTGTGTGTGTGTGTGTTCTGCTTTCAAATCTTTTTTTATTATTATTACAGTGTGAAATCTATTTCGAACCAGTGTATTGGGTCATATAGGTCATCTGAAATGGGCAACAATATTACCCCTTAAAAGCAAATCTTTTATGAGAGAATAATGGAGACTGCCATTGTTGAACTCTCCTTTCAAGAAAACGAGCAGCCATGCTGCTCCTTTGACCTTAACTCTGTCTGTCACTGACCTGAAATAAGTATACCACTAAGGAGGTTTGGGGCTTTTCTGACATTCATTTACAGAATGCACTTTGCAGGTTTGCGATTCAAAACTACTGAAGTCAGACACAGCCAGGCATATAGCATTTTTAGAAGAATACACATAATGACAGCCCTTGTATTTTTCTAATGACAAATTCAATGTAGGTGAAATAACTAATTTCTCAAAATTGCACACAAACTTTATGCCATGACCAAGAGTTAACACACATATGTGTTACTTAGCAAGAGAAGAGCGTAAGGAAGGATGAAGGGAAGGTATTACAAAAGTTGTCTTTGTTGGGGGTTCTCGCTTTTAGAAGCCTATATGTGAAGTAAAGGGGTCATGTAAAAAATAAATCACAGCCATGTAAACAGGAAAAGCAAAGAAGAAATGGGGGAGCATCTAATAAGGATATTTAGACTGTTCCCATCTGTAAATTGTACATAATTTCATCTTGCAAAATTATCATGTCCAATCTAGTTAATTAAAGGCAGTTCTCATGTTACTCTTAGGCTTTGTACACACGGTAGGTTTTACAGAGGACAACGGTCTGATGGACTGTTTTCATCGGACCAAACCGATCGTGTGTGGGCGCCATCGGTTAGTTATCCATCGGTTAAAAAAAGCCAACTTGTTTTAAATGTAATCGATGGATTCCTAACCGATAGGTCAAAACCGATCGTTAGTAGGCATGACCATCGGTTAAAAATCCACGCATGCTCAGAATCAAGTCGACGCATGCTTGGAAGCATTGAACTTAATTTTTTTCAGCACATCCTTGTCTTTTACGTCACCGCGTTCTGACCTGATCGTTTTTTAACCGATGGTGTGTAGGCGCGATGGACCATCAGTCAGCTTCATCGGTTAACCAATAAAAACGGTCCATCAGACCAATCTCATCGGATGGATTGATCGTGTGTACGCGGCTTAAGACACCTTTGTATCTTTCTTTTTCTTCTTTAAAAGTTCAGTAAATTTGATATTATCAGCCCCAAAATACAATATCAAGCTTGGACCCATGAACTGAAGCCAAATAAGAAGTCCTAATTCTTCCACAACCACCTATATCCTTTTTATTAATATTTTTATGCACAACATTTGTATACATGCACAAAATTAACAAGCATTTGTTTACATTTCACCATCTATTTTTTTTTAATAAACAGACAGAAAACCATGTATATGTGACAGTAAACTCAGCAGATATTTCTGACACAACATCCTTTGTGGCAAAAGCCTGTTACCTATTTTAATTTCCCCA
The DNA here is from genome assembly GCA_029574335.1 of Rana kukunoris. Classification (NCBI taxonomy): domain Eukaryota; kingdom Metazoa; phylum Chordata; class Amphibia; order Anura; family Ranidae; genus Rana; species Rana kukunoris. The sequence continues at coordinate 255,056,802 of CM056051.1, read as the reverse complement.
TGGAATTTAGTATCATAAAATGTAAAGCATGCATCTGGATTTATTTTGTTAGGCTTGGGAATGCATCATGATATTGTATGTATTTCCATAAAGCAGTATTGTTGAGCACTATGGTCCATCCACCTGTACTGTGCTATATGTCTAATGATGATAACAACACCATTTACAGCCCTGCTAGCCAGTCAGGCTGAATGCGGCCCTTTGGCACTGTCTGTGTGTCCCTTGAGGCCCCTGCAGACAGTTTTAATTGTTTTAGTGCACAGTAGTCAGTAACCAGTCTAGAAGTTAAACGGTTCATTATTTTTCCACACTGTCTTCATTTTTTTTCTTCTGTTTATTCCCTTTCTTTATATGTTTTTTTTTCCAACTTTTATAATGAGTCTTACTGAGATAAATATCAAATATGGCACAAGTATGGGTACTGTAGGGAGCACAAGTGTGGAAGCATTGATTTGTAAAGGGGTTGTAGCAACAATCTCTTTCAGTCTTGTGTAATGTGTCTCTGGTCTATGATTGTTTTTTGAAGCATGTCCCCAGTCTCCAACAACTTCTATAGCATGTTCTCAATCTCTGAGTATCTCCTGTAGCATGCCCATAGTCTCTGATCAGGGCCGGTGCTATCAGTAGGCAAACTAGGCAGCCGCCTAGGGCACACTGCTGTCTCTGGGCACCTGGTCGCTGGTTTCCCTCCGTGTCTGCATGCTCTGCAGGCTGCAGCATGTAACTAACTCAGTCCCAGGCAGCTGCTCCATCCAACCGGTGGTGTAATTAGAGGCACATCGCAGCACTGGAGCCAGTGCTAGTAGGTAGCAGAGCGCTGCCTCTTGTTACATGGGTAGGGCAAAGGGGGTGGAGTCAGGGGTAGAGCCAATGGGGGCGGCAAAATTAGGTTTTGCCCAGAGTGTCAAAAAAGCCTTCCACCAGCCCTGTCTCGAATCATCTCCTATTGCATATACGCAGTTCTTAAAAGCTTTCTGTAGAATTACATGCACTAAATATTATGAGCTGCCCTTTGGCGATGTCAGGGGCTGCATTTGAGATCCTTTATATCGAGTAAGTTGACCGCCACTGATCTAAAGCAAATTGCAGCCCATGGATTCTTTTCTTGCCTTTATCTGGATCTTGAGATACTATTCCTCCAACTGATACCAATAAATAGGCACCATTCCTCCCACTGACACAATCAATGGGACACTCTATCTCCCACTGATACAAACAATGGGGCACTATTACTCATGCTAAAGCCATGGGGCATTGTTTACTCCAACTGACACCAATGATAGGGCATTGTTTATTTCCTGGGGCATTTTCTACTCCCACTGGCCACAGTCTGGCCCCCTAAAGCCTGAAGGACAGTAAACTTGCCCTTTGTTTACAATGTTTGGAGACCTATGATCTAGAGCATACAGTTCTGCACATTCTGCAAATGATTCAGACAAAACTAGGCAAAATTTGGAGCAGAGCTGCATAGAAACCAATCAGCTTCCAGATTTATTTTTGTTAAAGCCTAATTGAATAAGCTGAAGTTAAAAGCTTATTCGCTACCATACACAGCTGCGCCAGATTTTCCAGTTTCCAGTTTTAGTAAGTCAACCCTTTTGAGTCACTAGCCTAATTCTTGTCTGCTCCCTGATGTGCAAATTTATCCATGTAGCCCCACCACTTAAAGAACAGACCCTCCCACTTGACATGTGCTAAATTACTATTACGACCCATTTCAAGTAATTGCCCTAGCCAAATGGGAAAATAATTTCATGACTTTTAAAGAAATGCATACGAGAACTAAAAGACATTTAATGTATTTGCCTGCAGTTCTTACTCAAAAAAAAAAAAAAAAAAAAAACCTCTTAAAAAGCAAAAATGTCAGCATATTGTAATACAGAATGAATAGACATGAACCTGTATAGGGTTGAAAGTAAAAGGTAATGTCAAGTTAACATGACCGCTTTTTATCAGAATACGTATTCACGTTAGGATACTGAAAATTCTATTGATGTGATAAATTTGGTTTGATGATATTCCCCGTAATCACCTGGTACAAAAGATAGGCGGCGTACACACGACCGAGGTTCTCGCTGGAAACCAGCGAGAACCTGGCTGGAAGCTGCATTCCAGCGAGGACCTCGGCCGTGTGTACGCTCTCGGCGAGCATCCCGTCAGGAATCCCGTCGAGCAGAAATAGAGAGCACGCTCTCTATTTGCTCGACGGCCCGCCTGGATGAATGGCTGGTTGCCATTCCCGACGGGCGGGTCGCCGATTTCGACGGCCGGCAGAGAACCTCGACGGGCGGAACGATGTGTTCTGCCCGTCTAGGTTCTCTGCCGTGTGTACGCGACCATAGAGTTGCACAGGCTAGGGAAGTTTGTATGTATATAAAATTAGAACTGATTATTAGACAGAGAACTCTTCAAAAGTTAGATAATTCAAGTTTGAGAATATCGAAATTCAGAAATAACTCTAGAAGACACTACTAATCTTGAGTTCACTTAGCAAATACACCTCCTATTAATAATTAATAAATACACCTTTTATATATATGGAATGCAGTTGGGGAACACAGAAATGGAGAAGAACTTGAGAATACTGGTAATATTAAGTGTAGGACAAACCAGAGCACCCAATGTCAATCAGCTGCTGGCAAAGCAAGTCTAGTCAACTAATTAATATGTAGAAATATATAAAATCTCTACATAGATTTGGCAAATTAACTTTTTATTCTACAGACTGGGTTCAAGGAGACGTTGAATGTAAGACGTGTATGAACTGTGTATGAATGTAAGACGATTTTGCTGGTAGAAACCAATATACAGGTTCTTTGCATTATGAATGACTAAAGGAAAATGATCACAGAAATTTATATTTTGTTACCAACAAATACACAAGCCATGCTTGAATTGTAGCTTTGTGACTCACCTACCTACTACAAAGATCAAACTGGAAATAATAGTGTCACCTCTCTGGACAAGTAGGCTTACAAAGATGTATGAATCAAACGACTGGCTGAAGAGAATTACAAAGCCTTTGGCAGGGAAACAGTTTGCACATACTGCATTTATTTGAACTGTTTATTTATCTGTTTGCCTGCAGTTCCTCTTTGATCTATGGCTTCACAATGACAACATTTCATCAAAGTACCAGGGAAAAATAATAAGGATTCTTTAATTTAAGGTAGTCACACTTTTAATAGTTGTAACATTACAATTATTGCACAGTTGTTATGCATGTACAAATTGATAGTGTCTAGGGGGATGAAAATTGCTGCATCATCTATTTCTAAGAACGCTGAATGTAAAATATAATGTACATAACTTTTATACATGCACTGAGAGTATAAGATATTTGATTTATAGCACCTAAATATTAGCTCAGCAAGCCAGTTCTTTGCATCCCTTAACATTTCACTTCTTGCTTGCAGAATGGGCCAAAGGCGATCTCACGTTATTATAAAAAAATATATTTTTAACTCTGGTAAGACGAGGACCCACAATCCGAAAATGGTGAAGGATACATAGATATAATAGGAATGTAAAAGGAATGGTAATGTCTCCAATTGATACCTTTAGCAGATCACTTTTAATGCTGGTGATCTATACAGCATAATTAAACTTGCAAAACACTTGCAGATTAAGGATTGACTTGCAATCCACGTGACTTAATCTATCCAATATATACTATGTAATATATATGAGCATATGTATGGAATAACAAATTAAAAACATTCATATGATGAAAGTATTTTGCTTTGCATTTTCAGTTATTGCTACCAATTTAAATCTGCATATTTATTTCACGTTGAGCTCACTTATTACTTTGCCCTGTTGGGTTGCTGTTTAAAAGAGTCTGGTGTGTATTTTCATTAAATTACCATTTTGAGTTATTAGTTTAAACTTTATGAATTTACAAACTAAGTTTTACAAGTAATTTTTATGATTTCTACATTTTTACTTGACTGCTGTTATATTTACATAATTACATTTCGTTTAGGTTCTCCCACTGGTGTATACAGTATCTGTATGCCAGTTCTTGCTACAGGGAGAGCATATTTTTTCTCTGCAAAGGACTATTAACAGGGCTCTTGCACTGAGAATAAAAGAAGTAAAGAGCATTCAATGTCCAATGTTACCTAGCAGATGCACGGCTTGCATACAGTTACATAGTTAGTCTGGTTGAAAAAAAAACACAAGTCCATCTAGTTCAACCATTAACAGGGGGGACAGTTGATCCAGAGGAAGGCAAAAAAAAAAAAAAAAACAGTAGGGGAACAATTCCTTCCTGATTCCCATTGGTAAATTAATATGGATGTTATATATATATAAATAAATAAATATATATATATATATATATATATATATATATATATATATATATATACACAAGACACCCAAATACACTATTAAATGAGTGTTGGAAAATAATTAATTTACAATTGGAATTATTTACTTAAATACAATCATATTATTACACAACCGACTTCAAGAATACCAGTGAATCCCTTCTTTACCAAAGCTTCCAATAAAAAGACATAACCAACTGTTTTCCATGCTGCTTGTGGCATTTATGTTGTTGTGACCTTGTGTATTGGAGCTTTTCCTCGTTTGTATAAACTGAATCTCCAACAAACATCAAGGATTTTTTATATGTGGATTCCTGAAGAACACATTTCCAGGTTTGAGTCCATATTTGCATAATTTCTCTATCATTAGAATACAACCTTTTTAATAAACATTAAGGGATGCAGAAAAATTGTTGTATTATCTACTGACAAGTTTCTTAGAACCAGGTAATTGCTTTTTACATTACAGAGGCACTAATTATATCAAGTGAAATGTAGTGAATGACTAAGGAGTGAACAAGTGCTTTATTTAGGATTACAATGGTTGAAGTGAAAACAATGTAAGATTTCTAATGGATACAAGAAATGAATGTGTGGGTAGCAGATGTTTAATGAAGTAAACCCTTGGGTTAGGTATCTTGACTCAACGTCTTTTACTGGTTTTGGTTTGCACAGCTGTAATACTAACCAACTGCATTAGATATTTTCCAGATGTTGGCAAATGTTCTCAATCAATAATAAAAAAAAACATTTATTTTGACTGATGTGCATGTTATGAATAACCCACAGACTGTAAAGCTTGTTTCACTTTATGTCAATACAGGTAATGGGCAATAATGGGGAATTTGCAGGAATGGCTCAGCTAAGCCATTGGAGCCCAGTTGTCGTCGTTCATGTCACATACGTTTCCAATCAATTGTTAAAATCCCTACAAAAAAAAACACTGGCTGTATTGGACAGTACACAGTACTGTTACTTTTTGTTCTATTGGTAAAAATATAAATAACATCTATAGCAAATGCCTATAAAATGATGGCCGCTGCCAATGATGGCAAAGACATGACCCAGACCCTTCATTTTTTGCCATGCACACACATGTGATGGCGTGCATTTGATAGTAAAATACAAAGCATCAGTCATGTGATATCAACAGACAGGTGTTCCCCTTTAATTTTAACCAGCCTCCCATATACCTCCTTGAGGTCATCAAGCTGTCCTTACTTTACTGTCTGCCATCTCAGTCTCGATCAGCTTAGATAACACCAGGGATTCAGTGCTAGACCAGCTTTGGCAGAAGGTGACCTACACCTTGTTGCTAATGTAAGATTCTGTAATATAACTTCAACCATAGTTTGATAATTATGCATTGCTGCATATTACAACATAATCGCTGGGATGCTTTAGTTACGTCCCACCTAACAGATTCAAAACGAAATATCAATTTATCCCAGTACCTTCCCAGTGACTCTCACAGGAAAACTGTGAAGGGCTGGAGTAGTGCCCAGCATGTCTGACCAGCGAAGGTTCGCTCTGATATGCCAACACAACATCTGGCACATCTGGTTTAGAATAGCATGGCAAGATGTTGGATATGTCTCATTCTCTATAAACAACAGGTGTCACCTTTTAACATTTCGGATTGTCTGGCAAGCACGAAAGTGTAAAGTTCTTTGGAAATCCTATCTATCTATCTATCTATCTATCTATCTATCTATCTATCTATCTATCTATCTATCTATCTATCTATCTATCTATCTATCTATCTATCTATCTATCTATCTATCTATCTATTCACCTATCCATGATATTCTGAAAGTGCTTCTATTCAAATTTAATTAAATAGTCACAGTATGTGATTATTACTATGAATGGTATTTGGGAGCCCAAGTCACGCTTTTGTTCTGTATATATTATGAACATCTTGGTATGCACTTCCATTTTCACTGCATAATATTACATTTATATTTATACACATGTGATCTTTTTTTTAGATCTACAATAGACATTGCTGCTTCCCTGAACACAAACGCTCAAGCAAAGTCCTAGACATATCACGTCCTTTCAGCATAGTCACACATTTTCCCTGTGTTTTTGTTCACCTACTACAAAGAACTTCAGCATATGCGTACAGGCTTGCACGACCTAAACCCATTCATTCAGGGTCCTCACATCCCCTATCACAATCATACAGGGAATAAGGCAGAACAGCATGACATTCACACTCTAACTACTAATGTATTTTCACACAGGCAAAAAAAAAATGCAGGACAAGTAGATATGTATCTGCAACAAAACCTCATTACTGACACCAAAATACAGACATAGGCACATAGTCATTCAGATAGATACACATCTGTGTTTTCCTGCTCAGGCACCTTAACTCCCATTTTAAGAATGGCAAGCTAAATTGTTCCAAAACACAAGCACACACACTTTTGTTCAATCTGTTTTTTTTTTTTTTTTTTAACAGAAGGAAAGAATAGATACCCAGTCTATAAACCTTGCAAAATCAATGCGTCTAGATGTAGATCTGTCCAGAAAATAAGAATATATACATTGCTTTAGTTCATGTTATGGTATTTGGCTTTCATACAGAAGTACAATGTGCTCCACCGTAAACGTGTGAGCACTGCAGAGCTATAGACAGGATCATTAATGCCCCTGAAGGTATCGTAGTGTCTAATAAAGCATTTAAAATCAAATAATATCAATAAATACAGACACAAATATCTATCTACCTATCTATCCATCTATCTTTGCGTAAAAAGGTAGTTCTTGCTAATGAAAAGCAATGAGTTTGTTCACCTGAGCATAACAACATGTGATTAAGATCCCCCATTAGCCCCACGGAAAATGATGCTCTGCAGAAAGCTATATTGTAAAACATTCACCGCGAGTTGCACTAAATCAGCCAATAGTGCAGTTCTAGGCCCTGTTTGCAATGAGTTATTATCAGTGTTTTCTGCAAAGGCAGGATCCAGTAAATAATAAAGCTGCGAATCCTTGGCTTCCTGACCTCATCTAGAAAAGCCTGTCTCTGCCCGCACGTAATACTGACACTAGAAATCACACATACTGAGATCTTGGCATTGCCTTCCGTATAGTATATAGGCCAATCAAGCATGCACTGTATGTGATCTCTAGGAAAAAAGAAAAGGTTTGTAGATGAATGCTGAACTTTGCATTGCTGAGAAAGTATATTCAGGAATGGAAATTTTTACTTAGTCGGCTTTTTGCATGTCCGTAGGAAATCGTACTTCTGCTGACGGAACCGCAATAGAATGCGTGCAAGCTGTTCATCCATAATAACTTGGAGCCTAATCCTCGATATTCAGTATCCATACTCATATACATTCAGACTCTGCATAGTAACACAAAGAATATGTGGCTGATCTAGCCGGGCTTCTGGTGTCGGAGCTGAAGGTGATGAATTTGAGTGACACTAAAGTCAAGTTTCTGTCTATATTACAATCACACTCTCTAAAGGGTTCAGTGAACATGATTTGTTGTGCAAAGGTCAAACAGAACTTAATGCAAAGTGTTAGCGGGCACATTGAAGAACGCCCATGTGTACAGACTCCTACAAGCCCTGGTGTGTAGTGGGAGAGCCCTGGCATGGCCCTAGCTAATTGCCTTCAGTAACTTTCATGCTAGCTTTTATTATCAAACAATCATTTGCACAGATAAAGCCAATGCCTGCCTGAATACATTTCCATATCTTATGATGCATGTAATGTGTGTAGGACATACTGCAGTACATGAGGAGTGTTAAGCCCTGCATGGAACTGTCTTTCTATGCCTATGGGAGAGAGCAAAGGTGAAAAGCTAAAGCATCACACAAGAGCATTACACAGGAGGAGGGGTAGCTGGCATTCAGTATACAGGTATGGACCATAAATGACTAGCAAGCCAACCAACTTCCCCTTGTAGGTAGTAGATAAGTTGGAGATGTCAAACTCACCAGAGGGAGGAAGCTGCAAACTGAGAAAGCCACTGACCAGTAGAAAACATGCTGCTCCCATTCTGCTGTCCAGACTGAAGTCCCCCGGCCATGAGCCCATTGCAGGGCACAAGTTGAGGTGTCACTGGCTATGAAAGAGTGAAGTCTCAACGTGATTGATTTTAGAGTATCCCTCCATTCCGCAGTACACGGCAATACCCTTCTCTTGCTGAACGATCCATATGTGCACCCTTTAACTGTAGCAGCTCAGCGAGACCCTTCAGCAGCACCTGACTTTCCCAGAGCGTGCCCTGGACCGGTTTCCAGATACGTCAACACATAGCCAACATCCACTTGCCAGAAGACGACAAGCAGTTTCTTGCTCCCTCTGTTCTCCACTCTCCAGTACTGGCTTATGTGGTCTCCACAGCAATGCAGAGCAGTGAAAGGAGAATGAGCCAGTGAGCAATCGAGGCAGAAAGGGACATGCAGACACGCGCTGGAAAAACACGGTCTGGATCGCAGCTGGTTGGATGGAGCGGAGGAAACGCAACAGCTGGTTAAAGTGGCAGCTTCTGTGATGCTGATGGGAGGAAACAGGATTGCTGCAGCCGCAGGCATCCTAACCCCAGCTGCTGTCTGTCAGGGATGTGGGGGGGGGGGAGGGAGTAATATGCATTTAATGCAGGGATAGATTGAGATTTATGCAAGGGAGAGCAGCAAGAATTCCTTAACAGCAAGGAACATACAGTATTTATGCAAATGTTTAAAAAATGATCATAATTCTGAAGCGTACAGCAGTCTCTATTGACTCCTGAAAAGTGAATTGGGACTCACTGCCGGAGAACAGGAAAGCAATATATAGCCAAAATGAAATCCTTCTCTGCAATACGGGATGTCTCAGTCTTTAATGAAGGCATCCCATGGGAGCTGCACTTTGTCCCCATGAAATGTGAAGCAGCTAGAGACCTTGCTGAATGTCTCAAGAACATGTTGTCATACACTGCTATTGAAAATGAGATTCCCCACCAATACGGTGTCACCCCTGCGATACAAAGCCTGCTGAGGTTTGTGGTACACCATCACCAAATCACCGATGAGAAGACAAAAGCTACATCTGTTATTTAATCCAGAGATCATTAAAGCCTAGACCAAAATTAGCAGCAATAGTATGCATTGACAATGAGGCTATTACTAATTTGCTTATGCGAGTAATACGTTTTTAGCGCCCCTTCACACTAAATGCATTCAGATGCATTTCTTCAACACATTCCTAAAGCGCAGAAAGTAAAAAGCAAGTTTTCTAATGAGAATAGTTCACATAATTGCGTTGTGTTGCAGTGCACTGAAAAAAAAAGTACTGTAGCCTGCGTTTTTATACAACATAAACGTGATGCCATATGACTCTAGAAAAAAACAATAAAAATGGAAGTGAAAAAAAAAAAGCATAAAATGGTCATAAAAAGCATAGGAAAAAAGCAACACAACAAAGCACATTTAAAAAATGCACGCCAGCACATGTAAAACACTCTTGCATTAACACAAGGGAAACGCAAGGATTGTGGCATGAATTAACCCTACATTTTTGAAATACTGGGACTGATTTACTAAAGGCAACTCCACTTTGCCTACATGTGCGCTTGGAAGTGCAGTCGCTGTAAATTGAGTGGGACATGCAAGGAAAAAAAAACCAGCATTTTTGCTTGCACATGATTGGATGATAAAATCAGCAGAGCTTCCCCTCCGTTTAGATCTTCTCCTCAGATCTACAGCGACTGCACTTCCAAGTGCATTTGCAGTGCAAAGTGGATGTTCCTTTAATAAATCAACCCCCTGTAATAAATCAAGTACCCTGCTGTACTATAATAAATAAATAAAATGAAAACGCATTGTATAGCAGATTACTGTCCACTTGTTACAACACTGTACTTTTTGCCTGTTCTACCTGGTGATCCTGTCAGTTTCCCCACTTCCTGCGCTAGGTTTTAGGTTTACTAAAACCATATAAAAGGAGCCATTTTTAATTTGTATGCAATCAGGCAGGCCCTTGCACTGCATAGCTGGTAAAGGTAAAGGAAATTGTATAAGAAAATTGTATAATGTATGGCCAACTTAATTTACTGTAATCCAGAGATACAATTGGCAGGTTTTCATGTCAGCAAACCTAATCACCATGACTGTGTGTCTTGGCTATATGTTGTTTGGAAATAACCACTCTGATCAGTTCCTGACAGCGTGAGAAAAGTAGCTGTCATTAGAAACCAGCGGTGGCTGGTGCTCCATCGGTTGGGGGGGTGGCAGACAGACCTGACCACAGACACCCCCCTTCCACCGCACCAGCCTGCCACTCCACACTAACCCTCTCCCCTCCCATTGCTAGAGCCCGCCACTGCACACCATACCCATACCCACCCCCCACCTGGGTTGCCGGGTCCCTTGCCTGCCCCCAAGCCGTGCACTTACCCCATGTACGTCATGGCTGTGGTGGCAGCTTCCCCCCTCTGTCTCCTCCGTGTTCTGGCTGTCGCTTCTCTGCCTATCCACTCAGACCGACAGAAGTCGGCCTTTCGGAAGCTTCTGTCAAATGGCCATGACCGAGAAAGGTCTGCCGACCGGTTCCCGTTCAGCCAATGGCTGGGAGCACTGACCGGAGTGTTCTGGCGGGAGGGGAAGCGCGCCCCCTGTCAGAACACAATAGCATAGCAGAGGAGATCATCGTACTAACATCAGACCTGTTAGTATAGCAGCCTCGACCTGAGCTGTCAATTCTTCTTCCGAGTTGACAAAACAAACAGACTAGTAGTTTGTATGAGGCTTTAGAATTTAAAGTGATTGTAAAACATTTTTTTTTTACAAACACATTATACTCAACTGCTCTGTGCAATGGTTTTGCACAGAGCAGCCCCAAGCCTCCCTTTCTGGGGTCCCCCACCAGTGCTCCTGTCTCCTCCCTCTGCTAAGTGTCCCCATAGCAAGCCACTTGCGTGAGCTTACTCCTGAGCCTCACTCTGTGTGTCCATTGACCCACAGTGCACAGCTTGGCCCTGCACCCACTCCCTCCTAACTGGCTATGATCGATAGCAGCAGGGGCCAATGGCTTCTGCTGCTGTGGGGAGAGAGACAAAGCAGAGAGAGACGCTGCTCTTTGGCACAGCACTGGATTGTGATCGGGGTCAGGTAAGTATGAAAAAACTTGTCATGCGATTTTACAGGTCAAATCGCATGACAAGTCACACCCTATTGTCGGGAATGGAACTGTTCAAATCGGTTGAAACACCTTTGAGGGTGTCGCACTGATTTGGAAAAGTAGTTCCTGTACTACTTTTAGTGATTTTGGGTGCAAGTTGCATAGACATCTCTGCATGAAGTTGCACAGATGTCAGCCAAGTTGCACCTAAAGTCGCACTGACATGCAGTTTTAAAATCATGCTATTTTATGTGAAGTCACTCAATTTCAAAACCGCATTCAGTATGAACCTGGACTTAGAAACATTTTAACTCTAAACACACTGAAGGATTTATTTATAAATGTTTTTTATGCAAGATTTATGCAGTTTTTTCCCAGGAATAATTGGATTCAGTTAGGAAAGATGCATGATCACATTATAAATAGACCTCTATAAATAGAAAATAAAAGAGTCCATGTAGGCATTGTAGTTAGTCTAACTTTAGCTGGCTATAGATGGATAAAAATGTACAGAGGGATTGGTGGTAGTCCCTGCACAACAGAACTGGTTCATTAGGTAGACTTCTTTTGAAGGGGCAAACTCGGAAAATTGTCATTGATCAGTGGTTGCAGCCAGTCAGCTGCAGCCAATGATCAGTGTTTCATATATATATATATATTTATATTATTTGTGGTACTTATATAGTACAGACAATGTTATGCAGCACTCTACACACATATTGTACATGCATACCAGTCCCTGCCCTAAAGTTGCATTCATACATACACAATTATACAAATTTAGACAGGATCCAATTAATCTACCAGCATTTCTTTGGAATGTGGGAGGAAACCAGAATATGTGGAGGAAACATGCAGCCAGTGGGGAGAGATGGTGGCTGCTGCAGTGTCGACGATCGCTGTGCTGGGGGCTGTGCTGCAAGGCATGTGGCCTGGGTTCCCAATTGTAGGCAGGTGCAGTTTATATTCCCCACTGTAGGTGGCACTCGACCGAAGGAAGTTGTGTGAGGAACTTGGTTCCTCCAAGATTTCCTCGGTCACAGCTGTCTATCCCACATGATTTTGGTGGCCATCTTGGGCCAGGCAGAGTCTATTTAAGGCTTTGGCTTCGAGGTTTGTCACACTTTATGCAAGTAGCTAATGTAGGAACAGGTTTCTGTCTGCAAGGGACAGTGCTTAGAGATAGGGAAGGGTTCTGGAGGAAGAAGGACAGTGCAGGGATGGTAAAGTTGTGTCATGTGACCATGCATCTATTCTTCCTGATACTGGGGTGTGGTGTTACAGGACACTGTGCATACACACCTGTACCTACTTGATCCTGACAGTCACCTCTATTCCTTGTTCTAAACTAATCATACATAGCATAGAAGCTGATTTGTGTTAGTGTAGTCAGTTTTCATCCTTTGACTGGCCATTCAGAGGTACAATGGCAGGCGGGAAGTGGTTAAAACGCTTTTTTTTAACACAAAGTTAAGCATGGCCAAGTATGGCTGAGTATGGCCGAGCGTGGCTGGGTATGGCCGAGCATGGCTGGGTATGGCTGAGCATGGCTGGGTATGGCAGAGCATGGCTGGGTAGTGCAGAGAATTGCAGGTTGGTGCAGAGTATTGCAGGGTATTGCAGAGTATTGCCGTATTGCCGGGTATTGCAGAGTATTGAAGGGTATTCCCGGCTATTGAAGGGTATTCCAGAGTATTGAAGTGTATTGCCGGGTATTGCCGAGTATTGCCAGGTATTGCCGAGTATTGCCGGATATTGCAGGGTATTGCAGAGAATTGCCAGGTATTGCAGAGTATTGCAGGGTATTGCCGGGTATTGCAGAGTATTGCAGGGTATTGCCGAGTATGGGCAGGGTATTGCCGAGCATAGGCAGGGTATTGCAAAGTATGGGCAGGGATGGTGTGTAGGAATGGATGGATCTGTGACTTCAATTGTCACTAGACATGTGCATTCATTTTCGTTAGAATGCATTTTCGTCCGAAAATCAGTTTTTTTCGTTATCGTTTTAACAAACGATAACAAAAGCGCAAGAAACAAAAACAGAAAGATCCAGCATAAAAAATGCTTTATTTTCGTTTTTGTTGTGGTAAAAATTTGATATAGAGAATTTCGACATTATAGGGAAAAGATTCGACATTATAGAGAAAAGATTCGACATTATAGAGAAAAGATTTGACATTATAGAGAAAAGATTCGACACTTTAGAAATAATAGATTCGACATTACAGAGAATAGATTTCGATTTATGAGAAAATAGATTCGACATTATAGAGGATAGATTCAACATTATTACTAGTCATACAATATTAGAATTCTTGTAGGCGGAATATTTGAACGGAAATGTACGATTCGGCGTAAAGATTCGACGTTCCGTCGAATATTCTTTTGACCATTTGACAGAAACCAAGTATTATTGGATTGCCTGCCTCTCTTGGCTCTCCTCAGGCTGACTCCCCACCGAACAGCTATCTCGCTAGGGATCTTTCCTCAGAGCTGGGGACCCAGTCGACTACCGGGGCCCTGTCATAACTTCAAATGCTCCGGGCCAACATGGTCCCAGAACTAGACACACCGCGTGGCACGCGCACCCAGGCCTGGTAGGCCATCTCGCCGGGGGGCGTGATGCAAGGTCACCCTAAAGGTGGGTGCCCCGCCGGAAAAGAACCCTGCCTTAATGGCGTCTGCTCCAGAAATACCCTCTCCCAGCATGCCCCGCGAGAGATACTCTCTCCTCATTGGCTGCTGGCAAAATGCACTCCAGCCTGGACTACACCGTCGCCACCTGTAGCCCCGGGGTGTTATAGCACCCAGGAAACAACAGCATGACCCCCAGTACAGCCCAGCTGAAACAGAACAGGTGAACACACGATGTTTGAGTCAAACTTATGTTGGAACATCGGGCTTATCCCTACTGACAGGGCGGGCAAGGAGAGCATTAAAGAGGTCCAGCCAAGAGGTCCATGTTAACTCAGAGATCCATAGCTCAGGTGGGAGAATCTGTCCACAGTGGCAAGAAGAAAGCCATTGTTAAAGGAAAGCCATAAGTCCCGTTTGCAGTTTGTGAGAAGCCATGTGGGGGACACAGCAAACATGTGGAAGATGGTGCTCGGGTCGGGTGAGACCAAAATGTTACTTTTTGATCTAAAAGCAAAATGCTATGTGTGGCGGAACACTAACACTGTACATCACTCTGAACACACCATCCCCACTGTGAAACATGGTGGTGGCAGCATCATATTGTTTGCGATGCTTTTCTTCAGCAGAGACAGAACAGAGTTGGTGTTGGTCTATCACATAAAATCCCAATAAAATGCATTTACATTTTTGTTTGTAACATGACAAAACATGACAAGGGGTATGAATATTTTTTCAAGGCACTGTATATTCTATAGTTTGTAGATATTATAACTTTTCTGCAAACAAACCAATATACGCTTATTGGGATTTTATTTTTACCAAAAACATGTAGCAGAATAAATATTGGTGGAGGTTTCATATCGGCTTCACAGCAGTTTTCATCTCACACTGTTTTTACATGGACTGTCACATTATCAGCTTTTAACTGAAGCACTGCACTTTGGACTACAGAATGAATATTGTCCTAAATGAATGAAGAAAAAAAATGTTTAAATTTATTTAATTGGCAGAAAGTAAAGCAGAAAGTAAAAAATATAGTTAAAAAAAAAAATGACGGTCTTTTCCTATTTAAAGCACAAAAAAATAAAAACCGCAGAGGTGATCCAAATACCACAAAAGAAAACTGTGGGGGAAAAAAGGGACATACATTTAATTTGGGTACCACGTCGTAGGACCGCGCAATTGTCAGTTAAAGTAAGGGATTGCCGTATAGCAAAAAAATGGCCTAGTCATGAAGGAGGGTAAATCTTCCAGAGGTCAAGTAGTTAATCCATGTGGGTTATGTCACTTATTAACACGCATTGCATCAAGGCAGCCCATGGAAATCAATTGATTTTGGATGCACAAATACGCACCATGGTGCATTGCAGAACATCGCAGTGCATGTGCATTGCCTTATGCCACGTACACACAATCGGTTCATCTGATGAAAACAAACCAATGGATTTTTTCATCAGATGTCTGATGAAGCTGACTTTCATCAGTCTTGCCTACACACCATCGGTTTAAAATCCGATCGTGTCCAACGCGGTGGCGTAAAACACAACGTGCAGAGAAAAATTAAGTTTAGTGCTTCCGAGTATGAGTCGACTTGATTCTGAGCATGTGTGGATTTTTGACCGATGTATTTTCCCACAGACGATCGTTTTTTTCTATCGTTTTTTTACCATACAGTAGGTGACCACGATATTGTGTCAATCTCGCTCCCTTTCTCAGCGAGATTGACCACCTACGAGCCCCATCACGGGAGCCAGCGCCGAGCTGGCTTGCCGCAATGGAGACAAAGCAGTCGGGATCTGACTTGGATTCCCACCAAATCTAGCTGCAGCGTTTTGTATGAATCATGAGGGGGAAGTCCACGCCAAAATTTTAAATAAAAATCCAGCATGGGTTCCCCCCAGGAGGCATACCAGGCCAATAGGTCTGGTATGGATTGTAAGGAGAACCCCACAATCCA
Organism: Rana kukunoris; assembly: GCA_029574335.1. Classification (NCBI taxonomy): domain Eukaryota; kingdom Metazoa; phylum Chordata; class Amphibia; order Anura; family Ranidae; genus Rana; species Rana kukunoris. The sequence goes on along the minus strand of CM056051.1, from coordinate 255,040,747 downwards.
TACCAGACCCGTATCTAAAGCACGCCGCCCGGCCGGTCAGGAAAGGAGTGGGGACGAGCTAGCACCCCCTCTCCTGAGCCGTACCAGGCAGCATGCCCTCAACATGGGGGGTCAGGTGCTCTGGGGCAGGGGGGCGCACCCCAGAGCACCCTATCCCCATGTTGATAAGGACATGGCCTCTTCCCGACAACCCTGGCCGTTGGTTGTCGGGGTCTGCGAGCGGGGGGCTTATCGGAATCTGGGAGCCCCCTTTAATAAGGGGGCCCCAAGATACCGGTCCCCCACCCTAGGTACCACGTGGGTAGGTACCGGAGCATGATGGGACTGTGACATCATAAGAGAGGCCTATATAAACCGGTGGGAGCCGCGCAGCCGGCATAACAGCAAGAAGAAGCGTTGTGTCAACATCGGAAGACAAGAAGAAGAGAAGAAGGCAGAAGACGTCACAGAAGAGCAGACTGGCCGCCGCTAGTAATTGAGCTAACATGAAGATAGCGGCGGCCAGTCCTGAAAGAGAAGGCACCGGAGAGCGCCGAGACAACAGCGGAGATTGGAGAAGATAGAAAAAGACCCCCGGAGAGCAGAGAAGATGGAAGAAGACCCCCGCAGAGTGGAGAAGACGCCCGCAGAGTGGAGAAGACCCCCCTGGTAAAGGAGCTAAAAAAGAGGGGGGGCCCCCGGAGCTGACTAATAAATTACTTTAAAAACCCTGTGTTATGTTTATTTACTTTTACACTTTGCCTCCAGGTGAATTGGTAGGGGTACGATCTACCCCATATTCATTCACCTAGGGTGGGGGGCCAGTATCTGGGGGCCCCCTTATCAAAGGGGGCTCCCAGATTCCGATAAGCCCCCCACCCGCAGACCCCGACAACCAACGGCCAGGGTTGTCGGGAAGAGGCCCTGTCCTTATCAACATGGGGATAGGGTGCTCTGGGGTGCGCCCCCCTGCCCCAGAGCACTTGACCCCTCCATGTTGATGGCATGCGGCCTGGTACGGCTCAGGAGAGGGGGGGGCTTGCCCATCCTCACTTCCTTCCTGACCAGCCGGCGGGGTGCTTTGGATACGGGTCTGGTATGGATTGTGGGGGAACCCCCATGCCGTTTTTTTTCCATGTAGGAGGGGTTCCCCTTACAATCCATACCAGACCTAAGGGCCTGGTATGCCTCCTGGGGGGAACCCATGCCAGATTTTTATTTAAAATGTTGGCGTGGACTTCCCCCTCATGATTCATACCAAACGCCGCAGCTAGATTTGGCGGGAATCCAAGTCGGATCCCCGACGCTTCTATGACGCGCTCGCTGGAATGTGCTTTTTCTATTTCAGCGAGTGCGAGATGTCGGCATCCTGACACCGAGAATCAGCGCGATGCTGAAAAATTTAAAACAGGTTCTATTTTTTTCACCGATGGGATAAAAAAACTGATGGGGCCCACACATGATCGGTTCGTCCAATGAAAGCGGTCCGTTTTCATCAGACGAACCGATCGTGTGTACAGGGCATTAGTGAAGGGATATTCAATTATCAGCTGTTGCAGAACAGTCCCATGATGCACAGAAGCCACAAGCATGACACCCAGAGGCAGAGGCATGATGGGACTTGTAGTTTTGCAACAGCTGGAGGCCCACTAATTGCATATCCCTGCATAGTGTGTTGGAATGCTTTTAAAAATAAATGGCACCGCAATCATGCGTCAACACTTGTTTTGTGCAACGCAGAGGTAAATCGTTTCTCAACATATATTTATTTCTACAGTGTACTTTGCTGTTTTCCCGCAGTATTGCTTTAATGTCACTTTGTGGAACACGTGAGGACAACGCAGGCATCGAACAATCCTAAAAATGAACTCCAGTCTCTTCAGTTCATGTAGCAGTTTACAATAATTGAAGCAAACTTTGCTTGAGTAAGTAGTGAAAATGTTTAGTTGCTCAGTAGCAATCAAGAAGCTGCCAATGCAGCACAGCCTGTACACAACAGTCTCAGTTCTTAATATATTAAGAATAGCTAATAAATTGAGGGGTGTGGCCACGCATGGCCGTGTGAGGGAGTGTGCTGGTGAGCTCCCGTCTTACCTCCATATGCGGGACTGATTGCGCTTGCCGTCCGCTCTGAGAATTGTATCTGCAGCGGTACCCACAGCGAGGATCCGGTGGTTTATGGCGGGGGGTGCGCGATAGGCAGAGCAACGGAGCGGTGAGGTGTCCGTGGGGGCTCTTGGACTTGCTTCTCAATACAGCGGGACCAGGGACCGGGAACGAGCCGTGCCTGAGCCTGAGCTGAACGCACGTGGTGGCTGCACCCACCTATCGGCGCTTAGCTGTGTTGGAGCTGTGCTGGAGACGGGCGCTGAAACGTGGATACACACAGCAGACGGAGAGATCCTCTACCCACCGCCTATTGACAGAAGGAAGCCCTGAGAGATCCTGGGTGGACCACGTAAGAACTGCCCTGCCATCGTTCAAGGCTGCAAGTACCTTGTCTTTTCATTCCACTGCCTAATGCTGCCTAGTAGGAACTGTTTTGCTATTATTTAAAGCAGTAAGCATTCTCTCCCATCATGTTGCTTTATACGGCTTTATATTGCTTAATATGAGAGGTCAGTGTAAAGACTAGTAAATGCAGCGAATACAACAAGTACAATAGTATCTGTAATCTAATAGAGACTGTAGTGTGCTGATTCACCTTAGAAGATAAGAGAGTCTATGAACTTTTCAATTTTAGGGGATTGAAACTGACTGACACTCTGGAGTAAGCCCTAGTAACCTAGACTTTCTCGGGTAAATAGGTAACGGTTGTATGAGAGATGTGAGGTATGCAACCTATGAGATTAAGAGAGAGTCGCACCTCACGTAAAGCAGCCGCAACTGCCGCAGCAGCGCAGATATCTCAGATACCTGTAACCAGACCTACCGAACAAACAGGAATAACGAGATACTTTCCGGCTTTGCAGGTAGTGGGTCGGCTCCCGGAAGGTAAAGGGGGGCTGCTGGGACCAGACCTGGAGACAGAATATAGTCTGGGTAAATTATCTCAACCCTGTATGGCAGTCCGAGCAGACGTGGAGGTTTTACAAACCACCCCGCAGAGCCCGCGTATGTCCAACATCTTGGCAGGATCTACTGCCCCCCCCACCCCTACGGGAAGATTTTAAAAGCGAGATGGAGACCCTGAAAGTTCTAATACAAGCGCTCCCTACAAGGTCGGATATCGCCGACTTAATTTCCAAAGTAGAAGAAGCGCACTCCAGGGATCTAGAGATGGTGAGATCCGAAATTCAGGGCCTGGAAGCCCGAATGGGAGAGGGGGAAACCGGGTTAAAGACATTGGAGCAACGGGTGGAGAGGATTGAGAAAGCCCACCATAACCAGCTAGATATTGCGATATCTCTGCAACTACAGGTTGAAGACCTCCAAGACCGGGGACGCCGCAACAATATACGCATACGCGGCCTTCCAGAACCGGAGGGGCAAGAAGACCTACAAGCTACAATTAAAAAGATCCTTCAAAGTGTTATGATGGACACTAGTATGCTAAATTACGAGATGGATAGAATACATAGGGCTCTGGGCCCCAAATCAAGAGACGGTGGCCGTCCCCGGGACGTGATCTGTCGGCTACATTACTATTCACACAGGGAGGCAATCCTACGGAAAGCGTGGCAAACGGGTGTGATAGAGTTTGAAGGGACACAGCTCAAGATACTGCCAGATTTGTCAGGGGCTACCCTGCATCGCAGGGCATTGCTCCGTCCTATACTGGAACGAGTGAGGGCCTGGGGTGGGACTTATAGTTGGAGGTTCCCCATATCTGTTCTTATAAAGAAAGGCCCACTCTCGTTCTGGCTACGCTCTAAAATGGATCTCCCTGACCTTTTTTTATTTTTGGAAACAGAACCTTTTCCAGTCCAGGACTGGCTCCAGTTAAACCCCAGACTTTTGGAAGTTAAGAAAATGTGACTTTTTTTTTTTCTCTCTGCAAAATTATTATTATCTTTTTCTCTTCCCTCAAGGGTCAGCTTGAGGAGAATGGTTACTGTCAATGGGTAGTTTTGAGGATACTGAGAGGGATCAGTTTTCTTTTTTTTTTCTCTTTTTTTTTTTTTTTTTTTTGCTTTGCTCATCCTACATTACAAGATTAGATAGGAGGTTCTGTTTGGCTTGGTTTGGCTATTTGTACAGTTCCCTCCACAGTCCCCTCCACAGGGGGTAAGGGTATGGATGGGCAAAAGTGTATTCAGGAGGGTATTATTAGGGTATTATTAGACATTGAGATATTACCTGGAGCAGTGCTGATTGGAAGGGGAGATTGAGAGGGGATGATAGAGGGGGGTTAGGGAGGGGGGCTAGCTAAGGGAGCGCGAGGGGTTCACAGAAGGGCACCAGTCTGTGTATACACAGCAGTTAGGGTTTTGAGGGTAGGGATGGGGGGGGGGACACGGATGGGTTGATGGTTTGATTGGCTGTGGGTGGGGGGGCTTGGCCCACTCTCTTTACCCACAGGCTCTTACGGACACATAGAGGAGGGAGGGGTTAGTCAAATGGGGCACAATATTCAACGCATTTCATGGACACATAAAAAGGGGATGATCATGGGAGGGCACATACTTTTTTCTTCTACAATAACCCAGTGCTGGGTTTCTTTTCACAATTTTCCCAATTTTTTTTTTTTTTTAGGGGTATAGGGAATGTACACAAGGGTCAATAGGGGGGAAGTTTGAGACAGGTTTGAGACAGGTTTGAGTGAAGGGAGCCAATTCCCTATGGGTTGGGATGGGAGGGGAGACAGAGAGAGGGATTTGGTGGGTTTGCTGTTTTTCTGAGTTTTTTGCTGTTTTTTTTTTTTCTTTTTGGGGGGGGGGATGGGGGGGGATGGGGGGAGGTGAGAGCACTGTGTCCAGGTATTATAATATGTGGGTATCATAATATGATTAAATGCATGGAACAAATGATATGGAATATGATAACCATAATAATATCATAATATGTCTAAATGGATGGAATAAATGATATGGAGAGGTTCTATATTTTGTTAGGGGAAGGGGGATGTATATGTATGTATATATGTATATCCAAACCCAAGGTTTCTTTTTTTTTTTTTTTTTTTGCCACACCATACTATGCCGACAAAGAGATGCCAGGGAAAGGCCTCTATGAAAGGTGGACTGTGGGGTATCCGATTTCTAATTTACCTCAGAGCGGACTCATGGCATACATATGGAGAGAAAAGATGCATGTGGAGGGGACGGGGGATCCCTCACCGGGAGATGCGTGTGATCCTAACCCCCATTAGGCTATCACTCAGAGGGGTGGGTTTGTGAGTGACCAAAGCTTGTGCTTTGCGACACCCTAGGAAGGGAGGAGGACAACGATCTCCTTCCCTCTCTCCCTTAGGGTGTCGGTTTAGATTAGGGGTCAGTGGGTGGGAGGGTTTAAGCCAGGGGCGTTTTTTTTTTTTTTTTTTTTCTTTGTCTTTCTTGTTTGTTTCTTTGTTCCTGCTTGCTTTGTTTTTTACCTTCTCTCTCCTCTACCTCCCCTCCCTTCCCTCTTGCCTCCCCCTCTCCGGAGACTCGAGGGGCAACCGGAAATGGAGTGTCTATCAGCGATCTCAATTAATGTTAAGGGATTAAACATCCCGGAAAAGAGACGTATCTTATTGGAGGACCTGAAAAAAAGAGGAAGAAATGTAGCTCTGATACAGGAAACACATTTTAGAAAGGGGGGGCTCCCTTTTCTCCAAAGCAAGTACTTCCCGATTGTATACCATGCGACAAACCCGGTAGCGAAAAAGGGGGGAGTTTCAATAATGATATCAGCTAGTATACCGTGGTCTCTAAAAGATTCCCTGGTAGACACAGAGGGGCAGTACCTAGCGGTAAAGGGGATGATAGGGGGAGTGACATTCACTTTGTTACTTTTTATGCCCCTAATGTACACCAAGACCGGTTCCTGAGAGAACTTTTGGACAGACTGACAGGTTTCCAGGAAGGCCAGCTGATAATGGGAGGAGACCTAAATGTTCCCCTGGATCCTACGATAGACACCTCATCCGGTACCTCATCAGTTACGGGGGGTGTCCGGAGGCGGATCCGGCAGATGTTACAACAAGGGACCCTAATAGATACATGGAGATTGATGCATCCAGGAGAGCGAGACTACTCCTTCTACTCAGTACCGCACAAGATATACTCACGTATCGATTATTACTTTATACCCCACAACCAGCTTCACTCAGTTATAGAAGTTGGAATCGGGGAAATAACTTGGACCGACCACGCCCCAATTATTTTAGAATATAAAATAGGGGATCCTAGATCCTCTGGGCCAAGTACCTGGAGACTGAACGAGAGTCTGTTACAGGATGAGGACGTTCTGGAAGAAATTCGGAAGGAGTTAACATGGTACTTTCAGATAAATGATACCCCAGAATGTAACCTGGGGGTGATATGGGAGGCCCATAAAGCGGTGATTAGGGGTGTCTTGATGAAACATGGGGCAAGAATCAAAAGGAATAGGGAACAGAGAATAACAACTCTCATGTCGGAAATTAGAAATTTAGAAAGTCGGCATAAACAGAACCCTAACCCCAAGGTAGAGAGAGAACTCATGACGTTACGTAGACAAATTAATGAACTACTCTTTCATAGAGCAAAAAGAGCGATACAGAATGGCAGAAGGCAGAATTACGAATTCGGAAATAAATGTGGGAAACATCTGGCAAATTCACTGAGAGAGCAACAAGCAAAAACCTATATCCCAATGATTAAGGGGTCGAGAGGTGAGGAACATGTATTACCTAAAGAGATTGCACGGACATTTAGCGATTATTATAGTACCTTGTATAATATACAAACAAGTCAACAACAGTATGAGACACTGGGAAAGTATATAGAAACCTCAGGTATTTCAACATTAACATCAGAGATGAGCCAAGATATGGAAAGACCCATTACCTTAGAAGAATTACAGGAGGCAGTGAAAAAGGGGAAAAGAGGGAAAGCACCAGGAGTAGATGGGTTTACCATACTTTATTATAGACTCTTTCTCCCAGAATTAGGCCCCTTTATGATTAGAATGTTCAATGAATTAGGTGACTCATGCTCTTTTCATTCTGAAACCCTAAAAGCAGTAATAGCGGTAATACCTAAGGAAGGCAAAGACCCCTCTCAATGTGGAAGTTACAGACCTATATCACTACTGAATGAGGATCTGAAGCTCTTTGCCAAAATTCTGGCAATACGCATACAGCAACACATACCTGGACTTATCCACAGAGACCAGGTAGGATTTGTGCAAATGCGTGAAGCCAGGGACAATACGATCAAGATTCTGAACCTGGTCCATTGGGCTGGCTCCGGCGGAACCCCATGTGTTTTCCTCAGTACAGATGCCGAGAAAGCTTTTGATCGGATTAATTGGCAATTCATGTTCAAGGTCCTGGAATACATGGGGTTCGGCAATAAGATGTTACAATGGATCAGAAGTAATTATACTCACCCAACAGCACAAGTTAGAGTGAACGGAATTTTGTCACCCTCCTTTAAACTTTCAAATGGGACAAGGCAGGGATGTCCCCTATCCCCTCTCTTGTTTGCTCTCTCAGTGGAACCGTTACTAAGCAGGATTCGATTGAATCCAGATATTAAAGGATTGTTTGTTGGAGGTTCCGAATATAAGATCTCAGCCTACGCGGACGATATGATGTATTCTTTAGTGAACCCGATAGAATCCCTCCCCAATTTGGTACAAGAACTGAAGGTATATGGAGACTTATCAAATTTTAAAATAAATTACGATAAGTCTGAAGCAATGGGGGTGGGGATCTCGAGGGGAGAGATGCGCTTCCTGAAAGCAAAGCATAGATTTAAATGGTCTGATAAATCTCTCTCTTATCTGGGTACCTTCATCCCGGCGGACCTGACACAGGTTTTTAGACTTAATTTTATGCCAATATTGATGAAAACGCGGGTCCTCCTGGATGGTTGGAGGAAGGGGTTCCACTCGTGGTTTGGACGAATCAACATTATTAAAATGAATATATTACCGAAATTTCTGTACCTCTTCCAAACGCTCCCAATCGCTATACCAAAATCTTTTTTTAGACAGACGCAAACTCTCTTTAATAATTTCATTTGGGGCAACAAAAGTCCAAGAATTAAGAACTATACATTGTGCTTATCAAAACGAGAGGGAGGCGTATCGGCCCCAGATATCCTCAGATACTACCAGGCGGCTATGTTAATCCGACTGGTAGACTGGGGAAGACATGGCGGGGAGAAAATATGGCCGGGTTTGGAGCAGGCCCAATGTAGTAGTATACTCTATCTGGCTGCGTGGTGCTATAGAGACCTGCCGATACTCACTAAGAAACATCCACTGATAGGCCCAACATTGAAAGTGGCCTATGGGCTATTTAGGAAAGGGGTATTATCCACTTTGGACTCACCACTCTATCCAATTTTGGGGAACCCACAATTTACACCAGGTCTGAAGAAGGGGTCCTTTGATAGACTAATAGACCAGGGTTTAATACAAGTATCTCATTTTTTGAGGGAGGGCCTATGGCATAGTATGCGGGAAATGGTAGAGGGTGGGCTCCCTTATAGATTGGATACTTGGAGAGCATTACAATTGCGGCATTTCTTGGACAATCTAAAACCCCCCAGAAGTTACGAACGTAAACTTACAAGATTTGAGGGGTACTGTAGTGGTAAGGGAGTGCTTCGGCACACCCTTTCAAGAATCAGCGAACTACTGAACACACCGACGGAGGACTCTCAGCTTCCCTTTTTTAACAGGTGGGAGATGGAACTGGGAAGACCCTTTACAGAAGAACAAAAGAGTAAAATACTCCGGAACATATTTGAATCGTCAATTAGTGCGAAAACACAAGAGATGAATTACAAGATTCTATCTCAATGGTATCGTACCCCGGTAGTATTAAAAAGGTGCTACCCAGACACCTCGGATAGATGCTGGAGGTGTGGTAAGCAAGAAGGAACCTTGTTACATATATTTTGGCTATGCCCAGGAATTCTGAACTTTTGGACGGAGGTTCAGGGTATAGTGCAGAAATTTAGTAAAGATAAACTACCAGACAAATGGTCCTTTTATCTACTACAGGATTCGGAGCTAACGGTAAAGAGATACAGGAGTTCTATGGTTAATCATCTTTTAAATGCTGCCCGTGCCTGCATCCCAGGGATGTGGAAACATAAACAACCACCAACGGTAAAGATGTGGCTCAATAGAGTAGAAGATTTGAACAGAATGGAGGACCTTGTATGGACCTCCAGACAGAAACGTAAAGTATATACTGAAACGTGGGCTGAGTGGAACGAGTTTAGATACTCAGAACAAGGGAGGGCTCTGCTGGATGCATAATAAGGAGGGACCGGACTCAGGGATGGGACGGGGAGGGGGGGATGAGTGAGAGAGACGGGTCAGTGTGTTTTTCTTTTCCTTTTTTTTTTTTTTTTTTTTTTTGGTGTTTTTTGTTTTCTTTCTTTCCTTCTTTCTTTTTTGTCAATCTTGCGGGGGGGTGGGAGGGAAGGGAGGGAGTTGGCGTAGCAAGCTAGGGCATAGAGGACATTTGAGGGGCCGGTTTCCCCCCCCCTCCCTATGAGGGGCACAGTGACCCCCCGGGGGGAGGAGGGGACTTGCCGGCGTGAGGGGGTGAAGGGCAATGTACCCACGGAGTCGTGAGTCACTAGAGGTCTAGATGGGGACCAGCGAGAGGGGAGGGAGGGGAGGGGAGGTGCTGGGATGTGCCTCCTGTCTTCTATTTCCGTTTTTCTTTCATTGCTGTTTAAGATACGATCAGGACTCATGTGGGTGCCCCTTTTTTATTTTGGGTTCTTCCTTCACTTCATTGTTAAAAAATATATATATATATATAATGTTCCTCCAATGCTCCTCGGTTAGAGGAATGGTTTTCCATCTGTATGTCACTTGGTACGATCAAAATAATAAAGAAAAATTTAAAGAATAGCTAATAAGAATTGCATTCAATACAAGACGTGGTTCTGCGCTGCTGCCCAGACATAAAGAGTAAGAATAGACACGCAGACTTACATTAGGCAAACAGAACAAAGGAAGTGGTATCGTCCTATGGACATGAAGACATTTCCGCATTTAAAAGTTGCAAGTCTGGTACAGTAAGAAATAAAATCAAAATGAGTGCTTTGCCTGGAAATTAGAACAATGTGGTTAGGTGATGTTTCTTATACCCATAAACAATTTGAAAGCATAAGCTGTATATTTCAGGGGCTGCATATAAAATAGAATGACCCCAAGATGAGGTTTTTAGTGTTGATAATGTGCTAATACAGCAATGCCGCTGATTGTGGTTTGATGGAGTTTTATTGTTACACGTGTCATGGGACTGTGTTAATTATGTGACTCCCTCGGTCATGTGAAATTTAAATTGATGGTCAGTGTCAATATCCATTGCACCAGATGAAGTCGGAACTGTGAATCTAGTCAAGCAGATGGACTCTGACTGTGTGACAGTAATCAAGCGGCTTTGGTTTTCCTCTTCCTGTGAATACTTCCATTAAAGTTGCATTATCTTTTGTCCAGTAGGCAGTAGCTTCAGTCTCTCCATAGCAGCAGACACTTTTTGGCTCCTAGACGATACAGCAGTACCTGAGCATTTATATTACTGGCAGTGAAACTGAACAAGCTTGAAGGCCATGCAGTTAGAACTAAACCTCTGCGTGCAACCCTTTGTTTGCAGGTTGAGCACCAGGAGGTTTTTAAATGCTGAGGAGATTTTTCCATCAGAAAATTATTATTGCCATGTTTTTACCTATATTAAAGATTACTCTTTACATCCTGTTCTGTTCAATAACTGCCACCTGCATAGGAAGTGCTGTCTGTGTCTCCATCGGCAGGATTTCCTCTCATTTCCAGTCCAAAATCTGTCAAATTTACTCTCATGCCACGTACACACCACCGTTTTTTTATGTCATGGATAAAAACAATGGGCCAGATTCACAGAGCGATTACGCCGGCGTAACAGGAGATGCGCGGCATAAGTCTAAATTTGCGTATGCGTTTCGATACTCCGCATCCCCAAAACGAGATACGCAAGAAATCTACTTTTTTTTGTCCAGCGTAATTTCGATAGACAGGCGCATCCGTCCGCGCAAAACTGCGCTAGACACACCATTGATTTACTATTCAAATATGCTAATGAGGGAGTTACGGGGATCCACAAAAGAACGTTGGTGCAGCGCAGGCTACGCGCTGTGCGCAACAGCTGCACGGCCTGTCTAAAATTAGACCATATAAAAGGTGGTCTAAAATTAGACAATTCGTCTACATGTGAAAAACAGCGTGATGAATGTGCTATCCCCATTACGAACGCTAGTTTTACAGGAACGAGTGTTCCCGTCTCATAACTTTCTTCTGATCATGCGCACAACCGTTTTTCACAACGAGTGAGGAACATATGCTTTGCAGCAGCTTGAACGTGGGCTTCGGACAGGTCACTGTCCTTATTCTCCTGGATTACCATACATACAGATGTGCCTGCCATACTTCTTCCTGAGACCAGTGGAGATTAGGAGAAGCCGCCACTCGGCCCTCTACTGTGCTCCTGGATGCTTTACTCACAGAAGTGCCTGTTTTTTTCTTCACCCATGTGAGTTGCCATTTATCTGTTCATGACACAATACTTTTAAGGCCCTATGTACACTGGCCCCATGTTCTCCAACTCTTTTAACCACTAGCCGACCAGCCGCCACAGTTATATGGCGGCAGGTCGGCTCGGCTGCGCGAGATCACGTAGCTATACGTCATCTCGCATTTCAGTCAATAGGGGCGTTTGCGCACCACCGCAGGTGCCCAATCGCGCCCCCCACTCGCCCCTGATGCCGACGCGCATGCCCGGCGGGCGCGATCACCGCCGGGAACCCGCGAACGTTCGTTACAGAGCGAGAACCGGGAGCACAGGGGGAGAAATGACTGATCATATGTTCATACAATGTATGAACAGCAACTAGTCATTTCCCCCTAGTCAGTCCCACCCCCCCTTCAATTAAAACACACACAGGGAACATAATTAACCCCATTCCTCGCCCCCTAGTGTTAATCCCTTCCCTGCCAGTGGAATTTTTATAGTAATCAATGCATTTTTATAGCGCTGAAGTGGTTAAATGCCTTTCTCCTGGCAGGAGAAAAGCAGCATCAAAAACGTGCTTAGGTGTTCAATAATAACGTTGGACGGAATATTAATTTATTCTGACCTTTGGCATGAATGAACGATGAAGCATATGATATGTGTTTAGACATCTTTAGATGTGTTTGCACCTATTTAGGTGCATTAAGTGTTTTTTTAGCTGCAAAACACTGCTCCCAGGAATGTGCTGGCCCTCATTTAAGTTAATTTTGACAGAAAAACACAGAATTGTTGACATTTTTGCACATTTATTAAAAAAGAAAAACTGAAATATCACATGGTCCTAAGGGCCAGATTCAGGTAGAGTTGCGCTGGAGTATTTCGATATGCGCCGCGTAACTGTGAATATGCGCCGTCGTATCTCTGTGGCCGTACCCACCAAACTAGATGCTACAGAAAACGGGCCATTTCCGATCGGCTTAACTTTCCGACGCCAGAGTCTCGTCAGCGCATAATTTCGCTTGGCGCATCAGTCGCGCCTATTGATTTCCCCTGCAAATATGCAAATGAGGGAGATTTCCCGATTCGCGAACGGATTAGCACCATACGCTGGCTACATTTGCCGCGCGTATCTCGTCCGTCCGGCGCAAAGTTATTTCTACAAATAGCTGCTTTATCTTTACTCCAGACGGCCTCAGGTCAGCAGGAGAGCAGCTACAGCAGCAGCGTTACCGACGAAACTAGCAAGCTGAACAACCACACGTGCAAGGACAACACCTCTGTGTGCCAACATGCCAGGGGCAGTTGCGGTCCTAGCACTAGTACTGGGTCCCCCGGAACGAAGGAGGCGGGCACGTGAGAGGATATACCGCATGCGCATGAGCCTCTTTGGCATGGGGGATGAGGAGGTGTATCGCCTCTTCAGATTCAGCCCAGATGCAATACTTGAACTAACCACAACCCTGCAGGGTGACATCACCAGCAAGACACACTGCTCACAAGCAGTGCAGCCACTGGTGAAGGTACTGGCAACACTTCATTTCCTTGCCAGTGGATCATTCCAGCGTACAAGTGGAGTGGTGGCTGGGATGTCACAGTCCTCCATGAGCAGATGTGTGCACCAGGTTGTCCCTGCAATCCTCAGACGCATGTCCCACCACTTCATCAGACCCACCACTGAGGAGCTGCGGCTGAAGGCAATGACAGATTTCTACAGCATTGCCAGATTCCCACGCACTGTGGGGGCCATTGATTGCACACATGTGGCCCTTCAGCCCCCCAGTGCCACAGAGCACATATACCGCAATCGGAAGCATTGGCACTCCATCAACGTACAGGTGATAGCCGATGCCCAACGCCTCATATGGCACGTCCGTGCCAAACACCCAGGGTCCAGCCATGACAGCTTCATATACCGTCAGAGCCCCATCCCAGCAGAATTCAAGCAGAACATGTATGGGGACAGCTGGCTGATTGGTGAGTGACATGGGAGTCAGGCATGACTATCCCCTCCCATGATGCACACCTCACAAGTGGCACATGCATGACTAACATCCTCCTGTCTTTTCCCTTACAGGTGACTCTGCATATGCACTGGGACCCCATCTCATGACTCCTTTCCGGAACCCCCAAACCAGAGGAGAGAGAAAATACAATGAAGCACACATCAAAACCCGTGGAGTGGTGGAGCAAACATTTGGGCTCCTGAAGTCCCGTTTCCGGGGGGGCCTTATTGTATTCCCCTACCTTTGTGTGTCAGATCATCGGTGCATGTTGCATTCTGCACAACTCTGCCATGAGAAAAGGCCTGCAGATTGACATGCGTGATGACCTGACCCCAGACCCACACAGTCCCCACCTGCCAGAGGAGAACCAGTCTGCTGATGGAAGAGCAGTCAGGAGGGTCCTCGCCGTAGGCATCTTTGGACACTAAACCAAAACATTAATCACACAGACAATGCATGCATGCACACCACTGATGTCCCTAGATCACACACACCACATCCACATCACATTGGATTAGCCCAAGTCCAGCATGTAGGACTTGGGAGCAGAAACGCCAGCGTCAAGGCCCCAATGATGTCGCTGTCCATTCATACACCTTTCACACGTCATTCATACAGCCTTGGGGTTAACTTCACCACCACGGCCGAGGGTGACACCCCTTACTGGCACGAGTGCCACCCCCTCACATTCACACACCATTCACACTGCAACGTGTGCAGTATCAAAAAATAACAATCTCATATCCAGAGCATAATCAAAAAATAAAAATCTCATATCCAGAGCATAATCAAAAAATAAAAATCTCATATCCAGAGCATAATCACAAAATAACAATCTCATATCCTGAGCATTCCAAAATAAAAATAAAAAAAACTCATATCCTGAGCATTCCAAAAAAAATATATAAAAATCTCATAACCTGAGCATACAAAAAAAAAGAAAAAAAAAATCATCTGGGATGTCGGGGGCTCCTTCTGGTGGCCTCTCTCTGGCTCCTCAGCTGCCTGGATGGAGTGGGTGGGGGCATCTGGAGGTGGCTGATTCCCAGGTGGGCCACTCCTGGCAGGTGTGGCCTGCATGCCCTCCAAGGCCACGGCAATCCGGCCGAGGTACGAATTGGTCTGGGCCTGCACCCTGAGCTGCTGGGCCTGCATCCTGAGCTGCCGGGTGACCTGGTAATGCTGGGCCCGCCGACTCTGCCTCCCCTGGTCCCGGATGGCAGCACTGTTTGCCTGGATGGCAGCAGTGTTTGCCTGGACGGCTGCAGTGAGGTCCCTTATCTCACCCTGCACCTCCCCCAGGCTGGTCACCACTGCAGCGCAGTTGCAGCTCACATCCTGCACTGCAGAAGATATCTGGGCCACGGAGCACAGGCTGTCAGCCACTCTGTCCAGGTGCCCAACTATGTCCCCCATTTGCTGGGTCTGCCTGGCGTGATCCCTCGCCACCTGGTCCTGGACCAGATCAGACACCCCCCTGGTCTTACGGTTGGCCTTCCTGGGGCCAGTAGATGGTTGTCCCCGGGGGGATGGAGTCGCCCTTGAGGGGCTTCCTATAATGGGGGAGGGGATCTGAGAGGGCCCTGCAGAAGAGGAGGACTCGTCCAAATATAAAATTATGTCCTGCTCTGCCCCAACAGGCTCCTCCTCAACGACCTCTGCAGGTGAGGTGTGGGCACTCTCCTCCTCCACCCCGGTCTCTTCACCACCCAGGGGCACGGGCACTGGATGCCGTTGGGGGGATGGGGTGGACTGGCCGCCGACAGATGATGTCCCAGCTCCGTCATCTGTGGATGACACAAAGCAGACACATGTTGGTGGTCCCACACACTTGGCATATGTACCCTCCCCCCCACATGCAACACACCAAATCGGGGTTAAAAAACACTTACCTGTCCTGGAGCCTTCCTCCACGGAATCATATCCAGGGACCCCCTCCAACTGCTCCGTCTCCAGGCAGCGGGCGACCACCTCCTCCTCTGTGGTCAGGCTGACCGGACATGGGGGTCCACCACCTGTGCCCCGCTCATGGCTCCGAATGGTGGCCACCTTGCCACGGACCTTGCGCCGCAGGTCATTTATCTTTTTCTGGATATCACCAGTAGTCCGGGTGGAGTACCCCAACACATTCACCCTGCCAGCAATGGTGTCCAGGATGGCCTGCTTCCTCTCCCTGCTGGTCTTCCTACTTTTCTTCCCATGCAGGAAATCATTGTAAGTCTCCATAGCAGAGATGACCACAGAGACCTCCTGGGCATTAAAATTGAGGTTCCACCTCTCTTTGGGGGTAGCGGGAGCAGCCATAACAGAGCAAAAGTAAATTCCCTGGGGTGGGGGGAAACGGAAATACTTTTGCGCCGGAATGGCCCTTACGCTGGCGCTTTTATACGCACAACGGAACACATTGCGCTGGCGTTTCCCGTGAAGTGGTGCCGACGGAAGTTGTGAGCATGCACACAGGGGGCCGAGTGAAGCCTCACTTACTGCGCATGCTCCGTGGATGATGCGCTGAACGTAAGCCTCTGCGCTGGGCTCCGCCCATCATTTACATATGATCACACCCACTTCCACTTGCGTCGGGTTACGCCAGCGCATTTTCGTTACTCCGGCGCAAGTTTAGGAGCAAGTGCTATGTGAATTACAGTACTTGCGCCGAAAGTGTCGGCGGAGTAACGTAAATGAGAAACGTTACTCCAAAGTAAAGAAGCGCCCATCTACCTGAATCTGGCCCTAAGTATTCAAACCCTTTGCTCAGAATTTAGTAGAAGCACTTGTAGCGCCCATGTACTTCAAAGTACGGGTGCTAGTAAATTTTAGAGGAACTATCACAGTGTAATGTTACTCTGATCTTAATTTTTATTATGTTAGGGCTCTCTGCTTCAGCTTGACTGTGCTGTGGGCTCATTCTGCTGTGCTTAGGGTGTTGTTCCACCCCAGGACAGCAGGTGGCAGCAGTGGAAGCTGAGGTTCGGGTGCTCTTTTCTAGCAGCCAATCAGGAGGCCTGGGCCTCGCTGGGCATGCTGGGAGAGGGTACTTATGAGGCAGACGCCATTTTGTGGGTGCTTCTCGTCTTCTGGTTCCTGGTGCGGCACCCACCTTTAGGGTGACCATACATCACCGTGCCCCGTGCGTTATGGCCTACCTGGCCGGGGTGGGGGTGCTACACAGAGTTCTTGGTTCCGGAGCCAAGCTGGTCCGGAACACTTTGAGCACAACGGGAACCCAGTGACTGACTGGGTTCCCACCATCGGAGATCCCAAGCGAGTTGAGCTGTTCGGTGGGGAGTCCAGTTGAGGGACACCAATGAGAGGCTGATGGCCCAACAGCACTGGAACGAACCATCGGGGATCGAGGTACTGGACACTGAGGGATTGATTCCTCTCTCAGTCAGTACCCTGGCGACATTGGGGGAAGATTCAGGCAAACCTTTTAATCAGGAGGAGTTCCCCCACATTCACACTCGGCCAAGGCCTGTGGCAGAGGCGCTTGTCTGACGATCATTCAGAAGAGCCTGTGGCAGAGGCATCCTTCTCAAGTTCGAGTGATACTCTGGCTGCCAGGTCTGTGAGAGAGACTTGTCCAGGTACGCTATACCCACTCAAGTTGGAGTGGCGCAGAAAGACTGATTATTTTCGGAAGCAGAATTGCTTAAATATCCAAGGCCTGAGTCTGCTACTTTCCTTTAAAACCTTTCTTCTATTCTTCCCTCACCTGTTGACTGTTTTTACCCAGCTGGGTAATAAAGAGCACCTATAAAAAGAGACTTCCTATTTGCGGACATTCCTTTATTGCTACTAAGTTCATAGTTCACCCTAGACACTTCACCAGAGCCATGAGGTAACATGCCATCCCTATTCTAACCAGCGGCTCCTTTGGGGGTGAGCGCTACACACTCTTTTGATCTAATACAGCCATGAGTCTTTTTTGGAAAGATGCAACAAGTTTTTCACACCTGGATTTGGGGATCCTTTGCCATTCCTCCTTGCAGATTCTCTCCAGTTCTGTCAGGTTTGATTGTAAACGTTGGTGGACAGCCATTTTTAGATCTCTCCAGAGATGCTCAATTGGGTTTAAGGCAGGGCTCTGGCTGGGCCATTCAAGAACAGTCACGGAGTTGTTGTGAAGCCACTCATTCGGTATTTTAGCTGTGTGCTTAGGGTCATTGTCTTGTTGGAAGGTAAACCTTCGGCCCAGTCTGAGGTCCTGAGCACTCTGGAGAAGTTTTTCGTCCAGGATATCCCTGTACTTGGCCGAATGCATCGTTCCCTCGATTGCAACCTGTCCCTGCAGCTGAAAAACACTCCCACAGCATGATGATGCCACCACCATGCTTCACTGTTGGGACTGTATTGGACAGGTGATGTTCAGTGCCTGGTTTCATGTTCTCATTGTTCATTTTTGCTTTGAAGTTACTGTAATTCTGCTCTGATCTCCACACTTCCTGCTTGTTTGGCTCCTTATGAAAAATCTCATGGCAGCTTTTCACTGTGGTCCAAGCTGTGTGTCTAAAACTCCTCAGAACCAATCAGATTCATTTTAAAAACAAAACACTGCCCTGGGATTCAATTTAAAAACAAAATACTGCCCTGGATTTGTTTGTTTTTGTTCTGTCTCTCTCTCTACTTCACAAAAACACTAAAACTAAAAACGAAAGTGAAACTAGAGGCATATTATATGATTGATTTTTATCTATTTTTAACCATTTTTAAAAGGAATCAGTTAACTTTTATGTCTCTATACCCTGTAAACAGTCATTTCAGCAAAAAAAAATGTTTTCCTTTAGTGATCCTTTAAGGCCAAAAAGTTCTATCTTGGTCTCATCAGAGCAGAGAATCTTATTTCTCACCATCTTGGAGGCCTTCAGGTGTTTGTTTTTTTTAGCAAACTCCATGCAGGCTTTTACAGTATGTGTCTTGCACTGAGGAGAGTCTTCCGCCAGGCCACTCTGCCATAAAGCCCCGACTGGTGGAGGGCTGCAGTGATGGTTGACTTTCTACAACTTTCTCCCATCTCCATACTGCATCTCTGGAGTTCAGCCACAGTGATCTTTGGGTTATTCTTTACCTCTCTCACCAAGGCTCTTCTCCCCCGATAGCTCAGTTTGGCCAGACAAACAGATCTAGGAAGGGTTCTGGTCATCCCAAACGTCTTCAATTTTAGGATTATGGAGGCCACTGTGCTCTTAGGAACCCTAAGTGCAGCAGATTTTTTTTGTAACCTTGGCCAGATCTGTGCCTTGCCACAATTCTGTCTATGAGCTCTTCAGACAGTTCCTTTGACCTCATGATTCTCATTTAGTTTGACATGCACTGTGAGCTATAATGTCTTATATAGACAGGTGTGTGGCTTTCCTAATCAAGTCCAATTAGTATAATCAAACAAAGCTGGATTGAAATGAAAGTGTAGAACCATCTCAAGGATGATCAGAAGAAATAGACAGCACCTGAGTTAAATATATGAGTGTCACAGCAAAGGGTCTGAATACTTAGGACCATGTGATATTTCAGTTTTTCTTAATAAATCTGCAAAAATGTCAACAATTCTGTGTTTTTCTGTCAGCATAGGGTGCTGTGTGTACATTAATAAGGAAAAAAATGAACTTAAAAGATTTTAGCAAATGGCTGCAATGTAACAGAGAGTGAAAAATGTAAGGGGGTCTGAATACTTTCCGTACCCACCGTATATGAATGATACTCATGTGTATTGGAAATCATGGGGCATTACTTGTTATGCGACTTTGCAGTCCCAAGTCACAGGACAAGTCGCCTTAAAGTGGAAATTTTGATGCCCAGTGTGCATGAGGTCTACAGTATGTCTCCTCTTATTTTCTTGTAAGAATCAACTGCACAATTAAAATGAAAACATAAGTGCCATTCTTTTTTTTTTTTTAAAGTGTATTTTTTGTGCGTGAACTCGAGAGAGAGGAGCCGGACTGTAGGAGTTGGGAGTAGGCAGACCCTCCCCCCGGAGGCAATCGCCATCCTTCTCCATGCCCCTGGTGGCAATGGCGGGTGTGAAGGGGGGCCTCCCACTCACCCGCAGTACCTGCTCCTCTTGGGAGCCCAACTGGGGCCCAACGGGACCCCAATGGGGCAGAGGGACTCCCCCTATGAGGGAGTGAGGGGGCCTAGCCCACCCAGCCAGCCCCGTAGGTCCTTCGCCTCTCTTTATTTTAAGAGACTGCATGGCCAAAGTGCATGTGTTTTAAACCAATTTTGTGTGCGTGCAAGTGTGGTGGTTTTTGTGGGGGGGGGGGGGCGTACTAAGCACAGGCGTACCTTGCATAGCACACCCACCGGGAGCCGGGCTGAGACCACCAAACTCAATTCACATGTAGCCGAGACCGGGATCCGAACCCTTGGCTGCAGAGGTGAATGGCTTGTCAGCGCAGTGCCAATCACGTTGAGCCACCACAGCTCCCATAAGTGCCATTCTAAGTGACACCAACCAACAAGATTAACCACTTGCCTACTGGGTACTTGTACCCCCTTCCTTACTCATCTGTTGAATGCACCCAGCTAGACTCCACCCACAATTTATAAAGGACCTGCCAGGATAGATGTGAGCTCATCTTACTTTCTAGAAGAATTGAAAGCAAAAACCTAGTTAACGGAGCAATAAGTTACCCCTGGCTACATGCTAATGTTATATTGTTTGCTAAATTCATCTGACAAAGAGCAATAGATCTTGAACTAAGAATATATCTTGCTTGGTGTAAGTGATCAAGATGTCTTTCCCAGCCAAGAACCCACATTTTTCTTTTTTACACTATCCTTCCTCTTCATGATTTTCCTTGTCATGTTAGCCATTGGTGGCTTTCCATCATTTTCTTATCATTGTCATACCCACTAGGGCTATGACCTTATAATGATTTTAATTTCTCACTAGTTTATTATTACTCAGCCTTCCTAGTTACAGTACACACACTCCATACCCTTGTGAAAATGACCTTCGATGTCCCTCTAATATATGGCAGCATATTTTGCAAATGAATCCAGCAGAGATATGGATTTCAGATCTGCACAGCGTCTATGAATTTTATAGCATATTGGAGAAACAAATCTCCTAATTCTTCACACATACACTGATAATTTACTTTTAGACAGAAGCTGGAGAGTTATATCAGTGATTTCTTGTGCCTTTGTGGGTTCTTGTGGTGAGAACTCTGCACTTGAGAAGTTGAGCACGCTGGTTACCGCAGTTAGGATTTCTTTTCTCCCTGTTGGATATATTTGTTTTATATATAATGGAGAATGCAACATGAGAAAAAGCGAGTCTCTGCTGTAGCAGGTTAGTGTGTATTTGTAGCACTTTTCTCTGAAGTAGTTGATGATGTGTCGGTCCCTAAAGCCTCGTACACACGACTGGTTTTCCCGTCGGGAAAACTGCCATGAGAGCTTTTGGCCGGGAAAACTGGCCGTGTGTATGCTCCATCGCACAGCTCTCTTTTTTCCCCGCTGGGATTCCCGATGGTTCTTAACCCGGCAGTTTTCCTATGGGAAACACTGCGATGGAGCATACACACGGCCGGGATTCCCGACCAAAGCTCTAATGGCAGTTTTCCTGTCGGGAAACCCGGTCGTGTGTAGGGGGAAAAAGTTACCGACCTGGTTCTCGGTTTTCCCCTCGGGCTTCCCGGTGGTAAAAAGCCTACCGGGAAACCTGTACTTGTGTACGAGGCTTGACTCCAGGTGACAATGACCCTTCCCGCATTGCCACACCTCCTGACATGCCAAGGCTGAAAAGGGAATATTTATTTGTGCAACACAGGATGAATTAATAAACAAGTGAAAGAACAGTAAACAAATGCACAATAACAAGCAGTTGGCAACACTGTTCCTCCATAGTGGTTAATGAGTGTTATCATATTATTCTAGGAAGTGTGTGACTGGCAGTATCCCCAGGCAAAAATATAGGACAAAAGCAATTAAAAAAACTCAAAACAATATAGCCGCGCATCTAAGGACTGGTAAGCCGCATTGTATTACATTTTCGTTCCTGGGTAAACACACGTCAAAGAAGATCTATCCCTCTCCAATTATATACAAGAATAAGACTTAAACCTAAACAAGTACACTTATCCTACCTTAACCTCCCTGGCGATACGATTATGTCTGATTTTTTTATGCTAAAAGCGGTACAATTGTTTTGCATGAAAATATGGCATTTTATTTTGTAGGCCTCTAATTCTTAGGAATACCTCAGCTAAATCTGTCCAAACAAGAGTCTAGTAGACTAGTTTCTAGTAGAAAGTTTTAAACAAGTCATAATTTATAATATATTAAATAACTATAAATAACAAATAATGATATAATAATAATACATGTTATTCAATAATATAATCAAATCAAAAACACTGAAATTTGTCCAAACAAGGATGCAATATTACTAGTCATATTGGTTTTGTAAACATCCCAGGTATGATAAATTTCGAAACATGGGACTGCACAAAGTCCGATGTCACAACCAGGACAATGGAACTTGGTTTCCTTTTTGATTTTCTTTCCACTGTCATCTCGCTTGGAGCAACAAACACCACACACATCCTTATGGGTGCTGACTTTTTCTCGGTTGGATGAAGTGACAACCAGTCAGGCATTCCGGGTTGACAACGCCAGCAGCACGATGTCCAGCTCTATTCAGAGCCATTAGTGTTTGATGGTTTAGAAAGATTAGTTCGGCAACTTTGCAAATAAAGGGCCAGATTCACGAACACTTGCGCTGGAGTATTTGGATATGCGCCGCGTAACTGTGATGATGCGCCGTCGTTTCTATGTGCCCGTACCCACCAAACTAGATGCGCCCAATAACGGGTCATTTGCGACCGGCGGAACGTTCCGACGCCAGAGTATCGTCAGCGCTTATTTTCGCTGGGCGCATCAGTCGCGCCCATTGATTTCCCCTGCAAATATGCAAATGAGGGATTTTTCCCAATTCACGAACGGATTAGCACCATACGCTGGCTACATGCGCCGCGCGTATCTCGTCCGTCCAGCGCAAAGTTATTTCTACAAAAGGCTGCTTTATCTTTACTCCAGATGGCCACAGGTCAGCAGGAGAGCAGCTACAGCAGCGTTACCGACGATAAGAGCTAGCTGAGCACCCCAACTTGCAGGACAACACCTCTGTCCATGCTTGTCTGTCAAATTTTACAGCCATGGAGGAAGACATCATAGGTCTCCATAGCCGAGATGATGGCTGACAGCTCCTGGCCATTAAAGTTCAGCTTTCTCCTGTGTGTACGGGAGCAGCCATCTCAGAACAAAAGTAACATCACTGCGGGGAGGGGGAGCGGGATATACTTTAGTGCCGGAATGGCGCTTCTACGGGTGCATTTACACGCCCAACGGAAGGCATTGCGCTGACGTTTCCCGTGAAGTGGTGCCGACGGAAGTTGTGAGCATGCGCACAAAGGGGGCGAGTGGAGCCTCACTCACTGCGCATGCTCCGTGGTTGATGCGCTGAACGTAAGCCTCTGCGCTGGGCTCCGCCCATCATTTACATATGATCACACCCACTTCCACTTGCGTCGGGTTACGCCAGCGCATTATCGTTACTCTGGCGCAAGTTTACGCGCAACTGCTATGTGAATTACAGGACTTGCGCTGAAAGGGTCTTCAGAGTAACGTAAATGAGAAGCGTTACTCCAGAGGAAAGATACTCTCATCTACCTGAATCTGGCCCAAAGTCAGCATGAATCACAGGCTTGTCACTCTTTTTTTTTTTTTTTTGAGCAGAAAGTAGGCATTCCACAAGCATTGCTCAAAAAGATGAAGATCTTCTTGTAGTACTTTTTTTGTTGTTTTCTCATTGCTTGATAGAATACCATTGCTTGGTAGGCTCTGTCAACAACTCCCATGGTGGTGTTGTAGTTTATCACTACTTGTGGCTTCATGATGTCTTTCCCACCTTTTGTGCATACCATGACAGCGGAGGTAATATTTATTGTACTCATTAGGCACACAACTTTTTTGTCACGCCATCACAGTGCCATCATTTTGTCTTTCTGCCAGACAACCATTTCTCCAATCCTGAGCTTCTTATTGCCAAAGATTGGCGGCACGTTCCGCCGGTTCGGTTCCATAGGCATCTGTTTTGTTCTGCAGAAGGAACTCATAAAGTTCAGGAGATGTGTAAAAGTTGTCTGTTGTCCTGATTTAGCAATGGCTCAATCAGTGAAAGAACAGAAAATGTTGCCATTTTATAATTGCTGTATTTGGTTCCTTTCCCAGGGTATAGGACTGAATTACAAATGTATGTAGTTGTCGATTCGCATAGCATGAAGGATTTTACACAGAATAATGTTCACTTTAAAGCCAGCTGAGCCTTCCCTTGTAGGCCATTAGACTTTCATCTATGCTGATGTCTTTATCTGGCACATATCTCTGTTGGGAATTCTTTATAATCATTTGATATACTTCCCAAATATTATTGAGTTTTGGCACTGGATGAGTAGTTTCAAAAAAAAAATCTTCATTGTTTTCAAAGTGAAAATACTTCATTATCATGGAAAATGTGTACCCCGACATGTCCGTGCCAAAGAATGGAGTGTCAATTAATTTATTGCTTATCCAATACCACTTATGAAAGGGTTTCCCCACCACTCCCTGAAGAATTATTAGCTCCAGAAATGTCCATATGTCATCTTTGGTCACTGGTTCCCACTTTCCTACTTCTTGAAAACTTCCGATGCGTAGCAGCTTGCTGCTCTTGGTATCGGTTGTTGTAATATGTTGGCCGAATTATGTGGGATATTATATTATAAGTCCAAAATTGACCAGGCCAGATTTCAGTTGACATTTGGTACCTGTTAAAATAATTACATATTACACATATCAAAAGAGGCTTGTCAATTGTCAATATGCAAAGATCTAGGATAAGGCTATTTTACACATCAATGTAGGAAAGTTTCCCCAGGGGGCTTTGTAACAACACTATGATAGATGAACAATTGGTTAAAGATAAATCAGTAGTTCTTTATTGATGTTATAACGATATCATAATGGTATATGGAGGGGGCGCTAATAATGAATAATAAGAGAATAAACAATAAAGTGAAATCTAATAAATGGTCCGTCTGAACCAACAATAGCAGACTTAGTGAGCAGCAACACACTGAAAATGGTGAAATAGAAATAGATTGTACCAAAAAAAAAAAAATTTATGAATAAATAAATAAACTCAAGTCCATTCAAAGAGTGTTAGATAAAGTCCAATCAAGGCTAATCTTTCTCAGATGCAAATTGTAGAAAATGAATTGTAAAAGGTGTCCAACTTCATCAAGAAGATCCCCCAAATGTGCACTAATGGATGGCTCCTTACCGCACGGTGTTGACCTGATTGTTTAGAAAAGGTCAAATACAGCAGTTGGTCACTAAACCAGTTGAATGATTCAGCTGCACAGCTCTATGTTTCCCGGAATCAAACACTCTCATGAAGGAGGGAGAGGGGAAACCACCATAGTGAAGTACAGTTTATTTAAAATATGTCACAGATAAAACAGCATAGCCAAATGGCCTCTTACTGGCCAGATTTCAGTTGACATTTGGTACCTGTTAAAATAATTACATATTACACATATCAAAAGAGGCTTGTCAATTTTCAATATGCAAAGATCTAGGATAAGGCTATTTTACACATCAATGTAGGAAAGTTTCCCCAGGGGGCTTTGTAACAGCACTATGATAGATGAACAATTGGTTAAAGATAAATAAGTAGTTCTTTATTGATGTAATAACGATATCATATTGAAAACAGATAAAATGCTGGCTATATCTTACAAAATAATATTCAATAGTGCAGGGTAAAACCACAAATATTAGCAGTGTTACATTCACAATGTTATTACCATAAAATATCCCCTAATATCGCCGTTACACATCAAACCTGTACTCAGGCCAAATTTGGTATCTGTAATCTAATTACACATATCAAAGGGGGTTAGTGGCCAAACAAGATTTACTAGACATATCAAAGGGGACAGATAATGACTCTGATGTTCTCAGGCCACCTTTGTTATCTGTATTCTAAATACAAATATCAGAGGAAGCTTGTTAATATGCAAGAATGCAAATTAGGGCATGTGTCCGGCTGGGGTCATTATCTGTCACTCTGAAAGACAGGATGTCGATCAAAGACGGCCAATCAAATAGCTCAGCCATTCAGTGGATAGGCAATATAATTCTGGACGTCAGTCTTGTCACTCAGAATATTCTCTGTATATTCTTTGAATATGAAGGCACAGGTCTAGGAAAAGATGGGACTCTGAATTATATACTCTGTTCAATTTGTATCGTCTGTGGACTTTGGACTTTGTTCTGTATTGGAAGTCAACTAAAATGCGCTCTCTGGAGAACTTGGGTATTGCTGTGGAACATAATTTATAGTCATCATACTAATACCTAAATATAAATTATCTAACCGGACACCACTATATATGATATCACTACATTGGTGCCATGATCAAAGTCACGGCACCAATGTAGTGATATTGTAGTGATACAAATACGATACGATACATAAGGGAAAGGACTAGAGGGCTGCAAATGGCAGCAAATGTCGGTAAGAGCATGGCAAGTACTCTGAAAATAAATGTGGATAGGGAAATAACTTAAAATGACATAAAAAAATTATAATAATAATAATCTTGACAAGCATAAACCTTCCCCTAAAGCAGTTGTCTCCAAACTGTGGCCCCCAGGGCCGGATGCGGACCTTTGCATGCCTTTATCTGACCCTTGGGAATTCCTCCTACAGATATGAAGCGCTATTCCTCCCACTGATACCAATGATGGTGTACTTTTCCTCCCACTGATACCAATGATGGGACACTATTCCTCCCACTGACACCAATGATGGGACACTATTCCTCCCACTGATACCAATAATGGGACACTATTTCTCCCACTGACACAAATGATGGGACACTATTCCTCCCACTGATACCAATGATGGGACACTATTCCTCCCACTGATACCAATGATGGGACACTATTCCTCCCACTGACACAAATGATAGGACACTATTCCTCCCACTGATACCAATGATGGGACACTATTCCTCCCACTGATACCATTGATGGGGCACTATTTCTCCCACTGACACAAATGATGGGACACTATTCCTCCCACTGATACCAATTATGGGACACTATTCCTCCCACTGATACCAATGATGGGACACTTTTTCACACAAATGATGTAAATACCTATTAAATTCCTTCATCTATATCACCTCCAGCGCTCTAGTTTCTGTTCTCTCATTCACTTCTTGGTTTGCATCATTTGGTAATGTAAGAACTACATGTCCCAGTATGAATTGCGGCACACCCAGTAATTCACACCTCCTTGAAGTCTCTAACACGTAGAGAGTGTCCTGCCACACAGATGTAGTTCCCAGGAGGGGGCGAGCACGTTACTGACCACCGCAGTAAAGCCTCCCTTCACGGTGGTCAGTAAAATTAGACAAGCAGGAAGTGAACAGAATAGAGAAGAAATAGAGCAACTTCTGAGCAAAAACAAACAATGAGGAAGTGAAAAGAGGAATGTCTGCAGGTAAAGGATGCTTATTATGAATTTTTTTTTTTCCTTTACAACCCCTTTAACAAAGGGCTCACTATCACCAATTCTTAGGCCGTGTACAAAACCGATGAAAACGGACTGAAGGTCCGTTTCATCGGTCCAAACCAATTGTGTGTGGGCCCCATCGGTCAGTTATCCTTTGGTCAAAAAAAAAGAACTTACTTTAAAATTTAACCGATGGACACCTAACCC
This sequence comes from Rana kukunoris, assembly GCA_029574335.1. NCBI lineage: Eukaryota > Metazoa > Chordata > Amphibia > Anura > Ranidae > Rana > Rana kukunoris. The sequence continues at coordinate 255,013,347 of CM056051.1, read as the reverse complement.
ATAGGTCAAAACCAATCATTAGTATGCAAAAGCATCAGTTAAAAAGCCGAGCATGCTCAGAATCAAGTTGACGCATGCTTGGAAGTAGGGTTGTCCCGATACCGATACCAGTATTGGGACCGATACTGAGCATTTGCAGGAGTACTTGTACTCATCCGATACAATACCCCAACACTCCCCCCGCCGCCGCCGCCACCGCCGTCGCCGCCGCCACAACCGCAACGAAAGCCACCGCCTGGTTAAACAGCGTGCAGGGAACATTACAGCTTTCATTTGAATAGCTGTAGTGTTTCCCTCCGCGCCGCAAATAGACACCCCCCTTGCTCGGGATTGGACAGGTGATCTGTCCAATCCCGAGCAAGGGGGAGTGTCTATACGCCGCACAGCGGGGAACACTACAGCTATTCAAATGAAAGCTGAGATGTTCCCCGCACGCTGATTAACCATGCAGCGGCGGCATCTAGGTATGGGGGGACATGGCTGGATATATGGGAGACATGGCTGGATATATGGGGGACAAGGCTGCATATATGGGGGACATGGCTGGATATATGGGGGGACATGGCTGGATATATGGGGACATGGCTGCATATATGGGGGACATGGCTGGATATATGGGGGACATGGCTGGATATATAGGGGACATGGCTGCATATATGAGGGACATGGCTGCATATATGGGGGACATGGCTGGATATATGGGGGACATGGCTGGATATATGGGGGACATGGCTGCATATATCGAGGACATGGCTGGATATATGGGGGACATGGCTGGATATATGGGGGACATGGCTGCATATATGGGGGGGACATGGCTGGATATATGGGGGACACGGCTGCATATATGGGGGACATGGCTGCATATATGGGGGACATGGCTGGATATATGGGGGACATGGCTGCATATGTGGGGGGACATGGCTGGATATATGGGGGACATGGCTGCATCTGTGGGAGACATGGCTGCATATGTGGGGGATATGGCTGCATATGTGGGGGGACATGGCTGCATATGTGGGGGGACATGGCTGCTTATGTGGGGGACATGGCTGCATATGTGGGGGGACATGGCTGCATATGTGGGGGGACATGGCTGCATATGTGGGGGACATGGCTGCATTTGTGGGGGGACATGGCTCCATTTGTGGGGGGACATGGCTGCAAAGAAAAAAGTATCAGTATTCGGTATCGGCGAGTACTTGAAAAAAAGTATCGGTACTCGGTCCTAAAAAAGTGGTATCGGGACAACCCTACTTGGAAGCATTGAACTTCGTTTTTTTTTAAGCTTGTCGTTGTGTTTTAAGTCACCGCGTTCTGACATGATCGTTTTTTTAACCGATGGTGTGTAGGCCCATCAGACCATCAGTCAGCTTTATCGGTTAACTTCATCGGATAGACTGATCATGTGTACGCGGCCTTATACTACATAGAATAACTATAATATCTACATAGCCAACCTTAGCCAAGATCTAAGGTGGACATTGCTGTCAGTAATACATTCCCGTGTATAAAGTATCATTTTGTTAGTTGCACTAAAATTCTTTGAATATTTTACTAGCTCTGTGTTCGTACAACTATAACCAAACCAAAGGCAGAAAAGATGTACAGTGTGTCATCTAGGTGTGCTGCACAGAGGGGGTACACTGTGTAGCACTACCCCCAAAGGAGCTGCTGGTTTAGATTTGGGCCTGCCGTTACCTTACTGCTCCATACGCTTGTTTCAGGGGTTGTCCTTGAAGAATTGTCCATAAGAATGTATGCACCAACACTTAGGGCCAGATTCTCTAAGATCCTGCAGCGGCGGCGCGTAAGCTATTTACACTACGCCACCACAACTTACTGGAGCAAGTGGTGTATTCTCCAAGCACTTGCTCCGTAATTTGCGGCGTAATTTGCAACGTAAATGACGGAAAAAGACGACGATGTCCCGACGCCATACTTAACATGGCATACGACGGACCTTCGTAAACTTACCCCTCATATAGCAGGGGTAAGTTTACGCTTACGGAAACAACGTAAATGACGACGCGGCGGCGTAAAAACTTTCAGGAATCGGCGTATCTTTCTCATTTGCATAAGCAAATGAGAAAACGACGTAAACGCCACCTAGCGGCCAGAGAAGAATTACATCTAAGATCCGACGGTGTAAGTGTCTTACACCTGTCGGATCTATGCGTATCTATGCGTAAGTGATTCTAGGAATCACACGCATAGATACCCGGGCCAAAAAACAGAGATACGACGGTGTATCTTGAGATACACCGTCAGATCTCTTTTGAGAATCTGGCCCAAAGTCTCTTTCAAGGGTTTTAGTAACAAAGTTCTCCAACAGAGGGGTAGAGGGATAGGGAAAGACTCAGGCACTTCTGCTTTGCGGATCACGGGTATCAATTAGATCCAGAGGATTAACTCAGGTCCACATTGAATTTTAGGAACCACCAGATAGGCCTACTCTCACCGGCCTAGCAGCTGATGCGAAGCTCGACAAAGTCTCTGCCACAGACTTGAAAAGTGTCGTCAGGCCATCCCACAATCTTCTGCCGCAAGATTATGTAACCGACTGCACACTCGATATAGTTCCAACAAAAGTTACACGACTCACGGTGACAAAATTCGCCGGGGTACGTCCATCAATTGAATCCCATTGGTTCAGCTCCTTTCCATAGCCAAGGTAGCGGAGGAGCATCCCTGGATCAGTAGGCCCCAGAACTCCTGGGACTACTCTCAATTGCTAGGCCTCGGGCCAGCTGGCCCTGAGGCTACAAAACAGCTAAGCATCCCTGAGCCCAGGAGGGCCCTCAGGTCGGGATCAGAGAACGAATTTCGCTAAACGGCGTCTGTCCCTTAAGTACCCCTCCGCAGAATGCACAGCGGGTTAACCACACCCTCTGAGCCTCTTCTGAGAGAGAGTTACCCAATACATTCAGCCTGTTGTCTTTCAAACCGTGACCTGCGGTAACAGCGACACCCACCGTCAGGGGGAAACTTGTGCCTATATTACCTGATCTTGCTAGTATAAGACTAAAGTCCTGGTTCACATACTGTATATGCAATACAGGAACCAGCGCGATTCCAGTACAGGTTCCTGCATCACATGTCACCTGCCGGTGGTTCACACTGACTTCTGCGAACCACTGTGGGTTTCAATGCAAAGTTAATGACACCCCAGATCGGTTCGCAGATCGTAGTGCGAACTGCCCAGTGGTGAAGGAATCGGATGGCATAGGTATGAACACCCATGCGATCTGACTCCAGTGCGGACCAAAAAAAGGGTCTTGCATCATTTTGGGGGACTCCTTTTCAGATGATCAGGCTTGCACCAGTAGAAACTATTACTCTCATTACTCCTTAGGTATTGACTGTTCTTTAAGTTATCACACATAGGCTTTTTGTTGCATTAAAAAAACACACTTAAATTGGTTTCATTCAAGCAGAACAGGAGAACCCAAATTCTAATATCAAATTTTCCAAATCATGGCATATAACAGAATATATACTGTACATATCAGCAAAGTTCTATTAGCATTGAAGAAGCATTGAGATACTCATATCATAGTTTATCTTTCTCTAGATTCTCAGCCTTTCTAGAATAGTATAGCTGCCACCCCTCCCTCGAAGGGAAGAGCAAAGGGGCTCTCCAAACACCACCTCTTCTTAGGGGGTCATGGTTCCAACACCCAAAAAGCCAGCTTCACCCCAACCTTAAAAGAGAAGTATGTTTTTTTTTTATTAATACTTACCTCAATGGATGGAGCATCAGACCAATGCTGGAGGTGTGCTCCGGTGTCTCTGCACTGAGAACTGAGCCACCGAACACTGCCGAGCAGAGAGATGCTGCCTGTCAGTCAGCATCTCTCTTGCTCTGATCCTCCATGCTCATTGGAGCGATGAGCGGGGAGCGGCCGTCTTAGCGGCTCGCTCCCCGTCAGGCAGCTGGCGGATCCAGACTTGGGAAGTCAGGAAGACGCGCTGCCTCAACTGAGGGCAGTGACGTCAGTGGAGAGTGGACTTTAGACTATTCTCTGCTGATAGCAGGGCACAGGATTGCAAACCAAATTGGTGACCAAAAGGAAAAGCACAGCCTATAAAGCTCAGGCTGGACTTCTGCTTTAACTAGGGCCTACTAGGTCATCGCTCCACCATTAGGCGGAGCAACTCTTAAAGGGAACCTGAACCAGCCTACATGTTAGATATACCAAATGTATAAATATAACAAGATGGCTAAAGGGCAGGTACCAAAAGTTGTCTCTTAATACTTTTTAAACCCTCTAAATTGTTTTAATTATTCCTTAGGAGCCCTCTTTTACTGGTTGCACTATCGATACTTCTGAATCAGAGCAGTAGCAAAAGCTATTTGTGCAGGATGTTTTCCAGTATGGCGGCATCAATTAATAGGCATTTGTGGACACATTCTGGTGCTTGGTTTGAGGCATATCAGTTTTATACACTAAAAACCTGATAAATATAGAATGGTATGGGAGGAATCTGTCTAGCAGCCAACCTCAATGGGATTTCAATGGCCTCACCCCTTTTCTTCACCCCCCACCCTTTTTCTCTTTATACAGGTCACCTAACTATAATACAATATATACAAAACGAGAAACACAGATCATCAGGGTAAAACTAAAGGTGTAAGGAAAAGTCGGGAAGGGGGAACCAATACTGGGATCAGAAACAAAGGGGAGCAGGTACAGGGTATAGGTAAAAGGGAAGAGCAAGCTCCAGCAGAAATCAGGTTTATGATCAATTAGCAAGCAGCATCTGGCTAGCAGGGCAAAACATTGAAGCACCAGGGAATAGTAGAGGAGGGACTAAATACCCTTGGAGTTTCGATTATGAATGATACTATGAGAATGGAGGAAATGCTGGCTCTTGACAATGATACCTATGATAAGTACAGACAGTTGTGGCTCATCTGGCTCGATTTCTCTTCCTCTGATACCCTGACTAGCATGTTGTCCCCTTCGACGTGATCGTCACCACCACATTTCCTTCTGCTCTACGGCCTGTTAGACTCGTGCTCCTGGGTCTCTCCCCCCACGCCTACTCTATTTTACCTTTTCCCACCTGTCTTGTCAGCGGCCCACGCCCCCCTTTTCCCACGTTCCCCCTCTCCTCCACCCTGACCTGTCTCCCCTTCTCTCCCCTCCATCCTTCCCCTCCTCTCCCTCCCCTTCTTTCTCCCCGCATCTCCCTGTTTTCACCCCCTGTCCCCTCATCTTCTCGATATCTTTCTTTCTAATTTCACTTTGTCTTCAGCTCTGTCTGTCCTTACCTTTCCTTTTCTTCTGTTTTTTCTTTTATTGTGTTATTAGTCCTATATTACTGGTTACTGTTACAGTTCTACCAAGAGGAAGAACCCCTAACGTTTGCACATGCTTTTAGTTTGCAGTTCCGGTTGTGAAGGGTCATTTTGCTTTGTGTTGTAGGGGAGAGTTCTGCTGTGGGCGATAGCCGTCAGGCTGACTCCCCCCCCCCTCCCCCGATTATACTTCTAGATGTGTGTAGACTGTACCGCCTCTTGTTAATCGTCTTTTTTTTTTTTATGTTTTGTATTATCTAAATACCAATAAATATATTTTCAACTCTAAATACCCTTGGAGCAGCCAGCATTAGGTGAAGACTTATTACTGTGATCTGCTGGGAGACACCCACAAGTGGACACCAGAACTACAACCTTCCATTCTGGGAACCATTCTGGAAACAAAATACATCTAAACACCAGCAAACAGAAAACATAGCAAATGTGAAGATATAAATGAACCATAAACTGAGTGACAAAATACCTAACTAAAAACCTAACTATAATACAATATATACAAAACGAGAAACACAGATCATCAGGGTAAAACTAAAGGTGTAAGGAAAAGTCGTGAAGGGGGGACCAAGACTGGGATCAGAAACAAAGGGGAGCAGGTAAAAGGTATAGGTAAAACGGAAGAGCAGGCTCCAGCAGAAATCAGGTTTATGATCAATTAGCAAGCAGTGGCTAATGGCTAATTGCTGCCGTCAATCAAATCTTGTGAGGTGGGGGACAAGGCTGAGCCACGCTCTTTGTATCTATGGACGTGAATACCAGAGTTCGGGAGAAAGCCCACATGTATAGAGTATAGAGTATAAGCTATAAATATGTTTATCAGGTATCTGCAATAGTAAAGTAAAATCAATGAGTATTAGCATAAAGATGTAATATACTGTAATAACTATTGCTATTCTTACTGGCGGTAAAGGTACCCACTTCATATAAAGTCCCGGGACGAATCCTTTTGTTTGACTATATGTTATAGGGATGGATGTTTGAGTTTGAAAATCACTTCCTAAGCTATTGCGCTTCACAAGGTTGTTGAGCAATTGCAGCAAGTCCACAATGCATGACCCAAGATCAATGTTCTTTGCAAACATTCTGCAAGTCTGCTGCAAGCTCTGGTTCTGTAATGTTATGCAATAGTCATCCCACCACATGGGTCTCTGTGGCTCAATTTACATGCTGTAGACTTGCAGAGCTCTTGCTATAGATTCACCACTGCAACTTTGCTCTTCCTAGAGACTTGCCACGCAAATTTGTAACAAATTGGAAAAGTGTCAACTGGAACTTGTGCTTCAAGTGCTCTGTAATGGTATAACTTGCCAGTGAATATGTTCAGCAAGTTAACAAGACTTACAATTCAACACTGCCACAAATTTGTGGCAAGGTATCCTTGCTATCTGGGTAAACGATGTGTGCTGCTTGACGCTTATCATGCCAAAAGTCCCCCACCAAACAACCGTACTAACTTTCAAAAGCAGAAATGGTAACATACTAAACATACATTGCATTATATTACATGAGCCTTTGTGTGAGCTGAGATTGCCACCCATCAAACTGCTCAGCAAGCTGGCAACAAGGTTTGTCTATGTGTGAGTAGCTTTATGATTTAGAGTATGTATAAGTACATGAGTGATTGATGATCCCGATTGCTTGCTAGGGCTAAAATTACTCAGATGAGAGTTGTTTTCTAAAAACTGCCAGACAAGATTTTCCAAAGCGCCGTAAGTGAAAGTGACAGCGCGTTAATTATAATATATATTGTTATAGTGCACATCCCTGTTGTTTGTCTCCCACATTGTACTGTGACTAATAAAGTAGCACCTAACAAATAAACGATAACAAGTATTGTTTATGATTTATTTATACAGAGGCATCATTTCCCGTGCCGTAGCAGGAAATGTGGATCAGAAAGAAGAGAGAGTAACACGCATAATTATTCATGAATACTCTGACACACACAAATAAAAGGGGTGGAGAGGTCCCCGCTCTCGAGAGTTGACAATCTATGCTGATTGTCGGATATGGCTCTTAACCCTTTGTGCCGCCTCTGCAGCTTCAGCCAGCGCACGCTCCCTATCCACAAGGCTCTTTTTCCTTATAAGCTGGAAATTTACAGTTGCTCCCTCGCTAGCTGATAGCACCGCGTGCCAAGGTTAATTAAACTGGTAATTAGAAAAAGAGATGCTTAATCTATCCGATTAATAAAATTACCCCTTCTCTCCACAGCCCTTATACATAATCCAAGAACCTGAACACATATACTTATTGTACAATAGATGCCAAGGTGTGCGTCTTCCCTAACTAGACAACCATGCTGGTGTACTCTGTATGACCTTCACTGCACCTAGTATATATGCGCTACGAAGGCTCTATTCTCCTGCTGCAGCATGCATCCACTTCTCAGTACTACAAGATTTAATGACTTGTAGCATATTGTACAATGCACATTTTCCAGGCAGGCATTTTTTTTTTAGAGAGAGATTAGTTTATAAGTGTGATTGCAAGAGACACCAAAATACATATAATCAAATGGATGTCAAGTGACTTTGCTCTTGCTATCTTATCTTATTGCTCTGTGTAATAACTATCCAAATCACTTTCTACTGCAAGCAAAGCAAAAGCAGAGGAACATAACTGGCAGTACGATATTACGCACATAACAGATCATTTCCCAACCTTTTTTTCCCCCTAGATTTAGATTTTTATCACTGTGTATATATATATATATATATATATATATATATATATATATATATTCCTAAATCTTTTTCTTTTGTGCTTGTTGTATTTTAATTTAGTGTCTGTGTCTAAAGCTATTAAACATGAAAGAACATTTAGGAAGAACTAAATAAAGCAATCTTTAATTGCAAGAAGCAGTACATGTCTGCATTGAATGTACCATTTGCCTGGAGCACAGTTAATCATTCTGTCATTGTGCTATAGACAGATTTGTAGATCATAGTACGTTTATAATTATTCAGTCAATCCAATCATCTAATCAAGTTGGCACAGAATCTGCACATTGACTGTGGACATTTGCAGAATGAAGACGGCCAACTAATTGGTAAAAATCATAATGTAAAGGTACCCATACGCTGGCTGATTATACCTAATGGGACTGATTTACCGAAGTGTGAAGGGCAGTCAAGTAAGGCGAGGGGTAGTGGAAAGAAGTGAAACTAGGCCAGATTTACTAAAGTGGAAAGTGAGCTGAAAGAAAACTTTGTTCACTTCAAGCCAATGGCTGTGAGCGCTGACCAGTGTATTCTGGCAGGGGGGGCAGTCCCTCTGTCAGAATACAATAGCACAGCGGGGAGATCGATCTACTAACATTGCATAGTTAGTACAGAAAGCTCCTTGTGAGCTACTCAGTTTTTGTTTCATTCAGCCTGCTGGTTTGAACAGAAATAAAAATACCTGTGTGTACCAGGCTTAACCTTACCCTCAAGGCTGTGGAAACTATAATGGCACTTGTGGGCTGTCCCCTAAGGCAGCAGACTTAGAGGGGGCTGCACCAAGCCTTAAAGCTGAACTAAACCCTCATATCCTTTACAGCCAAGGAAGCTGCCATCTGTTTGATCTGCAGTTGCCAAGGTGCTGCACACATTATCAGTTATGACACCAGACATTTGATGCCTTGACAGTTTGGTTAAGAGCAAATGCAGCTTTAAAATGTACAGATAGCATTTTCATTTTTTTGTATCTCTTTTTACTAACCCTAGATTTTGTAACTGGGGATTAAGCTGTGCTAATGAAATGGACTTTAGACGGTACAGGTAGATATAGTAAAAAAAAAAAAACTATGGGTATATTTATTAATAAAAGTAGAAAGTATACAAAAGGAGGAAATGATATACAGAACTTCGTGAAAAATAGTGATACGATATCGGCATATTTATCACAGTACATACATAGGGAATAATACATTAAAGTTTACACTAGTGAATGTATGCTAATCGAACAAAAACATACAGCACCAGAAATCATAGAAAAACTTTTAGATCCTTAGAACTGGATTGGATATGCAGAGTGATGGAGGTTGCTTTTACTCGCTTTAACTCAACATGTTTCGCGTTTAAAAAACGATTCATCAGGAGCATAATGATCAAATAATTCACAAAATATGACACGAACAAGAAAACATAAAAAACATATCAATTAATACATAATTAAAACATATCATAAAAACAACAAAACAGATGTATACAATTAAAAACTGCTGGAAAATTGTTAGTAGTATATAGCAGACCAAGTAACACCTCCCAATAAAGGGAAAGAAATCACTCAGGAAAATAAGAATAAGAAAGGAAAAGTATTGTAGAAAATGGCAATGATAGAGCAAATAGATAGACATTATGGGCCAGATTCAGGTAGATGGGCAAATCTTTATTTTGGAGTAACGTTTCTCATTTACGTTACTCTGCCGAAACTTTAGGAGCAAGTACTGTTATTCACATAGCACTTGCTCCTAAAGTTGCGGCGGCGTAGCGAAAATGAGCCAGCGGAATTCAAATTGGGCGGGTAGGGGGCGTGTATTATTTAAACTAGGCGCGATCCCGTGGCGAACGTCCTGCGCATGCGTCGACTGTCAGTGCGCATGCTCCAAATTCTGTCAGTGAACGTCAATGACGTCAATCCCCATTCACGGACGTTTTACGCAAACGACGCAAACATTTTTAAATTCGACGCGATGACGACGGCCATACTTAACATAGGATACTCCACTAGGGGGCTGTTCTTTCTTTACGCCGCGTATCTCTTACGGAAACGTCGGAAAGTCACTGCGTCGGGCCCGAATAGCATCGTGAATTGCCGATTCTCGCTGATTAACATATTCTCGGCGTTAATCAGTGGGAACGCCCCAAGCGCCATTTTTAAAATTGCAGTTCCGATACGATGGCGAAATACAATTACGCCGCTCATATAGGAACTCCAACCCGGCGTTTCTTGTTTTCTGCTTACAGAAAACAGAAACGCCGGCTCAAAGTGAGAGTTAGGCTGGAGTATCACTGATACTCCAGCCTAACTCTACCTGAATCTGGCCCTATATGGACTTACATATAGAATAAATCTCCGCAGGAAGCCGTCGAAAAAAGTTATATAGCCTATAAAATTATGTTACCTGGCCGGCCTGGTAGGCTAGTAACAGGTTGTTTAAAACGTCTGAAAAATACAAAGAAAAAGATAGCCCTAATGACATAAGGCTATTGCAATATGATTGCAATAGCATTATTCGATTAGCATATATACACCAGTGTAAACTTTTATGTATTATTCCCTATGTATGTACTGTGATAAAAATGCCAATATCGTATCACTATTTTTTACAAAGTTCTGTATATCATTTCCTCTTTTTGTATACTTTCTACTTTTATGAATAAATATACCCATAGTTTTTTTACTATATCTACCTGTACCATCTAGCCCAGCCCAGCTTAATCCCCAGTTACATATTATCGGACGTTGGTACATTAGTACATTGGCATTCACAGCACTAGTCGCCCTGTGTTCTATGCATTTTTTATAGCTAGACCTATCTATATAACCCTAGATTTTAGTGGCTTAGTAACGGAACTGTAGGGGGGAGAAGGTGCAAGAGATGTTGAGGAGAGTCTGAAGACTCTTTACTGTTCAGGTAACATAAAACCATCCCTCATCTCTTTTGTTTGGTGGTCTGTAGTATTAAAAAGTAGTTCTGCATATAACAATGATTTATATTAAATATTCAGGTGGCAAAGGGGTTAGAGCTTTGAAAAGAGGACAGCATCATTTAACTGTTCCTAGGACATTCCTGCCTGTTACACATTAGTGAATCAGACCTTAAGGGGGAGAATTACTAAAACTGGAGCACTCAGAATCTGGTGCAGCTGTGCATGGTAGCCAATCAGCTTCTAACTTCAGCTTTGGAAATAAAACCTAGGAAGCTGATTGGTCACTATGCAGAGCAGCACCAGATTTTGCATTCACCAGTTTTAGTAAATCCCATATATGTCAACAGTGGCCCAAGTATTTGAAGTTACTTCAATCAGGTAGCCAGTATGGAAAATCGGTACATACAATTTCTTTACAACTGTGTACATGCCTACATATCTAAATCTGTTATATATGAGGTTTTCTGTTACTTAAGGGGTTTTATGGCCATTAAGTCAACTACTGCCTTAAGATTTTTGTAGCACATCCTTGTAAAGTCTAAAATCAGCCATAGATGGTTTGAATCTCAGCCGGGTTCCATGAACAATGTATAGGCAGTCTGAATGTTCCCAAGTTACTGTAATTGATTGATCAGCGTGTGGGTACCAGCCTGACAGATTTTACATGCAATTTTTGCTCATGAAAAAATGAGACTCCCTTAATACAGATGTGATTGAGCATGTGTTGTCAGGATGATTGAAGCGCATTATTTCTATTTTTACATTGTTATATGTAGCGCTACCCCCAGAGGAGCCACTGGTTAGATTTGGGATCTACTCTCACTAATTTAATCACCCCTCTTAAAGAGGCTTGAACTCTCCCTTGGCACACCAGACCAATGTAGAAATATTGTGGTCCCTGCTTGGTTGGACTCACAATAACACACACAAAATATACAAGGGAGAATAACAATATCGTTACCTGTTTCTCTCTGGTTAAGACTTCTAATGAATAAACACACCTCACATGGTTGGTATAGTAAAAGAGAAAATAACTTTACTTGACATATGGTAAAGGTAATAAAATGAGGCTTAAGTAACAGGTTTAACATACACAGTTAGTTATATGAAAGGGCCCTTTTTAAGAGTCAGCAAATGAGAGAGGAAAACTTGAAATAAACCGGTAATATTGTTAGACATAAGAATTACTATAGAAAAGAAAAAATGGAAGGTTTCCCCATATAGTGGGACTTTTAGGCAGCGATGTCAAAGCAGTAAAATATTGGTAACTGGTAACTGAGTAAAAAACATTTGTTTTTTGAAATTTGTTTTGTTATTCTTTGATTGATTTATACCTTTGTGATATATTTTGCACAGATAATTATCCCCCTGAAGAGACCCTCAATGGTCGAAACGCGTCGGGGATCAACATTGTACTACAATATGGAATATTTGATGTATATTTATTATATGTAATGATTTTACCGAATGTACCATGGAATGTGATAACTTGCCAATCTATTTGCTTTTACATTGTGACCTATATATTGCTATATCTAAGCTTGTTTATGAGCTATTAAATGTATTGTTTTTTACTCAGTTACCAGTATTTTACTGCTTTGACATCGCTGCCTAAAAGTCCCACTATATGGGGAAACCTTCCATTTTTTATTTTCTAACACTTTCGGGGCGAGCAGCTCTACCATCTCTGCAACATGTGTCATTCCCTTGTTCTCTAAGAATTACTATAGGCAGTCTATGCTTGCGAGCTTCCCCTAGTGGGCAATTCTGTAAAACGCTAGTGCAGAAGTGCGTGGCCAGGCCTTGCTCAAACAGCTTCAGGAAGATCCTGCAGGGTGAAGTCTATGTTGAGAACGTTGGTGCACTTATTTAGATTTGTAATACAAAAGGGGAGCAAATTAAACTTAGTCAAAGGGGTATGATGAACTCAATTTAAAGAATACAGGTGCTGGTGAACCGATCGTCCAGTCAGCATCAGTTAATCCTGCTAGCGTGACTTTAGGCGTCATCATTAAAGTAGTGAATAGTACGTGACTCTGTCTGAAGGATTTCTATCAACTTCTATACTGAGGGGAATATTGAAACTTGGGCAGGTGCCCTCTCACCCGAACAATTCAGTCCGCCTGCGGCCTTCACGGGAATGTGCCAAACAGTCGCAGCTCCGAAGCACACACAACAGCTCTCCGTTGATATGCTGATCGGCTGGCGAGTTCCTCCGGTCTTCTGGAAGCACTAGCCGAAAGGCACTTGGGCCTGTTCCTCTCCAAATGGTGAGTCTCTGGACGGGTCCCCTCTTAGGCTTTAGGCCTAACCGCTTGGCTATGGAGCTCTTTCTCTTTCAGAGGGAAGAAGGCAGGTCCCAAGAGACCTAAAACAGCTCCACCCCGTACTTTAATAACCTCCCCAAGAGGTTATTAGGCTGTGCGGAGGCGTCATGTGCTCCAGGAGGGCAAGGCATTGTGGGAAGTGTAGTTCAGTCCTAACAATTGTCAATGGAGTCCGTTTCTCCTAGTACCTCTAATCCCACAATGCGTTGCTTCTTAAAGGAAAAATAAACATATGTGTCAACGTGACAGGAACTCCAGCGGGGATTTAAGTTTATATCACTATCAGTAGTTTGTGGTATATGACCCCGCTACATATATAAAATTAAATAGTTCTACTCACAATAATGCAGAATCAGTGGGAGCCTTGAGTGTGTCCCTTGCCATGTTACCTGCCTTCAGATTGGGATTGTCACTTGCTGCGTCACCTGCCACCAGATGCAGATTGTCACTTGCCACGTCTCCTGCCACCAGATGCTGATTGTCACTTGCCACATCACCTGCCACAAATTGCGGATTTTTTCTTGCCACGTCAGCTTCCACAAGTTTCGGATTGTCATTTTCCATGTCACCTGCCACACGTTGAAGATTGTCGCTTGCCACGTCACCTGCCACAAATTGCGGATTGTCACTTGCCTGCCACTAGATGCTGATTTTTTCTTGCCACGTCACCTGCCACACGTTGTGGATTGTCACTTGCCATGTCGCCTGCCACCAGATGTGGATTGTCACTTGCTACATCATCTGCCACATGTTGCGAATTGTCAACTGTCACAAATTGCGGATTGTCACTTGCCACGTCACCTGCCACACGTTGCGGATTGTCACTTGCCACGTCACCTGCCACAAATTGCAGATTGTCACTTGCCACGTCACCTGCCACACGTTGCGAATTGTCACTTGTCATGTCACCTGCCACACGTTGCGGATTGTCACTTGCCACGTTGATTTCCACCAGATGCGGATTGTCACTTGCCACATCACCTGACACAAGGTGCAGATTGTCATTTGCTGTGTCCCAGAGTGAAGGCAGGCAGCAGAGAGATGATGTAATCTCTCTGCTGCCCGTGGCTTTACAGTAATGGCGGAACTGTGGTGATGTAGGGCGGGTGGTGAAATATGATGCCATCTCTCTGCTCACCCACACACCAACCTGCTGACTGGCCTGCCTGCCCGCTCACCTACCAACTGGCCTGTTAGTCCTCTCACCCACCGACCCCCAGACTGACAATGCTGCTGTTCAAATGTGCCCCTGTTCTCCTTCATCCAGAGTGGGCACATGAGGTGTTCTACTGGTAACTAGGTGAAAACAGAGGGCAAAAAAGTCTAAAAAAAAAACGAATGACGGCACCATATTTAACCACTTCAGACCTGCGCTACCGTCGAATGACGGCAACAGCGCGGGTCTGAATATCCAACATGCCGTCATTTGACGGCATCTCCTTTGGGCGTTCCAAGTGCGCGCTGTAGAGCGCGCTGCGGGGAAGCCCTGTGTTGTCCGTGTCCCTTGGACACGGCCAATCACAGATCGCGGCGAACGGCCAATCAGAGTGGCCGTTTGCGATGCGATCTGTGGGCGAATGAGAGATGATCTCTAGTGTTGCTCACGAATATTCGAATTGCGAATATTCGCTACGAATATTGCATATTCGAGTATTCGCGAATATCGCGAATATCGCGGCGAATATTCGCTATTTCGAATATTCGAATGTTTTAATTTTTTTTTTGGAACAGATCACATCCTAGAGATCCCCATCGACGTCTAAAAGCATTGCTGGTATGATTAGAGACCTTGAGTAGCTGCAGCGCTCATTTTATATTGCCGAAAAATCGCAATGCGATTATTCGGCAAATAGCGATATCGCGCGATTACACGAATATTCTGAGCCAATCAGAGTACTCCATTCCGCATTTCTCGAAATTTCGAAATTATTTTGTATTGTAATATATCACGAATATTCTGAGCCAATCAGAGTGCTCCTTCCGCATTTCTCGAATATTCGCAATTATTTTGTATTGTAATATATCACGAATATTCTGAGCCAATCAGAGTGCTCCTTCCGCATTTGCCGAATATTCGCAATTACACCCCCACTCCATTCCGCCTCGACGCCACCTGAGCCAATCAGAGTGCTCCTTCCGCATTTCTCGACGCCACGAATATTCTGAGCCAATCAGAGTGCTCCTTCCGCATTTGCCGAATATTCACACGAATATTCTGAGCCAATCAGAGTGCTCCATTCCGCATTTCTCGACGCAATAGCGAAAAATCGCAATAGCGAAAAATCGCAATAGCGAAAATTCGCAATAATTTAATTTCCAAAAAATATCACGAATATTCGTATTTAGCGAATATTTCTCGAATATTCGACTATATATTCGAGATATATCGCGAAATCGAATATGGCATATTCTGCTCAACACTAATGATCTCATAGATCATCTCTCATTGCCGTTTTACACAGAGACAGCGTCCTGTCTCTGGAGAGGAGGAGCCAGATCTGTGTTCCTTCCTACATCCCCCAGTCACCCCCCACTCCCCCCTCATTAAGAACACACCTAGGATACACATTTAACCCCTTCCTCACCCCCTAGTGTTAACCCCTTCAATGCCAGTCACATTTATACTGTAATTAGTGCATATTTATAGCACTGATCCCAGTATAAATGTGAATGGCGCCAAAAATTTGTCAAAAGTGTCCGATGTGTCCGCCATAATGTCGCAGTACCAATAAAAATCGCAGATCGCCGCCATTTCTAGTAAATAAATAAATAATAAAAAATAATAATTCTCTCTCCCTATTTTGTAAGCGATATAACTTTTGCGCAAACCAGTCGCTCATTGCGATTTTTTTTTTCTTTACCAAAAATATGTAAAAGAATACGTATCGCTCTAAACTGAGAAAAAAAAATGTGTTTTTTTTTTTTTTTATTGGGATATTTATTATAGCAACAAGTAAAAAATATTGTATTTTTCTTCAAAATTGTCGCTCTTTTTTGTTTATAGCGCAAAAAATAAAAACCGCACAGGTGATCAAATACCACCAAAAGAAAGCTCTACTTGTGGGGAAAAAAGGACGTAAATTTTGTTTGGGAGCCACGTCGCACGACCGCGCAATTGTCAGTTAAAGCGACGCAGTGCCAGAAGCTGAAATTTCACCTGGGCAGGAGGGGGGTGTAAGTGCCCAGTATGCAAGTGGTTAAGGATTGATAAGCTGCAATATATTATATTTTTGGTTTGGGGTTTAATGCCACTTTAATCTGTTCTACAGGCAGCATGGCTCCTGCACATATTTTTCAAACTGTGGGGGTCTGGATGGGGGTGTACCAGCTAAACCTGACTAAAGGTCTACAGGCATGTTGTACTTACTGAAGCTATGATATCTTCTAGCTCCCAAATCAGGAGAAGAGACTCAAAATGACCACACTAGGTTGGATCTGCTTCTGCCACTAGCGTGGTGAGTTTGAAACAGCAATCACAGTTGGATGGCAGGATCACCAGGTGTTTACTAAAAAGATAGGATAAAAAGACATTTAATATAAACCAAATATATAATAACACAAGACATGAATCTAATCGTATTTTTTGGGGGGGTAACATACACTTTATGGTGCTATCTGTAATTTACTTCAGCACCTAGAAAAAGCATGTAGGACAGGGCTTCAGACATTTCAGACTTTGCTTGCTGGCTACAATCTGCTTCTAAATTAGAACCTTCCTTGGTAATGAATTCAGAATCATAATGGCAGCAATATTAGCTCCAATATTTCTGTCCACACAGATGCCCTTTATATAGGAGCATCAGGTCTACCCAAACCCAATCAAAAGTCATCCCTGGTCGATTTTGTCCTTTGAGTTTATTGCATGGAAAGAAGAGTTTTTTATTTTATTTATTTTTTTATGTTTATTACAAGTCCACAACGGTATTGGAATACTTATATCCAACATCTCGTTTGTAAATAATCACTTCACTCTCTCACAAGGCAAATAACTTTCCAGAGTTTTTAAAAGGTTTTAAAAACCGAACAAAAAAAAAAGAAAGAAAATGACTGCCTACTTGATTAGTTCAAATGGATAGGGATAATACATAGTTAGCATGAATATAACTGTTCTATGTTTGATAGCTGACATCTGCTCTAAGAAAGTGTATACTAATAATCTCACTTTATTTAGAATGAAAAATGTTGTATGGTGAATTATTAAATAAGGATCACTGGTATCTTGAAGGCTCTGACAGCACACCGATTATTATTTCAAGTTTTGAGTTATAGATTTACATATTGAACCTGGCACTTCTTCTGATTTTGTTGAAAGCTTTTACACCTCACAAGCGGGCTTGAGTGTGGACGTAGGATTTGTGACACTTATCAGACATAAAATTTTACTGCCTTTGGTAATTTATTATGTATGCTAAATACAGAGAATTACATTGCAGTATGGAGGGATCCCTAGGACTTTGTGAGCTGGGTAGGATTACAGTGATACTTGCTATTAAATTCTCAAGCTTTGAAACCTGAATTGTCCTATGAAAACGGATATTTGTAGACCAACAGTTCATGCAAGATGAGTTATTAAAAAAAAAAAAAATGTAATTCAACCACTTAAAGTCCTGGCCAATTTTCTCACATAGGTAATAAAATCAGCATTATTTTGCTGGAAAAGTACTTAGATCCCCCAAATATTATACAGTTTCTGAAAGCAGAGGCTGTGGAGAATAAAATGTTGGTTGCTGCAATTTTTTTTTGTCACGCGATATGTGGGCAGCCATTTATCAAAAGCAAATTTTCTAAAAAAAAACAAAAAAAACACATAAAGAGTTTCTAAAGCCTAAACATTTTTTACCTTAACCACTTGCTTACTGGGCACTTAAACCCCCTTCCTGCCCAGACCAGTTTTCAGCTTTTAGTGCTGTCACACTTTGAATGACAATTGTTTTATTATTTTTTTTTTTTATTGTTTGTTATATCATTTTGAAAACAGGTATTTTTTTTCCTTCATTGATGTGCGCTGATGAGGTGGCACTGATGGGCACTGATAGGCTGCACTGATGTGCACTGATATGCTTCACTGATAGGCACTGGTAAGGAGGCACCGATGGGCACTGATAGGTGGTACTATTAGGCACTGCTGAGGTGGCACTGATGGGCAATGATAGGTGGCACTGATGGGTGGCACTGATAGGTGGCACTGATGGGTGGCACTGATAAGCAGCACTGATGGGTGGCACTGATGGGCACTGGTAGGTGACACTGATGGGCACTGATGGGTGGCACTGATAGGTGGAACTGATGGGTGGCACTGATAAGTGGCACTGATGGGTGACACTGATAAGTGGCACTGAAGGGCACTGGTAGGTGACACTGATAGGCAGCACTGATTGGTGGCAATGATGATGAGGCACTGAGGGGCATTGATTGACAGCACTGGTGGGCATTGATAGGTGGCACTGGTTGGAAAAGGTAGGTGGCACTGTGGGCACTGGTAGATTGCACTGGTGGACGCTGATAGGTGGCACTGGTGGGTACTGGCAGGTGGCACTGGTGGGCACAGATGAGGCAACCTCGGCTGTTTGTGTGAGAGACCGATGTCCCTCTGACAGAAGTCGGTGATCAGCTTTTTTCCCCTCATGCTGATAGCGTGAGGGAAAACAAATGCTGATTACCGATCTTCTGTTTACATCACAGGATGTCATTGGCTGACAGCTGATCAGGTGGTAAGGGTCTGGCTATAGCGTGGGCGGGAAGAAGTTTATGTATTCCTTGCATTAAGGTAAAAAATGTTTAGCCATTGATTTTGGCCCCTCACCCCTCTTATACTTACTTGAGCCCCATTTGATCCAGTGCAGGGCACATCTGCCATTGGCTCCTAGTCCTGTCAATTAAAGACAGTGACAAGGGAGTGGGGGGCAGGATTTAGCAGTGGGGGTCAGGAACAAACACGCATAAGAGCCCCTGTGGGAAGCAACTTCCCATGGGTGCACTGGACAGCAAAAATATCCTTTACAAACACTTTAACCGCTTAACCTGCCGCATGTACAGTATATGTACGTCCACAGAATAGCATGTACAGGTAGATGGGCGTACATGTACGTCTCTGCTTTCTTGCGGGTCGGGGGTCCGATCGGGACCCCCCCGCTACATGCGGCGGGCGTCTTACCTCCGGGAGCAATCTGTGATGAGGGGGCGGCTGTTAGTTTTTGTCCACCTCCTCGTGATCGCTCCCAGCCAATCCGGCATCCCCCCGCCGTGTGACTTCCTCTGCCTGTGTAATGTAAACACTGGCAGAGGAAGTGATGTCAGCTCTCCTCTCGGCAGTATTTTCAATCCGATGAGAGGAGAGAAGACAACACAGTAAGTCGCACCAACACTACACTGACACCACACACATAGGCACATTAACCCCTTCAGATCACCCCCCCAGCCCCCTATCACAGTGTCACTGATTTCAGTGATCATATATTTACTGATCACTGCATTTAGTGTCAGGCCGCGTACACACGACTAAACAAATCCGTTCAAAGCGGTCTGACAGACGGCTTTGATCGGATTTGTCTCCTGGGATATGTTGGTTTGATCGTGTACACATGATCAAACCAAAATCCCCGCGGACAGACAGCGCGGTGACATGGCGGTGACGTTGATGCCGCCACGTCACCACTCCAGGAAGTAAAATACTTCCACGCATGCGTCGAATCCATTCGGCGCATACGGGAGATTTTTGTCCGCTGGTTAGGCGTACTAACCAGCGGACAGGTTGGACGGACGGGTTTCAGCAGACAGATTTTAAAGCATGCTTTAAAAATTTTCTGCTGGAAAAACCTGTCTGTTCACCCATATACACGATCAAATTTGTGTGCTGAAACGGTCCGTCGGACCGGTTTCAGCAGATAAATTTGATTGTGTGTACGGGGCCTCAGTGTGACAGTTAGTGTGACAGGCAGTTTGTGTTAGGTCCAGGGTAGCCCCGTACCCCCCCATATAAAGGTTTAACCCCTTGATCACCGTCCTAGTTAACCCCCTCACCCCCTATTGCCAGTGTCACAAACCGATCGGTTTTCTGATCGGTGTATTAGTGTCACTGTTGCCGCTAGGTAGCTATTTTTTTTTTTATATTGCGATTTATTTATTTTACTAAAGACATGTGGCTAAATACATTTTGGCCTAAATGTTTGACTAAAATTTAGTTTATTCGATTTCTCTAATAACAAAAAGTAAATTTTTTTTTTTTTTAAATGTCGCTCTATTTTTGTTTATTGCGCAACAAATAAAAATCGCAGAGGCAATAAAATACCATCAAAAGAAAGCTCTATTTGTGGTAAGAAAAGGACACAAATTTTGTTTGGAAGCCACGTCGCACGACCGCACAATTGTCTGTTAAAGCGACGCAGTGCCGGATTGTAAAAACGCCTTTGGGCATTTAGCAGCATATTGGTCCGGGGCTTAAGTGGTTAAATGTATTTTAGTGCACACAGACACAATACAATGTACAAGTGAAATAGGGGCGCTGAAGAAATTATGTTATATATAAATATACATGTACAAAGGTGCTAAAAATGGTGGGGTACTTAGGATGATCAGTGTGAACTAGCTGAATAAGCAATCACATGCATTGGAAGTGAATTACAACAGACAACAAAACTGTGATAGTACAAACAATTAATGCAATGTGCAGTGGACAATATATTGTCTAAAGTCCATATATAAAACTATTGCACCAGCAATAGTGTGCAATACTAAAGTTTAAAGTGCTCCGTGCTCAAAAGGTCTTCCAAATGATGGTTCCACCTTCACCAGAAAAGATCACCACAAGTGAGGATAGATGGCCCCTTATCAGATGATGTTGACCTATTATTTAAAATAAGGTCAATTGAGCTTTAAGAGTCAACTGCTTAACATGGACGATCCGATAACACTTGGTGGACATGTGTACAGGCATCATAAAAGAGAGAAAACAATCTCCATAGTGTAAAACGGTTTAATATATTAAAAATAAAATGACAGTGCGAGTGGCCTCTTACTTGTGGTGGTGCCCGTATCCCGGCACTGAGGCTGTAAGCTTATAGGGATAATGAAGAGAGCTGCGGTCGTTAGCTGTAAAGCCGGCGTGCATTCCACCGCCGTCGGCTAGGAAACCAGAGGACCGTACGTTTCGTTGTTGTCGTCATCAGGAAGCGTCCACGCTTCCTGATGACGACAACAACGAAACGTACGTCGAGGCGGTACCTGGGCACGCAATAACATACTAACTTCCGGTCCTCTGGTTTCCTAGCCGATGGCGGTGGAATGCACGTCGGCTTTACAGCTAACGACCGCAGCTTTCTTCATTATCCCTATAAGCTTACAGCCTCAGTGCCGGGATACAGGCACCACCACAAGTAAGAGGCCACTCGGCACTGCAATTTTATTTTTAATATATTAAACCGTTTTACACTATGGAGATTGTTTTCTCTCTTTTATGATGCCTGTACACATGTCCACCAAGTGTTATCGGATCGTCCATGTTAAGCAGTTGACTCTTAAAGCTCAATTGACCTTATTTTAAATAATAGGTCAACATCATCTGGTAAGGAGCCATCATTTGGAAGACCTTTTGAGTGCGGAGCACTTTAAACTTTAGTATTGCACACTATTGCTGGTGCAATAGTTTTATATATGGACTTCAGACAATATATTGTCCACTGCACATTGCATTAATTGTTTGTACTATCACAGTTTTGTTGTCTGTTGTAATTCACTTCCAATGCATGTGATTGCTTATTCAGCTAGTTCACACTGATCATCCTAAGTACCCCACCATTTTTAGCACCTTTGTACATGTATATTTATATATAACATAATTTCTTCAGCGCCCCTATCCCACTCGTACACAAGTTATAATCCAGCACTCTGCATTATCGAGGGAGCAGCTTTCACTTGCAACCAATTGCACCCCCTCCCCCCTTTCCTTATTTTTGGCGCGTGGTTCCCCTCAATTCTAAAACACAATACAATACCCATTTTTTTGGTAAAATATAAAGGATTATGTTCAGGGGTCAAGTCCTGGGGAAAAAAGTGTGGGAACTCCCACCCAAGATCCACTCCCCCACCAAAAAAAAAAAAAGATACGCTCATATACATAATTACTAAACCGCATGTTTTTTTTTCCGATCCACTGTACCTTAGTAGTCCTTTATGTTACTGGCCGCTTCCTGCATATGGATTCATCGGGTAGTGCGGACCTCCGCACTTTATCGGGTAGTGCAGAGGTCTGCCGCGAGTTATCGCGGGATTTAAAAAGAAGCAAGTTCTTTCTAAATAACTTGCGGCAGACCTCCGCAATGTCTCCCAGGAGATATTGCGGCATCGAGGAAGTGACGGAATACCCGCACACTACTTGATGAATCCATATACAGGAAGCGGCCAGTAACATAAAGAATTACTAAGGTTCGCCTGCCCCTGACAGTGACTCGAGCTGAGCATCGCCGCTTAGTGAAGGATTGGCTCGGGCAGCTTGGCTGCTCTCGGCTGCTCTAGTCCTACAAAGGGAACTGAGTTCCTGCTGTAAAAAAAGTACAGGAACTCCATTCCCACGCATTCCCGCAAGACTTGAGCCCTGATTATGTTACAGTGAGTAAATAGATACCAAACATGTGATGCTTCATTGGTGGTATTTGATCACCTCTGGGGTTTTTATTTTTTGTTCTATTATATTATATTTTATTATATTATATAAATATATTATATTTCTTTGTTTCTGCTACAAAACTTTGTAATAAAGTAAGTTTTCACCCTCACTGATGGCACTGATGAGTCTGCACTGATGGGCACTGAAAAGGCAGTACTGATTGGCACTGATGAGGTGGCACTGATAAGGTGGCACTTATATGCAGCACTGTTGGGCACTCATAGGTGGTACTGATGGGCAATGATGGGCACTCATAGGCAGCACTTATGGGCACTGATAGGTGGCACTAATGGGCACTAATAGGTGGCACTGATAGGTGGCACTGGAGGGCACGTATAGGTGGCACTGGTGAGCACTGTAGGGTACTGATAGGTGGCACTGATAGATGGCACTGATAGGCAGCACTGAAAATCCTTTACAATCACTTTAAATGCATTTTAGTGCACACAAACACAATGCAACACCCATTTTTGGGGTAAAATATAATGGATTATGTTACAGTAAGAAGTAAATAGATACCAAACATGTGGTATTTGATCACCTCTTGGGTTTTTATTTCTTGTGCTACAAATATATTGTATTTGTTTGTTTATGCTACAAAACTTTGTAAATAAGTATGTTTTCACCTTCACTGATGGGCACTGATGAGGCTGCACTGACGGGCACTGAAGAGGCAGTACAGATTGGCACTGATGAGGTGGCACTGATAAGGTGGCACTTATATGCAGCACTGATGGGCACTGATGGGCACTCATAGGCAGCACTGATGGAACTGATAGGTGGCACTGTTGGGCACTCATAGGTGGCACTGATAGTTGGCACTGTAGGGTACTGATGGGCGGCACTGATAGGCAACACTGATCAGAGGTGCTGGCAGGCATCACTGATAGGCACAGAGTGCCATCCCTAATGGGCATTGATTGCCATCCCTCGTGGGCTCTAGGGGGGCTTACCTGGTGGTCATGGGTGGGCATCCCTGCTGGGCATGGGTGGGCATCCCTGGTGGCTGGAGACATTTGAATAAACATATATATACATATATAGATAGTAAAACATATACAAATATACTGCCAACCTATGGCTAGGTATATGGACCTTTCTACAATCCCAGGCATGGTTGTGATAGAAATGTATTTTGTCAACCTAAAAGTAAACCTGTAATACCTGGCTGACAATAGACAGCCTTTGGTGTCAAGCCCAGAGCTCCATATACATCTTCAGAGTCTAGAACCATTGACACGTCTGTTCCGTCTTATGTTGCAGCCTCTTCACATTGAACCTAGTGTCCAGGCTTTTATTCCCTTTTAATCACTGCTCAGTTCACTTCTCACTTGACATATTCTTTTTATAGCCCCACAGGAGAAAATGGAGAACCTTTCTGAAGATTTCACATTTGCAGAGCATAATAGCATCTTAGAGCGGAGGTTCACCCTAAATATAAGATCTCCCATGTGATCCAGCATACTGGCGTCAGCGCCAGTATGCTGTTTTTTTTTTTTTTTTAATCCCACACTTACTGTATTATCCTGGAATTTCATTTTTTTCCCCCGCGGTGGACGGCGCCAGTATAGCGCGTCACATCTTCCGAAAATACTCAATATGGACTCGGGTAATCTCGGCGAAAATGCGGCGCCTGCGCACAGACCTAGGAGCTGACCGCAGGCGCCGTATTTCTCCGAGTCCTACGGCTATGGCGCGTCACGCCCTCCGAAATAGGACTCGGAGAAATACGGCGCCTGCGCAGTCAGCTCCTAGGTCTGTGCGCAGGCGCCGCATTTTCGCCGAGATTACCCGAGTCCATATCGGGTATTTTCGGAAGATGTGACGCGCTATACTGGCGCCGTCCACCGCGGGGGAAAAAAATGAAATTCCAGGATAATGCAGTAAGTGTGGGATTAAAAAAAAAAAAAACAGCATACTGGCGCTGACGCCAGTATGCTGGATCACATGGGAGATCTTATATTTCGGGTGAACCTCCGCTTTAATCACCAGATGTAATGGAAGTAAAGTCACACTTTATTGGTTGATACATTTCCTTGTTGCTTAAAAGCCTATCTATTAAAGAGTCTATTGGAAGCTTTCTGGAAATCCCTGAGGAAACACTGTCCCAGACCCTCCAGGACAAAAGAACTGCTTAATATCCTCAACTAGTAGGTTTCAGTTTCAATTTATTTTCAATCGAAAGGTGTTTCTTCTCTGACTGTCGCTGCAGAATAACCTTCAACTCCTGCTATAGAAGCCCTTTCTCTAGATTAAAATACCATTTCCAAACAATAGAGAACAAAACCTATGTCACCATACTACAGTGAGAAAATAGTATCAGTTAAAGACCCTGTTACACCTTCTTACTAGAGATGGGCCCAACCACCCGCTGTTCGATTCACAGCAGAACTTTTGAACATCGTAAATGTTGGGAACAGAATAACAAACCCTATTGAAGTCTGTGAGACCCGAACTGGAACAATCAAAAGTGACCATTTTGAAGGCTTATATGCATGTAATTGGGCATACAATGGTTATGGGGGTCTGGGATACTGCCCTGGGGTTCATTTATCAATGAAATTTTTTTTTTGAAAAAAACATAAGTTTTAAATGAGCAGCAATTTGCTGATCATTAACGTGAAACCATAAAAAAAAATGAGAAATAAAAATTTTAAATTACTTTAAATATAGTATAGATGCCTTTAATGTGGCACACATATACCATGTATAGAGCCTGCTGCAGCAATAATGACGTTTATAAAGCCCCCAAAAAAATGACATTTTCCATTCAAGCTTTTTTATTTTATAAACAACGACGAGTCTATATGATGAGACCACAATTGTGTGCATTTTCTGGATACATTTTTGGTTTCTCTTTCGCAGGCTTTGGATAGAAATAACAGGTGTGGAAAAATTGGGCTTTGGGCATTGGTGGTGATTTTACACATTAATGAAAGCAAGAATTGGCCTTTCTGTCAAAAATTAAAATGATATGCACCTGCAGAATACTTGGTCCTTGGGTGTCAGTGGTTCCATCACACTGTAACCATAAAAAAGAAACTCTTGATAAAAACAAGAATTGGCATTGCTGTCAAAAATTGTAATGATATGATAAAATCATTTTCTAGATGAAATCAAAACCCACAATGCTAGGCAGCCCAGACAGTCTTTCAGAGATTCCAGATCCATAAAGTACTTAATCAGCACATCGGCATCAGGGGCTTGATAGCTATGCTAATCCTGGACTAATTTATTCTAATAAATGTCAGCCGGTCCACGAAGTATATGGACAGATGCGCTATCTTATCTGTCACAAAGCCACACTGAGGTGGTCCCCTTCTCCATCAGTCCTCTCTTGACCAACAGAAGCCTCAAAACTACGTTTTCTACCAGACTGTAACCTACCAGAGTTGGGAAAGGCATTACATAAACTAATTTTTAAGGTGTCCTGAAGAGATTTTACCTTCTGCTACCTCTGTGGGGACAGGATGAGTTCTGGGACTTTCCCCTTGTATAACAGTGGTTAAGGAGAGTTGCCAACCAATATCCTTCTCCTTGATGCCACGTATTCTCTGGTCCTTTTGCAGGCCTTGAAAAATTAGGGAGCCCATGCACTGCAAGTTTGCAGAGGCATGAGAAGCAGACTCGTCAGGGTCACTGAGTATTACAGTATCTTTATTTTATTATTTTGCTGCAGCAGATGGGGCAGAGAAATTTGTCAGCTATAGTCTACAGCTGGTGAATGCAGGGACCTAGTGAAAATTTATTAAAGTCTAAGGGACAAGAACATGAAAAATCGAAAGTCCTAATTTTCACCACTTAAGGACCCCTCACTGTATATACACATCATTTTTTTTTTAAGATGGATATCTCGGTAACGGCAGCAGCTACCGCCACAACCGAGATATCCATCTTTTCAGTGAGCGGTCCTCTAAACGATAATGGTGGTCTCTGCAGCGGATTCACTGTGAGATAACCGTTATCGGCGGCGGGAGAGGGCCCCCTCCTGCCGCACTCACGCGCCCTTCACAGGAGCCGTTCGGCAGCAGCTGGGATACGAGTGAGGGAAACATGGCCCCCACCCGTCTCCATAGCATAGCAGGGCGGAAGCGACGTCAAAACGTCACTTCCGCCCATGCTTCTTAAAGGGACATTTTCTTGTTGTAATTTATTCAAATGACAATTTTTTTAAATTTTTTTTGCACTTTAGTCTAAATATGGGATCTTTTTGACCCCAGATCTCATATTTAAGAGGACCTGACATGCTTTTTTCTATTACAAGGGATGTTTACATTAATAATTCTAGCCCTAGACCTCCTCTGTAACTCAAAAGATGCAACCTATGGAATTCTTTAAACGTGACACATGGAGATTTTTAAGGGTAAAAGTTTGACGCTATTTAATCACCACTGGGTTGCACTTTTCTTCGTTTCTGTTATAACATTATATTATAACATTATAACATTTTGCAAATTATGACTTTTTCTTCATAAATTTTGGTCAAAATGTATACTGCTACATATCTTTGGTAAAGGATAACCCAAATCATTGTATATTATTTGGTCTGTATGAAAGTTAAAGAGTCTACAAGCTATGCTGCCAATCACTAAAAATTGAAATGCCAGGAAAGTACAAATACCCCCCAAATGAACCCTTTTTGGAAAATAGACATTTCAATGTATTTAGTAAGAGGCATGGTGAGTTTTTTGAAGTTGTAATTGTTCCCACATTTCTTTGCAAAATAAAAAAATCAAAATATTTTTTCACAAAACGTGAAGTTATTTCTTACAGCATAAGCATACTTCAAATTACACCCCAAAACACATTCTGCTACTCCTCCTGAATATGGCGATACCACATGTGTGAGCCTTTTTTACAGTCTGGCCACATACAGAGGCCCAACATGCAGGGAGCACCACCAGGTAGTCCAGGGACATAAATTGCACATTTATTTCTTGACTACCTCTTACATTTTTGAAGGCCCTGGAACATCAGGACAATGAAAATCCCTAAAAAATTACCCCATTTTGGAAAGCAAACACCCCAATGTATATCTGTGAGGCATAATGAGTCTTATGTAATTTTCCCCACAAGTTTTTGGAACATGTAGAAAGAAAATGAAAACACATTTTTTTGTACACAAAGTTGTCCATGTATAAGTTATTTCTAACACATAGCATATACAAAGCAAAAATGACATCCCAAAATACTTTCTTCTACTTATCCTGAGTATGGAGATGCCACATTTGTAAGACTCTTCCACAATCAGGCCATGTAGAGGCCCAACACGCAGAGAGGACCATCGGGTGTTTTAGGGACATCTAAAATCCTCATCATCAAATCTAATTTGACTACCTATTACACTTTTATGAGGCACTGTAGTGGCATGGATGTGACATAGTTAAGCACTTATGCCGCGTACACACGATCAGTCCATCCGATGAGAACGGTCTGATGAAGCTAACTGATGGTCCGTCGCGCCCACACACCATTAAAAAAACGATCGTGTCAGAACGCGGTGACGTAAAACACAACGAAGTGCTGAAAAAAATTAAGTTCAATGTTTCCAAGCATGCGTCGACTTGATTCTGAGCATGTGTGGATTTTTAACCAATGGTTCGTGCCTACTAACGATGGGTTTTGACCTATCGGTTAGGAATCCATCGGTTAAATTTAAAGCAAGTTGGCTTTTTTTCCGTACATACATAAAAGTACTTAAAAAATACTTATAAATTCCCCCCTCCTCAAGAGAACCCTCAGTTTATTATTTTACTTCTCCTTCCCTCTCTTCCCCTCCCACTCCCCCCCAACTCCACCCTCCACCTACAAGTGGTTGAGGGAGATAAGGGGAGAGGAAAAAAAAAAGGGGGGAGAGACAGCCTCCCTATTTCTTAACTTTATAAATCCCACCCCCTTATGGCCCCGTACCGTATAAAAAGGAGGGAATTAATTTATTTTTTATTTTTTGTGTTTATTGTGTGTTGAAATGTTGTATGTATTGTGGTATATTATAAAAAAGATAAGAAGCAATTATAAAAAAAAAACATTCTAAAAAAAAAAAATTGGCTTTTTTTAACCAATGATTAAATAACCGATGGCGCCCACACACGATCGGTTTTGACCGATGAAATCAGACCTTTCTCATTGGTTTAACCGATTGTGGGTACTCGGCCTTATGTAGCATGGATGTGGCACAAATGTGAACTGATGTGGCATGGATGTGTACTGCTGTAGCATGGATGTGTACTGATGTAGCATGGATGAGTAGTGATGTGGCATAGATGAGCACTGATGTAGCACGGATGAGCACTGATGTAGCACGGATGAGCACTGATGTGGCAGGACTGGGCATAGATGAGCATGAATGAGGCATGTCTGGGCATGAATGAGCATGAATGAGGCATGACTGAGCATGGATGATACATGGGTGGGCATGGATAAGCATGGCTGAGCATGGATGAGCATGGTTGAGCAGGGCTGGGCATGGATGAGCATGGATGAGCATGGCTGGGCATATCTGTGCACGGCTGGGCATTGATGAGGCTGCCTGAGCATGGCTGGGCACGAATGGGCACAGGTGAGCATGGCTAAGCACAGCTGGGCATGGATTTAGCATTACTGAGCACAGATGAGCATGGCTGAGTATGGCTAGGCATGGCTAAACATAGACCTGTGCACTGCCATTTTTTTTTCGGTCGTTCGGGTTATTCGTTATGATCGAAATTCATAAATTCGTAAATAGTAAAATCTAAAAATTTGAAAGACTAGCTAACTAATAATAACTAATTATTAAATTATAGGTATTGGAATTTCCTTTCAAATTTGGCTGTTAGTGAACAAATACAAATTTATCCGAAGTTATGATTTATCCAAAATAACGAATGGAACGGAACAAATAAATAATAATAATAAAAAATTGTTATTATTGTTATTTGTTTAGATACAGCATTTGAAATTTCAGGTAATTTGTAACTTCGGAATAAATTCGTATTCCTTATGTTCACTAACAGCCAAATTTGAAAGGAAATTCCAATACCTATAATTTAATAGTTAGTAATAGTTAAGTTATTATTAGTTTCCAAATTTACGTCACTGGGTGGCCTTAAGTTGGATATATAGGAGCTATCAAGGTGAAGAGAGAGTAGTCGGTGGGAGGCATACCGTTTTTATTTTTGCTATTATTCAGGTCCGTTAGGTGGCGTAATTGACAGTAGATTTACATTGTGGGGCACTTTTTTTCTTTTTTTTAATAAAGGATTTGTCAAAACTGTCTCTTGGGGTATTTACTATTTTGACACTTTTTTGGTGAATGGGTAGGAGTACGATTTACCCATTCAGATGGAGGGGGCAGGATCTGAGGGTGGGTTCTGTTAAAGGGGGCTTCCAGATTCCGATAAGTCCCCTGCCCACAGCCCATGACAACCACCGGCCCATGTTGAGGTAAAGAGGCCTGGTATGGTTCGGGGGAGTGCTTTTTTTTTGGGGGGGGGGGGGGGTCCCATGCCAATCATTTTAAAAATTTGGCATGGAGTTCCTCTTAAATTCTATACCAGACCCAAAGGGCCTGGTATGGATTTTGGGGGGGGGGGACCATATGCTGTTTTTTTTCTTAATTCTGTCATAGGGTTCCCCTTAACCACTTCATCACAATGTATTATAAACTCTGCACAGGTGATACACTGGGGATAAATTATAGCGACACGGCGGAATACCGCCACATATCCTTAGCGGAGATAACTTATAGATATGAGTACCAGGGCGAGGGGGGCTAGGGGGGGGACCTCCTCGACCCCTCGTCTGAGCCAAAGTCCAGGGCCAATGAACAAATACGTAACACAGGGAACAAACGGGAGAGAGAGGGAAAAAAAGAAGGACAAGACAAAACTAGCACCAATTAATCCCAACAGCTTATCAGATCCAGAACCTCAATCGGAGATGGCGATAGACTGCGACCATGAAACAGCTATAATTCCTGATATAGAAGAACAACTAACAGTTTTGGCACTACCAACAAAAACTGAAATGCAGGAAATGTTCGCAGCCTTAGAAAAAGTGCTGTCAACCCAAATGGAGAGAATGGAGAGAAACATGGGATTCATGCTAGAAAGATTGGAGGAAGTGGAAAAAAAAACAGATCACAACTTTAACACCATCAGAAAATTGGAAGCGGAACTATCAGAAATAAAAAAACAGCAAAGGGAACAGGCTTATAAAGTAGAAGACCAGGAAAACAGGGACAGACGAAAAAATATTAGGATACGCGGAGTCCCCGATTCTTTACAGTCAGAAAACCTCCCAGAAATTATTCGGAGAATATGTAATCCAATACTTGACAGAGATATAACAATACCACTAAAAATAGAACTTGCTCATAGGATAAAGAAACCCCGGGAAATCCCCCAGGATAAACCCCGAGACATTATAATAAGATTTGAAAGCTGGGAGGACAAAAACCAACTATGGAAAAACCTGAGAGGGAAATCCCCAATAAAATTTGAGGAACACAATATCCAAATATACCAAGATCTGTCACAAGAGACACTTAGAAGAAGAAGGAACTTGAAGCCGCTACTACGGGAGTTACAAGACCTAGAAATACAGTATAATTGGGGATTCCCGGCATGCCTAATAGCTAGAAAAGAGGGGGTTATGGCGAAATTGAGATTTTTGGAAGAAATACCTGAATTTTGTCAAAGATTGGGAATCCTAATTCCTAAAGAAGGGAGGTGCTGAAACTAGAGGGGCGAGGGAGAGGGAGGGAGGGAGGGAGGGGGAGGGTAATAATAATAATAATATCTGTTACTCAAGATGAAGTATGCTTATGGGCCGCTGGGTACAGTGCTGCGGAGACACCGGGGCCCAGGAGCTCTAGTCCGCCCCGAGAAATTCCCCTTGGGATAAGGGGAATAGAGGAGACGCCGAATTGTACTCCGCCTCAACCTATAGGGAGCATCCTTGCACATAGGAATGCAAGTGAAGATGCTTCGAGGAAGGTCCTTTGGGCCAAGAGTCCATCAAGGGAAAGGGGGGAGGGGAGTATGGGGGGCGGGGAGGGGAGGACGGGGTGGGGGGAGGTGGAGGAGGGGGGGAGGGGGGTGGGGGGGAGGGAGGGCCAGGGGGGGGAGGAAGGGGGGAGGGGGGCGGGAGGGCTGAGAGAAGTGGAAATATAGGATCGGGCGATTACCAGATTACAACGAGAAGATGGAATAGTGAGGGAAAAATAAATAGAGAACAAAAATATATACATGACTAAGGTAAATATAATTACCTATAATGTAAGGGGCCTTAGTTCTCCACGAAAAAGACACATGATCTTAAAAGAGACCGACAGATTTTCCGCTGATGTCGTTTTTCTCCAGGAGACACATATAACCCTTGACTCAAGAGTGAGGCTTAATTCTCGGGCATTCCCAACATGGTACTATGGAGACTCCCCGCAGAGGGGATCTAGAGGAGTAGCCATAGGGATAGGAAAAAACCTACATTTTTCAGTTGCTGATAGGATAGTGGATCCTGAAGGTCGCTATATGTTCTTAAGAGGTTCCTTAAATGGCAAACGATATACGCTGGCCAATGTTTACTGCCCAAATAAACATTCACAGAAGTACTTAGCAATAATCCTGAACAAACTAATGGAATACAAACAAGTAAGCGTGATCCTAGCTGGTGACTTTAACTTCACCCTAGATATACAATTAGATAGAATATCGACTGTTAACATAGGAAATACTAAGCAACAACAATTAGTGAAAAAAAAACTTTATAAGAACCAGTTAATAGATCCTTGGAGGGTTCTCAACCCAACTAAAAAAGATTATACATTCTTTTCTACAGTACACAACATGTATTCAAGACTAGATTATATAATGGTAGACCACGAAACCTTGGAGCATGTAGTCAATGCCGCAATAGGGGTAGTGACAATCTCAGACCATGCCCCGGTTATGGTGAGCATCCTATTCCCAGAAATAGAAGAGAGAAGGGGACCCTGGAGATTAAATGAGGAATTAATAGAAGATACAGAAATCACCGATATGATAAGAACAGACATAGATGAATATTTTAAGATCAACAATACCCCTGATGTAAGCACAGCAACTATCTGGGAATCCCATAAGGCCACCATCCGAGGAAAATTAATTTCCTTAGGAGTAAAAAAAAAAAAGGAAAGAGAAGCAAACAGAAATAGAATAATTAAAGAGCTACAAGACCTAGAAACTAAACATAAAAATCAAAAAAACAACAAAAAAGGCTACCAGGAACTGTTATATAAGAGCACCCAATTAAGAGATCTAATGGAGATTGAAACTAGGAATATTTTTAAAAACGCCATGAAAGAAAGGTATCTCTGGGGTAACAAACCAGGGAAGTACCTGGCTAGGATCTTAAAAGAAAAGAGAAATCTAAACTATATAGAAAAAATAAAGGATCAGGAAGGACAGATGAGGTTTAGGACGCCCGAGATTGCCGAAGCCTTTCGGACGTTCTACACTTCACTGTACTCTATTAGGAAAGATGAGACACAAGAAGAAAAGGCAAACAGAGAAGAAAAAATAAGAGAATATTTATGTGAAGCCAATCTAACAAAACTAACGCATGAAATAGCGGAAACTTTAGAAGATCCAATTACACAAACAGAAATCAGTCAAGCTATCCAAGCAACCCCAGGGGGGAAAAGCCCAGGCCCAGATGGACTGCCAATAAAATATTATAAAAAATTTAAAGAGACATTAATCCCAGAAATGTGTATTTACTTTAATAAATTAGGGGGAATAGAAGAAGTAAGGAAAGAATCTCTCCTTGCTAATATTGCTATCATAGCCAAACCAGGAAAAGACAAGACTCTTTGTTCTAATTATCGCCCAATAGCATTGTTAAATGCTGACATAAAAATCTTTGCAAAGATACTGGCAACTAGGATAAAACCATATATGCCAGATTTGATAAGTCCAGACCAGACGGGATTTGTACGTGGCAGAGAGGGGAGGGATAATAGTTTAAGAACACTACTATTGCTCCAAGATGGTAAGAGGGCGGGACCCCCAGCCGTACTCATGTCATTGGATGCTGAAAAAGCATTTGACAGAGTCGACTGGGGGTTCATGATGGAAACATTAAGAAGTATTGGAATAGGCCCTAGATTCATGAAATGGGTAGGAAATCTATATAAGTCTCCGTCGGCAAAAGTAAAGGTAAATGGGAGGGAATCTTCGGCGATAGACATGATGAATGGCACAAGGCAGGGATGCCCGCTCTCCCCCCTCCTATATGTAATAGCGCTGGAACCACTGCTGTGTAAGATTAGGAACAACCTTGATATAGGGGGGGTGAGAGTTGGAGACGAGGAACAGAAGCTGGCAGCATACGCAGACGATGTCCTCCTTTACGTTACCAAGCCTAAAATATCAATCCCTAACATACTAGAGGAAATAGGAAGATACGGAAGACTCTCCAACTTCAAAATAAATCCAGTAAAAACAGTAATTATGAATATAGGAATCGACCATAAGGAGGAGGAGGATTTACGTAGAACCTTTCCCTTTACGTGGGAACAAAAATCGCTCACTTATTTGGGGGTAAAGATAACTCCCAACGTAGGCGGCCTCTTCGAGGCAAATTACATCCCCCTCCTCAATGAAATAAGACGAGATATAAAAACTTTTTCCCATAAACAAATTTCCTGGATGGGGCGGATCAATTTATTTAAAATGACCCTTCTACCAAAGATAATTTATAAATTCCAAATGCTTCCAATAAATGTCCCACAGAGTTTCTTTAAGATATTAAAAACTATAATTTCAAAATTTATATGGCACAATAAAAAACCCAGAATAAGCTATACAATCTTAACTCGGGGAAAAAAAAGAGGTGGATTGGCACTTCCAGATATCACAAGATATTACCAAGCCGTAGTTTTAGCAAGGTTAGTCGAATGGTCAAATAAGAATTCAGTAAAAAAATGGGTCCATATGGAAAACGCGTTAAGTAACCACCATCTTAACACAAATATATGGATTCCACCTAAATATAGAATAATTAACCCAAACACACATAGTATCACAAAACAGGTTTATAAGATATGGGACCTAGCACACAGGAGGGAAAAATGGGAATATAACTCCCCATTAATTCCATTAGCAAACACAAATTTATTTGCACCTGGAAATAGGACAAAATTTGGAAAAAAATTAGGTAGTAAAAGATTAGGGGATATTGTGGCACAAGGAAAAATAAAAAATAAAGAATTGATACAGGTAGTAGAAGGGGCACAACAAATAACTGACTGGGAATACATACAACTAAAGCACTTCGTACACACACTTCCAGCACCAATAAGAGAAGATACAGCACAAAACTCTATAGAAAAACTTTGCACGCGGGGAGAACCACTACAACACGGAATTGCTAAGATATATAAAATTCTTACAGAAATTGGGACAAAAGAAACTCTACAATGCATAGAGGCATGGGAGAAAGAAATTGGAGAAAGAATAGAAGAAGCACAAATGACCAGAGCGACCTTCAACTACGCAAAAGATATAACAACAGTAGAAGCCAATTACAAATTTATGATGCGTTGGCACTTGACTCCTGTCAGACTTAATAAAATATCTCTAGTAAACTCTCCCCTTTGTTGGAGGAATTGTAACCAAATAGGGACCGCCCTGCACATATGGTGGGAATGCCCGAGAATTCAGGAATATTGGAAGGAGATTGTCAAATTAATAGAGGAAATCTCCGGAGAAAAGATCCCACTAGACCCCCTGTCTTGCCTATTCCACAGACAGGGCATAATAAAAGGGACAAAAAAAATATGCCTCAACATTAGCCCCGGTCCTGTTAAATGCAGCAAAGGGGCTGATTCCGAAATTCTGGCTCTACCCACATAAACCACCTCTAAAAGAATTTATACACAGGGTCGACCATATTGCAGAGATGGAGTACCTAAGAAGGGCCGATCTAGGAGAGGGGGAGGGAGACAGGGGTGGAAGGCTTTGGGATCAGTGGCGAACCTATAAAACATCTGAAAATTTTTCCCTTACACTAACAGAAATAAATCAGTAAAAGTTCTCGTCCCGATCCAATAAGGCAGAGATGAGAAGAAGCAGGGGGAGGGACACAATTAGGGGGGGGGGACAAATAAATATGTATGAGAGGAGTGGGAGGATATAGAGACCCAGGGAGGTAGGTGTTGTGGGGAGTAACGGGAGTTAATAAGAGCCATCATTTAGACTACGTGATGTTAGTGGCAAAATATACTTTTGTTTGAAAAATAAAGAATATATATAAAAAAAAAAAAGAAATATAGAGATCAAATAATAAAAGTATATAGAAACAACCACAAATGATGCAAATCTGAGGTGGAAATATGAAGGGCGGATTAATGATGAACCCCTCCAACACCTCAAAACCTTGGGTTATGTCTGATGTGAAAAAAATAAAAAATAAAAAAATAAACTCTGCACTGTATTATATATTGTGCACTGCAATATATACTTTGCACTGCGTTATATACACTACACTGACTGCACTATATACTCTGCACTGCATTATATACACTAGACTGACTGTACTATATAATCGGCACTGTATTATATATACTACATTGACTGCACTATATACTCTGCACTGATTTATATACACTACACTGACTGCACTATACTGTATACTCTGCACTGCGTTATATGCACTACACTGACTGCAATATATACTCTGCACTGGGTTATATATTCTACACGATTCGATCTTGCAGTGCATTATGGGGCGCATCGCGGCAGGCGAACATCCTGCAAGTGTTCCATATGTTCATTTGTTCTACGAACAAATAAACACCTGATGCTCACACTGAACAAACAGGCCTTGTAACTAGAAGTACACACCCAATCTTACCTGCCTAAGCAACTGCTACAGAATTAAAAAAGTGACAGGGCATCCTACTATCACATTTCTTAGCCCCCTTTCTAAAACCCTTCAAGGCCTGCTTTACCAGAATTTTTTTTGTAAAATCCTGGCTCCCCCGTTAACTAAACCAAAAGGCTAGTCCCGCCATTTTACAATCAATTGCCAAAACCAACACACCATTCTCATAATTCAGCAAATAAAATAAAGCAACGCAGTCACCACCCCATCACCAGCCACTTCACCTACCCGCTCCAACAGCCTCAACCACTCCTGCCAAACCTTTACATAAGCAGACTATGTCCTCACGCTCAAGGAGCTCCAGATCAATCCTGCAGTGACACCAATGCAATGTTCCACAGCAGCTGGGGACAAAGACATCCGTGTCGTTCCGCGCCCGATGCCAACTCCCGGAATCTGTTCCACTGAAACCAAGACAAAACATCAGCCACTGCATTCGTCGTTTCCGGGAATCTGCACAGCATACACAAAAGCGTTCATTTGCAAGCAACAAAACACCAGGTGCCGCAACAGACAGACAACCAGCGCAGATGATGCTGAGACTTGGGTAATGGCCTGAACCACCCTCAAATTGTCGCAATTAAGCCGTCTCTTCCTATTACGAAAGCATTCACTTCAGACCTCCACCGCAACAATAGCTGGAAAAAATTCCAGCAGGACAAGAGTTTTTAGAAACCCAGCCTCCCGCCAATTGTCCGGTCAGCATTGCGCACTTAATTTTTCCGCAAAGAACGCCACATATTCTGACGACCCGGCTGCATTAGTGAAAAATCATAATGATTAAGTGGCCTATCCATCCAAAGTGAATGGCCATTAAAGGAGTCCAGGAAAACATGCCAAACACGAACATTCTCTCTGTGTTCCCACGTCAGTGTAATAAAATAAGTTGAAGAAGAGACGCTCGCCATAGCAACCGACAAACGACGACAAAAAACTCTCCCCAATGACATGATCCTGTACGCAAAGTTTAACTTACCCAAAAGGGATTTCAGCTGGCGTAGTTGAATTTTGGATTTTTGAATTTTTGAATTTCGAATTTTGGAAATTTAAATTACCTAATTTTGAATTTTCTATTTTAACCTTGAGAGGGCCACGCTTATAATGCCAGACACAAAAAAACATTGCATCAAAAGCAGTATAGGACACAGAGCAGGCACCAGGGACATTTGCATCATTAACAGAGCTCTAGGGAAAGAAAGATGATGAATCAAAAAACTTTTTGGGGTTCTTGCTTGGAGACCACCCCCAATGAAGAAACCACCAAATCCTCCAACGGAGTGTGAGGGAAGGGGCCCCAAAGCCTTCCTTATACAGCATCTCAGAAACCACGAAAGGGTGTAGTAGAGCAAAACGTACATTTTTGGAAACGGGAGGAACATGAGTAAGCGAACATGGATGCTGAAAACCCTTGTTGAGCCCTGGTTCACACGATTCACACCTCGAACTCGCACGATTTCACTCCCGCTGGCAGTCCCGATTTCGGACGCGATTTAAGAGACATCTGTGCAGATGTCATTGTAAATTGCGGCCCAAAATCGCAAAAAGTAGTACAGGAACTACTTTTTGAAATCGGTGCAGCGCCGCAGATGCGGCGTCG
This sequence comes from Rana kukunoris, assembly GCA_029574335.1. Classification (NCBI taxonomy): domain Eukaryota; kingdom Metazoa; phylum Chordata; class Amphibia; order Anura; family Ranidae; genus Rana; species Rana kukunoris. The sequence continues at coordinate 254,974,898 of CM056051.1, read as the reverse complement.
CACCGATTAGGACGGTCTCATTGCCGACAATTGCCGGCAAATGCCGCCGATTTGGGATGCGATTTCACATGTGAAATCGCATCTCAAATCAAAGCAAATCGTACCCAGTGTGAACCTGGGCTAAAACCTGACTCCAGAAGCCGAGCAGCCGCCTGGCCCGGGTACCTATTTAGGAAAGGAAGCATAATTTTCACCTACACCGGAATCATATCTTTTATCCGAAGCCTCTCCGGGACGTCTCTTCCCCCTGTTTGAAGCAGTGAGACAGTGTGTGACCACCTCTGCAACCGGAGCACTCGTGTTTGAAACGACAACTGTTTTCAAACCTGCAGGCTCCCTTATTGTATTGCCAACAATAACCCCATCGCTTAGAGGCCGGGTGCCCTTGGGTATTTGAACAGGATCGTTGCTTTGCGCAGCCGTGCCATTCTGTCGACGTACAGTATATCTACAGGCGGCGGTCGGCAAGTGGTTAAGGAGGTAAATCCTTACGGTTAACAAAAGTTAAAACAGATACACCATTAAATTGCTTTATTTATATTGGAAAGTGAAATTTTATTTAGTTACACCTGGCATTACACTACCTATTATTTTAAAAGAAGTAACACATTTAAACCTTTAGTGGGATTCCCTGCTGTTTCTTAAACTTGCAGGATGAATCATTGAGTTCACTTTGACAAACTTACTTCTTACATTTGATTGTCCAGAAACAGAACGCCTGCCCTGAAAAAGGTTGTATGCTATTTTTAGTTGAAATATTTCTGGCTTTTAAGGCTGCTTTGTAGAATGGAACATTATGAAGCTTTGCTGAATGTTCTCTTTTCATAGCATTTATCGTGCGCATGTTCTCATTTTGTATCAGATGGGGCTGAGCAAGTTGTGTACTGATATTGGCTGGTGATGGGATAGCAGGATTTTAAGTCCCTAAGGCCCAGAAAGTTGAGTTAGGAATTTCTTTTTTCTTTTTCCAAGAGATATAACCATTAATTATCATGAGAAAAGCAAGCTGGCAGATATCCAGGTAGAAAAGACAGGAAAATAGTAGAAAAAAAAAAAAAAAGGATGAGCACAGTCAACAGGATAAATTCAGGGAAGGTAAAGAACATGCTGTACTAAAAAAACACTATAAATGAATAGACAGTTCGAGAGAAGCAGCAGATAAAAACAATGCAGGCCTGAGAACACTGACTGCCTTTTTATTAAATGTGTGCTATGAATTTCCACACATATGCAGTTGTTGTCATATATGAATAGCAGGCCACTGTATGTGAAAAGCTATTTCCTCCATCTGTTTACCATAGTACGAAACCTGTAATCTATTTTTTTCCATTAAGATATCCATTAACATGGTGATTCATAGTTGCCACAGTAGTCTAAAATGATTTCCAGGACATTTTGTTGTGCAGCCATCATAGCTAAGTTTGTCATGCATAGTACTGGCTTTAGTGGTCACAAATCACTACATACCAATTGTGGTTTATTAAAGCAATGTAAAAGGACATGTCAGTTAAAAAATGAACTGGTGGTTTTAACCCTTTCTTCTGCTGCCAGCAGGGGTTAAAAGTGCCCGGCTAGCGACCCAAAAGCGCCGCTAAAACAAGGGTAAATTGCAGCTAAAACTAGCGATTTACCGCTAACGGACCCGTCGCCCCAGTGTATAAGTGTATAAGGATTTTAAGAAATATCATTAATAGTAAGTTTCTCATACCCCTTAATCCACTTCAAACCTGAACTAGAATTTTAGATGTGATCAGTTGGGCAGGGAGAGAGTATTGCTTAAAAAATAAATACATTTTAAGTGACCTGGCCTGCAGCGTGTGCCCGGAGCTGATGCGAATGCCCAGCGTTACATTCGTTTTTTTGTATTTTTTGGAAATTCTGAAATTCGGTAAATTCTAAATTTCGTAAGTTCTAGAAATTCAGAAATTCAGAAATTCGAAAATTCGGAATTCGGAAATTAGAAAATTCGGAAATTTCAGAATAAACAAATTTGTCCAAATTCTTTAAAAAATGTATTCAGAACTAAACTAATTGCACATGTCTAGTAAACACACATATCCCAGTTCTTTCAAGGGAGAGGAGAAAGATTGTGCGTTCATACTTAGTATGAACACCGATCTATCTCTCCTCCTAGACAGTCCCATAACCCCAACAGTTAAAACACACACTAGGGAACACAGCTAACTCCTTGATCACCCCCTAGTGTTAACCCCTTCCCTGCCAGTGACATTTATACAGTTGTTGTCTTGCTGGAAGGTGAACCTCTGCCCCAGTCTCAAGTCTTTGGCAGACTCTAAGGCCCCGTACACACGAGCAAATAGATTTGTTCATATCGGTCGGACTGACCGATTTGAACAAATCTGTCTGCTGGCCGTTTTGGTTTGATCGCTGTACACACGATCAAACCAAAATCCCCGCCAGCATACAGCGCGGTGACAAATCTGTCGGCTGGCCAAATCCGTCTGCTCGCCCGTACACACGATCGAATCTGTCTGCTGGGACGGTCTGGCAGAGCGTTTCCAGCAGATAGATTTGATCGTGTGTATGCGGCCTAACAGGTTTTTGTCTAATACTGTATTGCCTTGCATTTGTCTCCATTCATCTTCCCATCAACTCTGACCAGCATCCCTGTCCCAGCTGAAGAAAAGCATTTCCACAACATGATGCTGCCACCACCATCTTTTACAGTGGGGATGGTTGTTCAGAATGATGTGGAGTGTTCGTTTTCTACAACACATAGCATTTTGCTTTTAGTATAAAAAGTTCAATTTTGGTCTCATCTGACCAGAGCACTTTCTTTCACATGTTTGCTGTGTCCTCCACATGGCTTCTCGCAAACTGCAAACGGGACTTCTTATGGCTTTCTTTCAACAATGGCTTTCTTCTTGCCACTCTTCCATAAAGACCAGATTTGTGGAGTACATGACTAATAGTTGTCCTGTGGAGAGATTCTCCCACCTGAGCTGTGGATCTCTGCAGGTACCATGAGCCTCTTAGCTCCTTCTCTAATTAATGTTCTCCTTGCCTGGCCTGTCAGTTTAGGTGGATGGCCATGTCTTAGTGTTGTGGATATGGTAAAAATGGCCAAAGGTTTGCAGTTGTGCCATACTCTTTCCATTTTTGGATGATGGATTGAACAGTGCTCTGCGCGTGTTCAAAGCTTGGGATATTTTTTTATAACCTAATCCTGCTTTAAACATCTCCACAACTTTATCTCTGGCCTGTCTGGTGTGTTCCCTGGCCTTCGTGATGCTGTTTATTCACATAGGTTCTCTAAAAACCTCCGAGGGCTTCACAGAACAGCAGTATTTCTAAAGTATTACAGCTGTATTTATACTGAGATCAAATTACACACAGGTGGACACTATTTACTAATTAGGCAACTTCTGAAGGCAATTGGTTCCACTAGATTTTAGCTAGGGGTATCAGAGTAAAGTGGGCTGAATGCACACCACACTTTTCAGATATTTATTTGTAAATAATGTGGAAAACCATTTATCATTTTCCTTCCACTTCACAATTGTGTGCTGTTTTGGGTGGGTCTATCACATAAAATCCCAACAAAATAAATTTACGTTTTTGGTTGTAACATGACAAAATGTGGAAAGTGTCAAGGGGTATGAATATTTTTCAAGGCACTGTATATCAGAGCCTCATCTAGAATAAGGGTTTGGTATAGATGAAGGAAATCCCCAACCATTCTGTTTGCAAACAGAACAAGGTGCCTGAGAGCTGACATTTTTCTGGCAATTTAAACACACGTTTTCCTTTTATAAATATCATTGTACTTTAGCATGTTGTAGTCATCATACCGATGTGCCACTCCACGGGCAGGGCCAGAGCATCCCTCAGGCATGTTACAAAAATTGCTGCTCCCACCAAGCATAATAATAATAATAAAAAAGATTTGGCTTTGGTACATGTTCTTCAGGACAGTTCCCAGCCCCAGGTGTCCTTTGTTTGACAATCCTTTACCTATTTTTCTAGAAAATGGCTCTTATTGACATTGGATTTGGCACCCGAACTGTAGTGACTTTTGCCAAACCTGCCCCAAACCGAACGCAGGTATGTTCGGCTCATCACCATTGCTGATTTCCTCTAGCATTTTTAAGCTGCTTTCTAGCTGAATGCCCTCACTTTGGTGTCAGCTGCAACTTAAGATTAGCCAGGATCACTAAAGGGAATTTATTAGAACTGGAGCAGACAGAATCTGGAGCAGCTGTGCATGGCAACCTATCAGTTTCCAGCCTAAGCTTTCAAAATGAAAGATAGAAGCCGATTGGCTGCCATAAACAGATTCTGCCTTCTCCAGTTTTGATACATTTCCATATAAGTATTGTCATTCTTTTAATGAAAGCTGCAGATTTAAAAAAGATTGAAAACCCTTTACAATAGCATTATTATGCTAAAACTTTGCATAAGATTTTAATGATTGGGTTCAGATCTATTTTGCTTAAAATGAAAACATTTACAGAGGACAGGAATTACATTTAAAAACCAGACAAAATGGTACAACCTTGCTAAATAACTGGGGCAGTAATGGAATACCCTGAACAAGTAATTCAACAGCAATTACAGGAAAACCTATAATGCAAAATGCAGGCAGCAATTAACAATGACTTTTCAGTTAAGAGTAAGGATGAGCAAAAATAAAGGGTTTTAATTTTCTCCAAATATTGGTAACATTTGGGGGATTTCAACAAAATTTGCAATTGTGTTAAAATGCATTGGAGTCATTTGGGAAGGTGAAATTATAATAATATTCCTGTGCCAAAATAGAACCACTATTTATTCACATTGTTATCCTGTTTTCACTATAAAACAAAAACAGACACAAAAAAATGAAAAAAAGAACAAAAATTCAAAGAACATTAAATTAAATAAGTGAGTCTGAACTAAATAAACCACTTAAAAAAAGCTCTAAGTTAAGAAAAAAAGCATTATTTTTTTTTCAAACAAATTTAAGTACGCTAGCTAAAAAAAGTGGATGGATTAAAATGGCTGCACTGCTTTTAATCCATCCACTTTAGCCAATCAACGGCCAGGCTGAGTGGATGCATTAAGGTGAAAACACTTTTTCCTTTACAACCCCTTTAAAGTTGGACCTGTGGTGTCAGGTGTCTGCTCTCCTCCTGCCTGGACTCATAGAACCAACCTGAGTAGGGTTGAGCGAACCCGAACTATAAAGTTCGGGTTCGGTACAGACTTTGGGTTTTTCCCGAACCCGAATAATTGGTGAAAGTTCGGGTCCGGGTTCGGAGTTCGGAAAAAAAAATGCACGGGGGTTCCCCCAAATTCAATAACCAGACCCTTTAGGTCTGGTATGGATATTAAGGGGAATCCCGTCGTCAATTTAAAAAAAAAGACGTGGGGTTCCCCCCAAATATCCATAACCAGACCCTTCAGGTCTGGTGTGGATTTTAAATGGCGTGGAGTTCCCCTTAAAATCCACACCAGACCCCTTATCCGAGCACGTTGGCCTGGCCGGCTGCAGAAAAGAGGGGGGACAGAGTGCGGCCCCCCCTCTCCTGAACCGCACCAGGCCACATGCTCTCAACATTGGGAGGGTGCTTTGGGGTGCCCCCCAAAGCACCTTGTCCCCATGTTGATGGGGACAAGGGTCTCATCCCCACAACCCTTGCCCGGTGGTTGTGGGGGTATGCAAGCAGGGGGCTTATCAGAATCTGGAAGACCCCTTTAACAATGGGGACCCCCAGATCCTGCCCCATTTGTGTGAAATAGTAATGGGGTACACTGTACCCCTACCATTTCACGAAGGATGTGTAAATAGTAGTTGTCTGGAAAAAAAAACACACACCGTAGAACAAAATATTTTATTAATTAAACCAAATAAAAATCCAGCGATGAAAATAGACGATCGATGCTGCTTCCTGCTCCAACGTTGTCTTGTATCCAGCGCTGGGTGATCTCTCCAGCGACGGGTGATCTCTCCAGTGACGGGTGATTGGTCCAGCGATGAGAAGATCCATTCATTCAGAGCACAGCTCAGCGAATGACGCGCCGATGCTTTGACGTTTCTTTTATAGGGGAGGTGGGCCACGCGTCACGTGACCCTGTGACAATTGGCCCCAGATTCATGGGTCTCATTAGAGCTCTCTATTCTTCTCCGATCGCTAGGATTTGCTTGCAGGGCCTTTATTCGGATCCCATTAAAATAGCTATGGGTACTCGTCAAGGGTGTCCCTTATCACCATTAATCTTTGCTATTGCAATAGAATCCTTGGTGGTGGCTATCCGTTCCAACCCTGACATTGCGGGGGTTAGCTGTGGTCCCAGCGTTCATAAGTGCAGTCTTTTTGCTGATGACCTTCTCCTATTTATCACCTCCCCAATCACATGCCTCCCTGTTGTGTGCAAGTTGTTAGAAGACTTCCACAAAACTTCTGGCCTAAAAGTCAATTTTTCTAAATCCCAAGCTCTTAACATCTCTCTCCATCCTTCTCTTGTAGCTCAGCTGAAAGAATCATTTAATTTTCAGTTGTCTGATTCGTTCATCAGATACTTGGGAGTTAATCTCACGCCTACCTTTGAACAACTTTATTCTGCTAACTATCCTCCCCTATATTGGAAATTACAGGCGGATTTGGATAAATGGTCTGGTTCCGGGCTCTCCTGGCTGGGGAGAGTAAACTCAATCAAGATGACCCTTTTGCCCAGATTACTTTACCTTTTCCGGTCCCTCCCAATTTCAATTAGAAAGAACCACCTATGTTCTCTCCAAAATAAAATCGTAAAGTTTGTATGGGGTAATAGGGAGTATAGACTTTCGAGGCATGTATTATTTAGATTGAGGAAGGAAGGCGGTCTAGGATTGCCGAAACTCTTTTGGTATTTTCAGGCAGCGCGTTTAGCGCAATTCTCCACAATATATTTAAAACGGGGTAGGCCTGACTGGGTTGATATGGAGAGACAGTCTGTCACGATCAGGTGTCAGGCTCAGAGGCCAATTGAAATAGCAGTGGCAGAACAGGCAGTCAGCTCTGGCAGATAACACAGGCTCCCTTGAGGTGCAGAATCTAACTACTAGCTGGTTTTCCCCAGAGCTCCTGATGGTGGAGATGGATTTAGCTGCAAGCTAGTACCAGGTCGCGGTCCTCAAGTTTGCCCCACCAGGGTGTGAGCAAGCTGGGGTCCAATAGCGGATAAGCAAGCCAAGGGATCAATCACGAGCGGCTGCAGGCTGGGATAAAGCAGGAGAGCAGTCAAAGAACAGGCCAAGGGTCAAACACAGACGGTATCAGATTTGGATCAGGCAGTAGAGAAGTCCAGGAACAGGCCGAGGGTCAAACACAGGTGGCTGCAGATACAATGGTAGCAGAGCAGATAAATTGCAAGGCACTGGCTGGGAAGGCACAATAACCTGGCAATGGGGAAGTGCTGAGACAAGGCTTTTATAGGAAGTTAATGGGAGGAGCTAGGGGTTCAAGGTTCAACAACAATAAAGACACAAGGCAGTGTATTCCAGTGTATTCCAATGGATCAGGTAGGTTAGTCCAGCAAATCAGACAGGGAGCTGTCCAGCATCCCTGACACAGTCGGTTCCCCTTATTCACACTAGACTTCCTTCCTTCCTTGATGCTTCCTTCCTTGATGCTCCTCTAAATCCCGCCCTCCGATTCTGTCCCCAGCCCTCTCCCATACTTTGGCCTTCTGGGATAAGCTTAAACATTCCCTTCTCTGGTTTCTTCTTGTAAACCCCTAGCCCATTTGTTCCACAATCTGGATTTCCCCCCTGGGATGGATATTAAGGCTTTTAGCTGGTGCCTGAATAAGAGAATGTTTCGTATCGAACATTTCTTTAATTCTGCGGGTCCCGTTTCCCTCGCTAGCTGTATTAAAGACCTTGACTTTCCTGATTCCGAACGCTTTTCATTTCTCTTTTGTGTTTGTGATGTCATCCTTATTCTTATTGTCTTTACATATTAATAAAATAATTTGAAAGTAAATCTCAGTTATTGCTCTCTAGTTGATTACTTGAATATATATTGTTATTGTTAGTTAGGGATGAGCTGAACACCCCCCTGCTTCGGTTCGCAGCAGAACATGCGAACAGGCAAAAAAATTGTTCGAACACACGAACACCGTTAAAGTCTATGGGACACGAACGTAAAAAATCAAAAGTGATAATTTTAAAGGTTAATATGCAAGTTACAAGTTATTGTCATAAAAAGTGTTTGGGGACCTGGGTCCTGCCCCAGGGGACATGTGTCAATGCAAAAAAAAGTTTTAAAAACTGCCGTTTTTTCGGGAGCAGTGATTTTAACCACTTAAGACCCGGACCAAAATGCAGGTAAAGGACCTTGCCCCTTTTTGCGATTCGGCACTGCGTCGTTTTAACTGACAATTGCGCGGTCGTGCGACGTGGCTCCCAAACAAAATTGGCGTCCTTTTTTCCCCACAAATAGAGATTTCTTTTGGTGGTATTTGATCACCTCTGCGGTATTTATTTTTTGCGCTATAAACAAAAATAGAGCGACAATTTTAAAAAAAATGCAATATTTTTTACTTTTTGCTATAATAAATATCCCCCAAAAATATATAAAAAAACATATTTTTTCCTCAGTTTAGGCCGATACGCATTCATCTACGTATTTTTGGTAAAAAAAATCGCAATAAGCGTTTATCGGTTGGTTTTCGCAAAATTTATAGCGTTTACAAAATAAGGGATAGTTTTATTGCATTTTTATTAATTTTTTTTTTTTACTACTAATAGCGGCGATCAGCGATTTTTTTCGTGACTGCGACAATATGGCAGACACTTCGGACAATTTTGACACATTTTTGGGACAATTGTCATTTTCACAGCAAAAAATGCATTTAAATTGCATTGTTTACTGTGGAAATGACAGTTGCAGTTTGGGAGTTAACCACAGGTGGCGCTGTAGGGAATGTGTGACCTAATGTGTGTGTTTACAACTGTAGGGGGGTGTGGCTGTAGGTGTGACGTCATCGATCGCGTCCCCCTATTACAGGGATGACGCGATCGATGCTACGGCCACAGAGAAGCACGGGGAAGCCGTGTGTACACACGGCTCTCCCCGTTCTTCCGCTCCAGGGACGGAGCGCCGCACTCCAGCGGCGATCAGGTCCGCGAATCCCGCGGTCCCGGTCCTGGGTACGGCTGGGTACTAAAATCAACGTATATATACGTTGATGTGCCCAGCCGTGCCATTCTGCCGACGTAAATGTGCAGTAGGCGGTCCTTAAGTGGTTAATAATGCTTAACCACTTGCCGACCAGCCGCCGCAGTTATACGGCGGCAGGTCGGCACGGGTGCGCGAGAGCCCGTAGCTCTACGTCGCGCCTTTCTTGGCCACTAGGGGGCGCGTGCGCGCCGCCGGCGGCCCGCGCGCGCGCCCCCCGCTCGCCCCCGAGTCCCGTGCGTGTGCCCGGCGGGCGCGATCGCCGCCGGGCACACGCGATCGCTCGTTACAGAGCGGGGAACGGGAGCTGTGTGTGAAAACACACAGCGCTCGTTCCTGTCAGCGGGGGAAACGCTGATTTTCTGTTCATACAATGTATGAACAGAAGATCAGTGATTCCCCCTAGTAAGTCCCCCCCCCCCATACAGTTAGAACACAAATAGGAACACACTTAACCCCTTCCCCGCCCCCTAGTGTTAACCCCTTCACTGCCAATGGCATTTTTATAGTAATCCAATGCATTTTTATAGCATTGATCGCTAAAAAAATGCCAATGGTCCCAAAAATGTGTCAAAAGTGTCCGAAGTGTCCGCCATAATATCGCAGTACCGAAAAAAAACGCTGATCGCCGCCATTACTAGTAAAAAAATAATAATAATAAAAATGCCATAAAACTACCCCCTATTTTGTAAACGCTATAACTTTTGCGCAAACCAATCAATAAACGCTAATTGCGTTTTTTTTTACGAAAAATATGTAGAAGAATACGTATCGGCCTAAACTGAGGAAAAAATATTTTTTTTTTATATATTTTTGGGGATATTTATTATAGAAAAAAGTAAAAAATATTGCATTTTTTTCAAAATAGTCGCTCTGTTTTTGTTTATAGCGCAAAAAATAAAAACCGCAGAGATGATCAAATACCACCAAAAGAAAGCTCTATTTGTGGGAAAAAAAGGACGCCAATTTTGTTTGGGAGCCACGTCGCACGACCGCGCAATTGTCAGTTAAAGCGACGCAGTGCCGAATCTCAAAAAGTGCTCTGGTCTTTGGACAGCAATATGGTCCGGGGCTGAAGTGGTTAAAGTGAAACAATAAAAGTGAAATATTCCTTTCAATTTCATACCTGGGGGGTATGTATGCCTGTAAAGTGGCACATGTTTCCCGTGTTTAGAACTGTCCCTGTGCACAATGACATTTCTAAAGGAAATAGTCATTTAAAACTACTCGCGGCTGTAATGAATTGTCTGGTCCGGCCATACATATAAAAGTCATTGAAAAGTCATTGAAAAAAACGGCATGGGTACCCACCCAAGCTAATTTACAGGCCCTTTGGGTCTGGTATGAATATTAAGGGGAACCCCAAGCTAAAATTTAAAAAAAAAATGTGTGAGAGTCCCCTCAAATTCCATTCCAGGCCCTTCAGGCATGGGGTTTCCCCCCAAAAATCCATACCAGACCATTATTCGAGCATGCAACCTGGCAGGCCGCAGGAAAAAAAGGGGGGATGAGAGAGCGACCCCCCTTCCTGAACCATACCAGGCCACATGCCCTCAACATGTCCCCAAACAGTGATAGTTTAGTACAGCATTGGTATAGGGTTGGTATGAATGCAGTAGGGTTTTTGTAAAGGTGCTTTGTAAGGATTGAATTGATGCGGTCCATGCTGAATGTGGTTAATGTCCTGTCCTCAACAACTCAGTCTCTGCCAACAGTGTAAGCCGGCCTTCAATAAATACAGGACCTGGACTGAATAATGCTTCTGTCCCAACATCAGCCCGCTAGTCTGCAGGGCTAGATCCCTGCTGCACTACTGTCATTGGTTGCTAGGACTAGCAACCAATGATGCCATTTGTGTGCCCCACTCTTTTCAGCAAGTTGTCTGTCCATCTTCTGCCTTCTGCAGCATGCTTCTTCAAGCTCCCACTCCAACCCTCTGCCTTCCTGGCTACAGGGACTTGTTCATCAGGTACACTGTTTCTACCCATCTGCAGGTGCACTGTGATGGTTCACAACTATGGCAAAGACTTCTGCTCTCTAATAGAGACACTCTGGGGGGGTGGCCATCTGCTCTATGGGGGCACTTTGATGGGGACACCTGTTCTATGGTGACATTCTCATGGAGATACCTGCTCTAGGGGGCCACTCTGATGAGGAAGACCCACCTCTTCTGAATAACAAAGATAACACCGGATGAAAATAAGCGCCTTAAGGCGATTTAGTTTGCATTTGTAGTGCTATACAAGTTACTTACTCACTCAGGACACCTGCTTTATGGGGGTACCCTAATGGGGTCATCTGCTCTATAGGGGTCACTCTGATGGGGACACCTGCTCTATGGGGGTACTCTAATCTAGTCATCTGCTCTATAGGGTAAATCTGATGGGGACATTTGCTCTTTGGGGTCACTCTGATGGGGACACTAGCACCAGGGGGTCATTCTGATGGGGACATCTGCTTTATGGGGTCACTCTGATGGGGATACCTGCTCTATTGGGGCACTCATATGGGGACACCTGTTATATGGGGACACTCTGCTAGGGAAACCTGATGTAGATGCACTTTTATAGGGGCACTCTGATGGGCAATCTGGGGGGCACTTTGATGGAAATTATAAATTTCTCATGTTTTGATAGACTCATAGCACAAACTTGAGATTCGGACCTTGGCCGGAAGAAAATTTGAGTGACCTGACCTCCTTGAATTTAATTCAATACCCCTGGTGTAAATGATAGGCTGATAGCCCTTTCACCAGTCCCAAGGGTACTGTTGTGACCAGTGGCGCCTGGTGCTCAATAATTATAGGGGTTACATCCCCCTCGGCGGAAGATGAAACTGTTTCACACCACCCCCCCAGGGAAGTGGGTGCAGTGAACACCCCACCTGCAAAACGAATGGCCTCCCCTATTTTTCGCTCCCCTGTCTGAGCCTGAGGAGTGCTTGATGGCATCCATTTCACTGTGGTAGTGGGTCGGTCAGTCTTCTCCTCTGGCTGTGCTCTCCTCTCTCCTCCTCCTCTTCCTCCTAGGCATCCAATAGGATCACCTGATATTTTCTCACAACCCGCTTCCTGATTGGCAGGGAGGAGATTTAGTCTGAAAATAGTGAATATTCATTTGCTATTGTCACACAACTGGGTGGGCTTGAAGCACAGTGATGACGGACTCTTGGTGCTGCCAGGAATGAGCTTGGGAATCTACACAGCACCTGCATGGCTCACAACATGCGCAACAGGGAGAAGAAAGGAGAGAGATAGCTGGCAGGAAAACACACATTTGACATGCCTGTCTTTAACATGCCACTTTCCTGGTTCCTGTGCAGCAGTGCCGGTGGGGGAAATAAGAAGGACAGCCCACAGTATTGCGCCATTTCTCCTCCGGCTCTCCTTCTGCCTGCAACTGTGGAGAAGGGGGGGGGGAGTGGGATTGCACAATGCAGCTGGCACCCAGCTGCACAATCTTTGAAATAACTCAGAATTCTGAAATAGCTCTAAATGTAGTTTAGAAAAAAACAGGCCAAAAACTCATGTAGCTACTAGATATTTGTGTAGCATACACAAATATACAGTGCAGAAAATAAGTATTTGAACACCCTGCTATTTTGCAAGTTCTCCCACTTGGAAATCATGGAGGGGTCTGAAATTGTCATCGTAGGTGCATGTCCACTGTGAGAGACATAATAAAAAAAAAATTCCAGAAATCACAATGTATGATTTTTTTAACTATTTATTTGTATGATACAGCTGCAAAGAAGTATTTGAACACCTGAGAAAATCAATGTTAATATTTGGTACAGTAGCCTTTGTTTGCAATTACAGAGGTCAAACGTTTCTTGTAGATTTCACCAGGTTTGCACACACTGGAGGAGGGGTTTTGGCCCACTCCTCCACACAGATCTTCTCTAGATCAGTCAGGTTTCTGGGCTGTCCCTGAGAAAAAAAGGAGTTTGAGCTCCCTCCAAAGATTCTCTATTGGATTTAGGTCTGGAGACTGGCTAGGCCACGTCAGAACCTTGATATGCTTCTTACAGAGCCACTCCTTGGTTATCCTGGCTGTGTGCTTCGGGTCATTGTCATGTTGGAAGGCCCAGCCTCGACCCATCTTCAAAGCTCTAACTGAAGGAAGGAGGTAGTTGCCCAAAATCTCGCAATACATGGCCCCGGTCATCCTCTCCTTAATACAGTGCAGTCGCCCTGTCCCATGTGCAGAAAAACACCCCCAAAGCATGATGCTACCACCCACATGCTTCACAGTAGGGATGGTGTTCTTGGGATGGTACTCATCATTCTTCTTCCTCCAAACACGGTTAGTGGAATTATGACCAAAAAGTTATATTTTGGTCTCATCTGACCACATGACTTTCTCCCATGACTCCTCTGGATCATCCAAATGGTCATTGGCAAACTTAAGACGGGCCTTGACATGTGCTGGTTTAAGCAGGGGAACCTTCCGTGCCATGCATGATTTCAAACCATGACGTCTTAGTGTATTACCAACAGTAACCTTGGAAACGGTGGTCCCAGCTCTTTTCAGGTCATTGACCAGCTCCTCCTGTGTAGTCCTGGGCTGATTTCTCACCTTTCTTAGGATCATTGAGACCCCACGAGGTGAGATTTTGCATGGAGCCCCAGTCCGAGGGAGATTGACAGTCATGTTTAGCTTCTTCCATTTTCTAATAATTGCTCCAACAGTGGACCTTTTTTCACCAAGCTGCTTGGCAATTTCCCCGTAGCCCTTTCCAGCCTTGTGGTGGTGTACAATTTTGTCTTTAGTGTCTTTGGACAGCTCTTTGGTCTTGGCCATGTTAGTAGTTGGATTCTTACTGATTGTATGGGGTGGACAGGTGTCTTTATGCAGCTAATGACCTCAAACAGGTGCATCTAATTTAGGATAATAAATGGAGTGGAGGTGGACATTTTAAAGGCAGACTAACAGGTCTTTGAGGGTCAGAATTCTAGCTGATAGACAGGTGTTCAAATACTTCTTTGCAGCTGTATCATACAAATAAATAGTTAAAAAAATCATACATTGTGATTTCTGGAATTTTTTTTTTGATTATGTCTCTCACAGTGGACATGCACCTAAGACAACAATTTCAGACCCCTCCATGATTTCCAAGTGGGAGAACTTGCAAAATAGCAGGGTGTTCAAATACTTATTTTCTGCACTGTATGTAAAACGTGTTTTTCTCCATTCTGATGTCATAGATGGGACTGTGTTTACATCATACCAGCCCACCTCGAATGGGGTATACATTATTGGTTGATTTTTTTTTTTAGTCGGCCCAGGGATCTTTTGAATTACAGCAGTAGTCTAATGGGGAAGACGAGTAGCCCAAATTCTAGCAGAATTATGGTGAACTATGGTACTCTAAAACACCTCTTGCTATTTACTTGGAGATAATAGGCATTTGTGCATAGACTGAATGTGCTTTTACCTGCTAAAATAGCTTCCACTAATGGTTCACCTTTTGCTGACTGGCGGGAGGAAAAAATGTCTTTTAAAACAGCATTTTTGTGAATGTTTGTTTTCATTCTTTCTCCGTGTTCTGTTTTTTTTTTCTTTTTTTGGAGTGAAATGCAAAAAAAATCTGTGTATAGGTACTATAGTTACTATAATTATACTGAATAAACATGCATGCAGTTCTGTTTGCAGATCTTTCATTGCATACATATAATTTCAATACATCCATAATGTCAGCACAATGTGTACATAAAAGCATTATTCTACACTGCCTTCTATAAATAATTACAGGACTGCACATTTGCTAGTGCAGACACAAAACACACAAACCAGAGATGATTTGTTTCATTTTGTTATTAACTCTACAAATAATACAGTATATGTAAATTTGGAGTTTTGGTTAAATATTCCTAAAAATAAGGTTAGCGATATGACCCAATTGTGTCTGAATGTAAAAAGTCACACCCATAATTCTTTCCCTATTATTCTTGGGGGTACGTGTTTGTCTTTAGCTAACCAAAGAGTGTGGCCATAAGACCCTCTTCTAGAGATGTTCTCTATATTCTCATGGCTGATGTTTGCTGAGATCACTGATTGTTTGTAACTTAACACTGGGATTATGAAGTGTCTTTGTCACAAAATGTTAATGCTTTTGCTACTAGGAGGTGCCAAAGCTTTGGATGTCAGGATGGTCCATTTGGGAAAAGCTGCAAGGTTCAGAAGCAACTGTAAGTACAGTATGTACTGTAACCTGTAGAAGCCTGCACTTGATACTTGACAGCATTTTTTTTTGTTATACCAAAGTTGCTTGAAATTTTTTTGTTCAGGGTTAGGTTTAGGAACACCTTTACATGTTGGGGAAATAATAGGTGTTAAAAGTAAATTGTTAAAGGTTAAGTTGGAACTAGCTCTGATGATAACAATATTATCCCAACTCTGTCACACGAATTGGATGATTGCACTTTCAGTCTTAACCTGCACAGAGATTTGCTGCTCTTAATACAACAATCTAAGGCCGCGTACACACGATAGGTTAAACTGATGAGAACGGTCTGATTGGACCGTTTTCATCAGACCAAACCGATCGTGTGTGGGCGCAATTGGTTAGTTATCCATCGGTTTAAAAAAGTCAACTTTTTTTAAATGTAACCGATGGATTCCTAACCGATAGGGCAAAACCGATCATTAGTAGGCACGACCATCTGTTAAAAATCCACACATGCTCCGAATCAAGTCGACGCATGCTTGGAAGCATTGAATTTCATTTTTTTCAGCACGTCGTTGTGTTTTACATCACCGCGTTCTGACCCGATCGTGTTCTTAACCGATGGTGTGTAGGCGCGATGGACCATCAGTCAGCTTCATCGGTTAACCGATTAAAATGGTCCATCAGACCATTCTCATCGGATGGACTGATTGTGTGTATGCGGCATAAGCACCAACATGTAGGCAGGTGTTGGGCTGCAGTTTATCTCCTGAGCTGAAGGTGACACTGTGCCATTTCTTTACACTGGCAGGAGTCCATTGGGAATGTATTTGGGCTGTAGCCATCTTGACACAGAAGTGCTTAAACATCAGGTTCTGCATGATTTGGTGTGTTGACAGTGTGCGTGTGGTAGTAGACCATGGATAGAGCCCCACTAGGTAGAGAGAGAGTAGGAGACGTGTTGGGGAGAGATACCCAGCAAGGAAAGAACGAGTACATTTTCCCTTCTTAGGACTGTCTGCAGTCTTCTTAGGACTGTGGGTAGCCGGATAACTAGGATTTTGGAGATAGCAAGGATTTTGGAGATTGCTGGGTGACCCAGTAATCTGAGACCTACTTTAAGAAAAGTGCTCCTTAGGCATTCTGTGGTCTGTAAGCTCATGGTGTATGACTACTGAAAAAGTGCATTGTTTACAATTGTTACCTCCTATGCCTGAAGAAGTGCAACATATGTAGTACTATTGCTGTAGACTGCCTTATGTCTGTGATTTTTCAAAATCTAAAATATAAATAACATTTAAGCAGCATGAGTTGACTTCTCCCAATTCTAGGGTACACTAGTTAAGTTCCACCCACAAGCAGACTAAGTGTATTCATCACTGAAGTTGGTTAACCCTTTAAACGAACAATACCTGACACCACATGTTTTAATGGAAACACACAGCCTTTATGGCATCTGCTGTAGCAATTCTGAACTTAAATAAATGTCTCTGACAATCATCGCCGCCATGCGCAGACATAAACAATCCTCCACAATTATTATTTTATTATTATTATTATACAGGATTTATATAGCGCCAACAGTTTGTGCAGCGCTTTACATCAGGGAAGACAGTACATTCACAATAGAAGTCAATACAGAAGGGATCAGAGGGCCCTGCTCGTAAGAGCTTACAATCTAGAAGGGAGTTGCTAGGTGTGGGAAGGGTAGGCTTCTCTGAAGTGGAGGGTTTTCAGGGATCCTCTAAAAGCTAATAGAGAGGGAGATAGACGGATAGATTGGGGTAAGGAGTTCCATAGGCTTGGAGAGGCTCTGGAAAAGTCCTGGAGACGAGCATGGGAGCAAGTGATGAGAGAGCTAGAGAGTTGGAGGTCTTGAGAAGAACGAAGAGAATGATTAGGTTGGTATTTAGAGACTAGATCATTGATGTAGCTGGGGGCAGAATTGTGGATGGCCTTGTACGTAATTGTTAGTAGTTTGAATTTAATTCGTTGGGTGAGCGGAAGCCAGTGGAGGGATTGGCAGAGTGGAGCAGCAGAGACAGAGCGGTTGGTAAGGTAGATGAGTCTGGCAGCAACATTCATGATGGACTGAAGGGGGGATAGAGTATGCATCGGTAAGCCGGTGAGAAGGGAGTTGCAGTAATCGAGGCGAGAGATGACCAGGGAATGAATTGGTTAGAAAGGGGCGTATTTTGGAGATTTTGCGAAGGTTGAGGCGTCAAGATTTGGACAGTGATTGAACGTGAGGTTTAAAGGACAGTTCAGAGTCCAGGACTACACCTAGGACCTTGACATGTGGGGATGGGCTGATAGTTGTGTCATTAATTTTGACAGAGAGATTAGGGGAGGAGACACATGGGGGAGGGAAAATTATAAGTTCCGTTTTGGATAGATTGAGTTTGAGGAAGTGGTGCGACATCCAAAGTGATATATCCGATAGTAAATTAGTGATACGTGAGGAAAATGAAGGAGTGGGTTGAGGAGTAGAGAAATAGATTTGAGTGTCGTCAGCGTAGAGATGATATTGGAAGCCATGGGAGGCTATCAGCTGACCCAGGGAGGAGGTGTAGATTGAAAACAGGAGAGGTCCAAGAACAGAACCTTGGGGGACCCCAACGGACAATGGAAGAGGAGAGGAGTAAGTAGAGTTGTAAGTAACGCTGAAGGTACGGTTGGATAAGTAAGTAGAGAACCAGCGAAGAGTACAGTCACGGAGACCAAAGGTGTGGAGTTTTTTGAGGAGGAGGTGGTGGTCAACTGTATCAAGGGCAGCAGAGAGGTCCAGGAGTAGGAGCACAGAATAGTGTCCCTTAGTTTTGGCCATTAGCATATCGTTGGTTAGTTTTAGGAGAGCAGTTTCTGTGGAATGTTGAGGACGAAATCCAGACTGAAGGGGATCAAGAAGGTTATTATCAACAAGGTGGACACTCAGTTGGTTGTAGACTAGACGTTCGAGGAGTTTGGATAAAAAAAACGGAGCAAGAAGATGGGGCGTAGGTTGTCAAGATTGGATGGGTCCAGGGAGGGCTTTTTAAGTATGGGGCTGACAAGTGCATGTTTCAAAGAGTTAGGGAAGATTGCAGAAGAAAGGGAGAGATTGAAGATGTGGGTTAGAGAGTGTAGAATAGAGTCAGAGGGTGAACGCAGCATTTGTGATGGAACAGGATCCAGAGCACAGGTGGTAAGATGGACGTTAGCAAGTAATTTTGTGACCTTGTCTATGGTGGTGGGGTTGAAAGAGGGAAGTAATGACTGTGCATGTGGGCATGAGGTGCGAAGTGTAGAGGGTATCTGAGCAGTAGAGATCTCCTCGCGAATTGTATCAATCTTCTGTTTGAAGTGATTGACAATCTCCTGGGCAGTGAGTGAGTTAGTGGTTGGTGGCAATGGAGGACGAAGGAGAGAGTTGAAGGTAGAGAAGAGTTGACGGGGACGGGATGATAAGTTTTTAATGAGGGTGATGAAATAGGTCTGTTTGGCAGTGAGGAGGTTGGAATTGTATTTTTGGAGGGCAGATTTATACTGGACGAAGTCTTCCTGGAAATTACAGTTACAGTTATCCTCACAGTTATCCGGCTACCAGTGGAAGACAGTTCTAAGATGTTGTCAGAAGAGACACACTGTAAGGGGAAAAGTACTTGTTGCTTTATAGCCAGGTATCCCTCCCCAACACGTCTCCTACACTCTCCCTACCCAGTGGGGCTCTATCCATGGCCTACTACCTTGCTGTCAGCACACATGCAGAACCTGATGTTTAAGTACTTCTGAGTCAAGATGGCCTCTCAAATTTTGGTATTCAATAGGAGATGCCTAGAGCCCAAATACATTCCCAAGGGTCTTCTGCCAGCGTAAAGGAATGGCACAGTACCACATTCAGGTCGGTAGATACACTGCAGCACAACATTGTTATTACAATTCCTTGGTGATTTTCATGTGCAAGCTGTTCAAGGTACTCTCATGGTCTCTGGTACTTCTAGCAATTAACCAAAAAGGCTATCAACTAAGGATAGTGCATGTCTAATTCTGTAGCAAGGTCATAGAACAAGGCTCAATTTTCTGAGTTTGGCCATTATCTTTGTAAATTGTCCCATAAATGTTCTTTTACTGTGCATTCAAGACAAGCTTGTTTGAACTGAGATGTCATAACTATATACCAATGCAAACAGAAAAAATGTTAAAAGTAGGGTTCAGTGGGGAGAGGGTCCTCCTTTTTTAAGACTTCAAGGGTAACAATGAGAAACCAACATTCTTTTTCCTCACATGCTTAAAAGAGGCCTTTAAAGTGTTACTAAGCCCAGGACCCCGTACTCACTAAATCTGTCTACCACAGTGCATAGAACATGGAAATGCAATTATTTTAGTAAATATAAAGAGCAGTTTTGTGACTTCTATCAGTGTCCAGACAAGCTTTGGTTAAAGCTTGTAGGATGAGTTTTCTGACTGCCCTATGAGACTGCAAGATCCCTGACCCTCTGTCTGGACAATGCTGATTGGCCCTGTGCTGATCACATGTACAGTATTCCCCCCCCCCAAAAAAAAAACCTCTAGTAATACACAGGAAACTGAGCATGTGCAGTCTGACTCCATAGGCTCAGTGGAACTGGAATAGAGAGGAAATATTCCAATGGGGACACTAGTTTTGGTGGTCCTATAACCACATGGGGCTTCTCTTTGCTTTGGAGGGATTTCCTTTTGTTGTTTCTACGGAACAGGAATTGAAGTAAGATCTCTCCAATGGGACACATATTGCAATAAAAATAAAAATAAATCAGGAGTTATAACAATCTCTTATTATATATCCAAAATAAATATATAAAACATCAAAAAACGTTTTCCTTCAGTTCCACTTTAATCACTTATAGATACATTTTGAAAAAACATATAAAAATCAACATTTTTTGCACACAATTTTGGTGGGGTTTCCAGACTGCATTTTCACAGATAGTGAAAGCAGAGAGAGCAGGGATAATTTATTTGAAAAAAAGACAGTTTATTGTATACTGTACTAGGCACGGTCAGTGGTCCAGACTGCAAGCCCCCCCCCCTTCCCCCAATAGTCTGAGGGGCCTTCTACTCATTTTAGAGAGTGAATCATATATGGTTTAGGAACTTATTTTTCAAATGATGATGAACAATTTTTAGCCTTTCTAGCTGCATGTGCATAACCTCGTGTCGTTTTGTACATTGTATTGAATCACTTGCCTTATTTAAAATTTAGAAATCCACATTAGTGTGCTATTTATTCCCCCCAGAAAAAGCCCACAATTACAACATTTGACCTACATTTGTAGTATGAAATGTATTAGCACCAGGCCCCTATTTTTAAGGGGAGCCTAAACAGCCATTGTAAAATCTAAAAATCCATACTAGAGTGTAATTTATTCAAAGAAAAAAAAGTAACAAAAGATTGTATTGCCTAAGTTGTAGTTTTAACATATTTGTGCTCCAACCTCAATTTGAATTGGACCCCCAACAGCCATCTGTACATTTCCTTTTGAAAGCAACATTACAGTATAATTTATTCCCAAGAAAAATATTGTGAGTACTTACCAGTATTCATTTATGTGCACTCAATAACCAGTTTGAACAGGCCCCCTACAGCCAATTTTAAAAGTACAAAATAAACACTAGAGTTGTATTTATTTTGAGAAAAAACACCCCACATATTGTAGTGAGTATGTTCACAGATTTGATTTATTTGTGTTCTATACTTAGTTTGAATAGAACCCTCAAAAATAATGTTTGTTATCTAGAAATCGAGTAATTTATTGTCAGAAAAAAATACCCCAAAAGATTGTGCATTTACGCTTGCAGTATTAAAGAAGATATATGGTTATGGCATACAGTTTTGTTTTATAACGTCAGCATTATAATGGCAAACAATACTTATATTTGACAATCCAATATAAGATTACTTGAAAAATCTCCTCTTATGTTGGGAGTTCTGCCTGCTGGTCTTCTCTTTCCACAACTTCCTGGATTCCCTGCATGCTTTGCAGCTTCTCCTCTGCTGTTTACTTTCCATTTCTAAGGACTATATATCCCATGGTACCTTGCTGCCTTCAAGCTGTGATTTCTGTACTTTCTCCTGAAACTCCTCCTCTCAGCACCTGTAAGGCCTCGTACACACGAGGGGATATGTCTGCTGAAAACGGTCCGATGGACCGTTTCAGCAGACATCTCCGCTCGTGTGTATGGGTTAGCGGACAGATTTCTCCACCCGACAGATTTCAAAGCATGCTTTGAAATCTATCCGGTGGGAATCTGTCCGCCCGACATGTCTGCTGGTTAGTACACTTACCAGCAGACATGTCGTCCCCCACCGCCGCCGCGCCGCCGCCTAATGGATTCGGCGCATGCGCGGAAGTGTTTAACTTCCTGGTGCGGTGACGTGGCGGTGACGTGGCGGCGTCAACGTCACCGCCGCGTCACCGTCACGTCACCGCGCCGTCCGGCGGCGGGGAATTTGATCCGATGGTGTGTACACGCCATCGGATCAAACTCCCGATCGGACATATCCGATGGAAATGGTCCGCGGACCGTTTTCATCGGATATGTCCGATCGTGTGTACGAGGCCTAAGAGAAACCCAGGTAATAAGCATGCAGTGGTGCGCAAGCATGAACATTCTAAGAGATGCACAAGAAAGGACATGTACTGGAGAATGGAAGAGGGGAGACCATATAGTTAGAGACAACAAAGCTGCTTGACACTATGGGCCAGATTCAGGTAGATGGGCGCTTCTTTACTTTGGAGTAACGTTTCTCATTTACGTTACTCCGCTGACACTTTCGGCGCAAGTACTGTAATTCACATAGCACTTGCTCCTAAACTTGCGCCGGAGTAACGAAAATGCGCTGGCGTAACCCGACGCAAGTGGAAGTGGGTGTGATCATATGTAAATGATGGGTGGAGCCCAGCGCAGAGGCTTACGTTCAGCGCATCTTCCACGGAGCATGCGCAGTAAGTGAGGCTTCACTCGCCACCTTGTGCGCATGCTCACAACTTCCGTCGGCACCACTTCACGGGAAACGTCAGCGCAATGCGTTCCATTGGGCGTTTAAATGCACCCGTAGATGCGCCATTCCGGCACTAAAGTATATCCTGTTCCCCCTCCCCGCAGTGAAGTAGTGAAGTTACTTTTGTTCTGAGATGGCTGCTCCCGTTCCCCGCAAACACACAAGAGAAAGCTGAACTCTAAAGGCCAGGAGCTGTCAGCCGTCATCTCGGCTATGGAGACCTATGATGTCTTCCTCCATGGCTGTAAAAGGTGACAGACAAGCATGGACAGAGGTGTTGTCCTGCAAGTGGGGGTGCTCAGCTAGCTCTTATCGTCGGTAACGCTGCTGTAGCTGCTCTCCTGCTGACCTGTGGCCGTCTGGAGTAAAGATAAAGCAGCTATTTGTAGAAATAACTTTGCGCCGGACGGACAAGATACGCGCGGCGCATGTAGCCAGCGTATGGTGCTAATCCGTTCGCGAATCGGGAAATCTCCCTAATTTGCATATTTGCAGGGGAAATCAATAGGCGCGACTGATGCGCCAAGCGAAATTATGCGCTGACGAGACTCTGGCGTCTGGCCCGTTTTCTGTCGCATCTAGTTTGGTGGGTACGGCCACATAGAAAAGACGGCGCATATTCATAGTTACGCGGCGCATATCGAAATACTCCAGCGCAACTCTACCTGAATCTGGCCCTATGTGTCTAAACTATATCGATCAGTTTTGGGTTTGGTTGGGATTTTCAAGGTACTTATAGAGAGGCATATATCAGATAAAAAATTGATTTATTACAAATGGAACAATATAACAATAATAAAATGATGGGACAGGCCCCACAGTTCGGACACAGTAAAGGTATTTGTTGAGATAACACAAAACAAAACCGTATTGGT
Source organism: Rana kukunoris (assembly GCA_029574335.1). NCBI lineage: Eukaryota > Metazoa > Chordata > Amphibia > Anura > Ranidae > Rana > Rana kukunoris. Next base: position 254,951,670 of record CM056051.1, on the reverse strand, counting down.
CAGATGCGTGGAGCCGATCTGCGACCTCGACCGGTTTCGCGGTTAATAACGCTTCTTCAGGAGGATCTAGGATGGCAGATGGCCTGGGATGAGCAACCAACAGTCGCGCCCCCCCAAAAAAGAACACAAATGGCTCGCGCCGGGGAAGCTGACAAAAGCTCCAAATTTTTTTTTAAATGTTAGTTAAAATACACTGGGGGAGAAAGGGCGGCAACATCACAAAATGATAGGCGCAGGTAGCAGCCTAATGTAGTATAAGGAGAGCCAATAACGCTGGTAAGCAGACAGCTCGTTGTGATGGCCAATATGCATCCCCAGGGAGAGCCTGTCATATTTTTTTTTTTATTATTATTTTTTTGACCCCCAGCAAAATAAAAAAGAAATCTTCAGGTTCCCCCTTAGACATAAGAACCTATTTTAATGATAGAAAGGGCATTTTTCAGTGTAAAAAAGAGCGTGCTTAACCTGCCAGTTTATTACACATGGTACTGACAGAATAACCATGCGCTCTGGGAAAGAGTTTATTATCAAACAATTTATTACCTGCTCAACGGAATTTGTTATTTATGTATTACGTTGCCCTTGTGGGTTCTTTTATGTAGGCCGTACCCTAAGAGCACTACGTGCGAGAATAGGTGACCATCGCCGTCTGATAAAAAAAGGGTGCACTGAACATAGTGTGCCACGCCATTTTAATTACTGTCATAACAAAAATGTTAAAGATCTAGAAGTGTTTGTGATTGAACACATCCCGAAAGGCACCCTTACTAATAACGAGAGATTTTCTCTTCTTTGCAGAAGAGAAGTCTTCTGGATTTTTATGCTCAATTCATTGGCTCCCAAGGGGTTAAACAAAGAAATTGAAACTAGCACTTTGATCTAACGATTAAGTTTTAATTTTAAATATTTGTGGGTATATTTAGAAAATTATTTTATCTTATTTCATATTCTTAATACTCCAGTAGGTGGCAGGCTTTTTTAACATATATATTCATGTGTGTTGTGTTTCTGGTGTTTCAGTCCCTGTAAGGGGTTAAACCTTTCGGTTCTGTGGACATGCCCATTTTTTTCCATTTCCCCTTCCTCTCATCATTATCCCTCCCCTTATTTTAGACTATTTAATCCTGGCAATAAGCCTTATATCCTTGACTTTGAAAAAGCGCCTGGAAGCGCGAAACGCGTCGTCAAGACCCCCTGATCCCCTTATTTATGGGATTTTATTACACACCTTTTAAAAGAAGATATACTATATCCTGTCTTTTTTGCTTACAGCTTCCACCATCCTATACATGTCACATGCCATTTTTGGATTTTCCACCAGATTTTCCACCAGAGGGCATCCAGGATACTTCAGCTCCACTGGTCTGAACGTGAAGTGGCGTCTCAGACGTGTGACGTCCACGCGATCGGACGGGAAGATCGTGTGTCCCCGCAGAGCCTACTGCGCCGCATTTCCGGCTGTAAGACCCGTCGGATGGCACCGTCCCTTTCTCTTCGTGGTGACACTCCAGCATTGTGGACTGTTTGATGTCAGGTCCTCACCCTAAGATCTGACGGCGGCTCTCTGCGTACCACTTTATACCATCTACCACCAAGGTACTGTCAGCGTGTGTTTTTTGTCCTCATGATGGCCTGTGCATGGAACCGTTGAGGTTTAACCCCATGAATTGCTGGTGTCTGCTGGTGGAACTGTTTGTGCACATTGCTTACTACTCTACAGCCGTGTATATTATCCTATATGGACTGTTTTCTCCCTTGTTTTTAGAAGTGGATCTGCAATAAATGGATTCTTTTTTCTCTATATTATTTTCTTTTATCCCAACAACATTGGGCTGATATATTTTATATATATTTTACAGACATTTGCGAGCGCGGACTTGTTTTGTGTATATTACCCTATGACAGGGTCATTGCCCTGCTGAGGACTATACCGCAGAATTCCGTCTGTGGGTCTCAGATACAGGTTGGAATGAAACAGCCTTGCTGGATCAGTTCTGCCTTGGCCTGTCTAAAGGCCTAAAAGATGAACTTGCTCGAGTTGGGGTCCCCAGTTCTCTTGACAACCTCATTAGTCTTGCTATCCAGCTTGATCGCAGGATTAGAGAAAGGAGAACAGAAAAGGATGGCATCACCACTCCTTTAATAAATATGCAGGCAAGGCCCATGCAACTGGAACTTTTTCGCTCTCCAATTTCTATTGAGGAAAAGCTGTGAAGACGGCAGAAGGACTTATGCCTATACTGTGGGGTGGCGGGACATTATCTCCAGAACTGCCCGGTGCCGCCCGCAAGGACTAAGTCCATTCCTTCTATGCACCTTGCTAACTGCTCAGCGGGAAAGGGGTCTGCTCATATTACCCCGTCCCTTTCACTTCAGTCCCCCGGAGAAGATATCCAAGTACAGTACCTGCCATAGTGGACTCTGGTGCTTGCAGTTGCCTCATGGATAGAGACTTTGCCTTACTCCACCAAATTTCCGTGCAAGCAAAGGCATACCAGCTAGCCATCCGTCTGGCCGTTGGATCCCCTCTCAGGTCTGGGCCTATTACGCATGAGACTCACCCGTTGTTGGCTACATCTGAAAGTGATCAAAGGGAATTTTTACACCTGGACATTATTCCATCTCCTCTGTTCACCATTATCTTGAGCCTACCCTGGCTGCAAGCCCACAATCCAAAGATAAACTGGTCAACAGAAGTGACTTTCTTATCTACCTACTGCCTGCAATCCTGCCTGCATCGCATTTTCATGAGAGCTACACCCCTTCTGGGTGTACATATTGACCCTTCCGTATCACAGCTCATACCTGCAGTCTATCACGCATTCCTGGGCGTCCTCGATAAACAGAAAGCATCCTACCACTTCACAATCCATATGACTGCACAATTGAACTTTTATCAGGTACTGATTGAAATACCCTTTGGGCGCATTTTCCCTCTTTCCGAAGTAGAGCTTAAGGCATTACATCAGTAAATCGACGACAACTTGGAGAAGGGTTTCGATCAGCCTTCCACATCCCCTGCGGGTGCTGGAATCTTTTTTGTGGAGAAGAAGGATGATACCTTGTGTTGACTACAGGCAATTAAATACAATTATTGTTAAAAATATATACCATTTACCCCTGGTTCCGGAACATTTTCAATGCTTCAAAACATCCACTATGTTTACCAAGCTTGATCTGAAAGGTGCCTACAACCTATGCAGATCCGTGAAGGGGGTGAGTGGAAAACGGCCTTTCGCACTAGGTTCGGACACTACGAATACCTCATTATGCCCTTTGGGTTATGTAATGCTCCGGCCACTTTTCAACATTTCATTAATGATATTTTCAGAGACTTCCTTGACCTGGTTCTGACTGTATATCTAGACCAGTGTTTTTCAACTCCAGTCCTCAAGGCACACCAACAGGTCAAGTTTTCAGGATTTCCCTCAGATGAAATGGCTGTGGTGATTACTAAGACAGTGAAACTGATCAAATCACCTGTGCAAAATAATGGAAAGCCTGAAAACATGACCTGTTGGTGTGCCTTGAGGACTGGAGTTGAAAAACACTGATCTAGACGACATCCTCATCTTCTCCCCCTCCATTGCAACACACCGTGAGCATGTTAAAAATGTTCTTGGCCAATTAAGAGATCATGGGCTTTATGCAAAGGCCGAGAAATGTGAATTCGAGAAGAAGACAATTCACTTCCTGGGGCTCATTGTTTCTACATTAGGCATCTCCATGGATCCCCAAAAAGTCAGATCTATCCTTGAGTGGCCCACTCCTACAAACAGGAAAAGCACACAGAGGTTTATTGGGTTTGCCAACTTCTTTCGCTAGTTCATTAATAATTTCTCTGCCATCATTTCTACTGTCAGGCCGCGTACACACGATTGAATCTATCTGCTGGAAAAGGTCCGACGGACCGTTTTAGCAGACAAATTCGATCGTGTGTACGGGCGGACGGACAGGTTTTTTCAGCAGACAGATTTTAAAGCATGCTTTAAAATCTGTCTGCTGGGAACCCGTCCGTCCGACATGTCTGCTGGTTAGTACGCTAACCAGCAGACATATCTGCCCGCGCATGCGTCGAATGGATTCGACGCATGCGCGGAAGTCTTTTACTTCTTGGTGACGGTGACGTGGTGGTTTCAACGTCACCGCGCTGTCTGCCGGCGGGGATTTTGGTTTGATCGTGTGTACACGATCAAACCAATATACCCCAGCAGACAAATTTGATCAAAACGGTCTGTCAGACCGATTTGATCGGATTTATTTGGTCATGTGAACGCGGCCTCACTCAGCTAACAAAGCAGAATACCCATTTCAAATAGAGTTTGATCAGTTAAAAACTTTGTTTACTACTGCACCTGTCCTGCAGCATCCAGACTCTGCATCCCCTTATGTCCTCGAGGTGGATGCCTCAGAGAATGCCGTAGGCTCCATCTTGTCACAACGCCAGGGAACAAAGTCTATGTTACATCCTATTGCCTTCTTTTCCAGGAAATTCAGACCCGCAGAGAAGAATTATGATCAGTGACGTATCTACGGTATGGCAGGCATGGCTAGTGCCATGGGCACACACATGAAGGGGGCGCTGGTGAGTAGCTGTCAGTCTACACACTGCTCAGATGACTCCCAGCAGAACACACAGGCGGTGAGGGGGGGCTCCTCTCTCGGGAAGGCTGGTAAAGTGTGTTAGTGAGGTGACTCCCCCCTTCGGCACACCACAATGTTCTCCCTGCATGGTGGGCGCTTACTATTCAGTCCGCGGCATGCAGTGTTTACAGGTGAGCCAGAGGAAGTGGCTGCATGTGGGAGAAAGAGCAGAGTTGTTGCACAGCTGTGCCCCCACCCCGAAAATTACACACAGAGAATCTCTCATCTTATCTCCCTTCCTCCCTCCTGTAAGCTGATGGAGGGATAGAAACACAGAGAATCTCTCTACAATTGCCGATCATCCATTCCTCAGTGTCGGGGCTCCTGCTTGTCACAATGACAAAAGGCAGAGCCAGCTCCAGCAGAAGATCTCCAACCTGTACTGTGTGGAGAAGAGCTCACAGCACAGCAGTAAGATTCAGAGCTGCATGATTATAATTTCAGTGTCCCGACTGCCGACCATCACAGGGAGGAGGGGAGATATTTGCATTTCATCTCACTGTTAGCCAATAATACTTTGCCCATGCTGCAGCCCCTCCCTCTTCCCCTCCCATGCGCCACATTTTGACTTCAGTTCCAGGAAGAAGAAGAAGAAGAAGAAGCCATAATTAGACCTCAGCATGTCAGCACCCATGTGAGTTTTTTTTCTTTGTTTACTTCAGAGAGGGGGGAGAAGGAGGTTCTGCAACAGCAGAAACAGCCATGTGTTCATTTAGACTTTTAGTGCAGGTGACAGAGGAAGAGCGGAACAGGACCAGCATTATCTTATATATTCATGTTGTCATGTATTTACTCTGGCATTATACCACTAGCATAATATACCCTAACCTGGCATAATATACCACCTAACCTGGCAGGTACTCCACCAATGTCTACCCCATTATATATATATATATATATATATATATATACTGGGCTCCACCCTTGCCCAGGACACTAGCTACATGGAGTTAGCATGTTCTCCCAGTGGGGTTCCTCTTCCACTCCAAACACATGCAGGTAGGTGAATTGTACCCTGTGTACAGACTGGCAGTGTACACGGCTGATTACATTCTACACTGACCTTACAATCATAGAGGACTCTACACATATCTATGTATACTTCCATTCAGTCCTGTCCAGCCAGCTCTTGCCAGATTTTGGGCCAGCGCCCATTTTGGATAATTTTTCAGGCATGGGGGTGGCATGCAGAATGTGATCACCCATGTACATTGCCACTTCATACAGAAGGGGGCCATCACCTACCAACATGGCTTTGGAGTGTGCCCACACCAAGAGAACATACAGATAGCTTCCTGGCCCAGATTCAAACCAAGAGAGGCCCCAACAACTAACCTACTGTTCTCTCTATATACCTGTATACACTGACAGTATTATCTGAAAGACAAGTTTCAAATGTTTTGACAGGGGCACAGTTTCAGTGCTTGCCATAGGCGCCATTTTCACTAGATACGCCTCTGATTATGATGTAGGAGATTGGGAATTACTGGCCATAAAGACAGCCTTGGATGAATGGTGTTACCTGTTGGAGGGAGCAGCTCACCCCATCTTGATCTTTACTGATCACAAAAAATATCTGATTACCCAGCTCAAGCAAGCTTCCACAAAAGATGTCCTGCCACCCAGAGTTTGTCTCCAGGAACAAGAGGGGTTATTTTGGTTCAACCAAAGAGTGTTTGTTCCCCCAAGATTCTCAGCCTGGGCCACGATCACCCCTTAGCATAACACTTTGGAGTACCCAAAACGACAGAGCTTGTGCAACGTTCTTTTTGGTTCAAAGTTTAAGAACTGATTGTAAAGACTATGTGGGTACCTGTGGGGTCTGTGTTCGAAACAAGAACAACAAAACCAAGTCCTGGGGTCTACTGAGACCATTGCCGATTCCCAAGAGACAACTGATTAGTATGGATTTTTTTGTTGAGATTCCCCATCTGAAAGGTTCACTACCATCTTTGTGGTCGCTGAAAGACACAGGAAGATGGCACACTTCATCCCCATGTTGGGAACCCCCTCAGCAACAGAGACTGCCCATACTTTAATCAAAGAAGTGGTCAGGCTTCATGGGGTACCTACCAGTAACACTTCCAATGGAGGAGTGCAGTTCACGACCAAATTCTGGAGAGATCTTTGCAGGGTTCTAAAGATCGAAACTTGCTTCTCATCAGCCTACCACCACCAGACGAATGGCCAAACTGAGTGAACGAACCAGAACCAGGGCAGCATTTTCAGTGCTTCTCATCCTTTACCCAAGATGATTGGGCATCACTATTACACCTGGCAGAGTTCTCTTACAACGACGGAGTTCATTCAGCCACGTGACAAGCTTCGTTCTTTGCAAATTATGGATATTTCCCAGCCTTCTTACCCGACACCTTACCTGACTCCTCGGTCCCTGCAGTCCAGGAAAGAGTAACTGATCTCCAATCTAATTACAAAGTGTTACAAGATGCCATTTCCAGGGCTCAACGGGATAACAAAAAATTATTTGATAAGAAGAGGAGAGGAGACCTGAAACTTCAAGTGGGGGACAAGGTATGGTTGTCTACTGCCAATCTAAGATTGTCCTGTCCATCTAAAAAGTTGGGTCCTAGATCTATTGGCCCATTACCAGTTAAAAGACAAATCAATCCAGGAGCCTACGAACTTGTGCTTCCTGCAACGTATAAGATCCATCCGGTCTTTCACGTGTCCTTACTAAAAGTCGCTATATTAGACCCTTTCCCTGATCATGAGTTGGGCCCACCAGCACCTACTTTGATCAATGGCAACGAAGAGTATGAAGTTGAGACAATTGTAGCTTGCAGAAAACGGGGGGCACTGTCCAGTATTTGATTAAGTGGAAAGGCTATGGGCCCAAAGACACTTCCTGGGAACCCAAATCGAATCTCCATGCCAAGAGACTAATACAGACTTTCTTTCAGGCTCACCCCGATAAGATGCTATGAATGGGCATCTGGAGGTTGCCCATTGGTGGGGCAATATCAGAGAAACCTGTGTAACACGCTCACGGTGCTGCACAGGCGAGGACATTCTAAGAGATGCACAACAAAAGGACTGTACTGGCGCATGCGTGAGCGCCTATTTAAACCTGCCAGTGACATGCACACTTTGCTGAGTGGTCTTTCAGCTAGAAGCCTGTTGACCTAATCTGTACCAGTTTCCTTAATCCTGAACCGGCTTGCCTGAAGCTTCCCTTTGACCTCCGCCTGCCTACTTGTGACCCTGGCTTGGCATTTTTTATGGCTTTTTTATTATGTAAATTTTTAACTAGTATTGGCAGTGATCTGCAATTTTTTGCGGTACTACGACATTGTGGTGGACAGATCGAACACTTTTGACACATTTTTAGGACCATTGACATTTATACAGCGATTAGTGCTAAAAAAAATGCACTGATTACTGTGTAAATAACACTGGCAGTGAAGGGGTTAGCACTAGGGGGCGATCAAGGGGTTAAATGTGTTTCCTTGTGAGTGTTTCTTACTGTGGGGGATGTGACTGACTGGGGAGGAGACATATCGCTGTTTTTAATTACTACAAACAGCATATGTGTCCTTCTCCCTTTACACACACAAATCTCTGTTCTGGCTCTCGTGGCTATGATCACGTGTGCCCGCCAGCCACATGCATCTGGTCCCCCACCAAGCAGCAGGTGGTTTTTAAAGGGGCAGACGTACCAGTACGTCAATTTGTGGTAACCACTTTGCCAACGTAAATGTGAGTGAGTTGGTCAGCAAGTGGTTAATGGGCTTAAACTAAACAAAATGCTGTGCATACAAACTGTTACTATTATAGGAATATAAGACAAGACTGACAGATATTACAAAATACACCTACAACATGCACACGCCATCTCCTTTCTAACAAATAAGCATGTGCAATATATGTAATAAATATACTAAACAGCTCCTTTACTTGGGTTTTCCTGGCGATGCTGCACCCTCCTTCTCAAAGTCCTCCAGCACAACTGTTCCTTTGTCTCTCACCACATGGAATGCTCAATTCCTCTTTCCCCTCCTTCTACTTCCTGGAGCATCATTACCTGTCCTGAGCTTCATCAACCAGTCCAATAGGTTCATTAGCATTCGAATAGGGGAGGCATAGCTTCCAAAAAGCAATACATTTAACTAAAATATTTTTCAACATATCTATGCTATAAAATTGCCATAGCACACATCTACAGGCCAGAGGTATGAACACCGGACCAGTGCCAAGTTCTTTGTGCTGAAATCTAACTTACAGTAAAAAACCTTATTGATCTACAAGTAGAACAAAAGTGTAGCTGCAGGAAGACAGTGCTTAAAAAAAGAATTTAAATAGCAAATGTCTAAGTGTATCCAGACTGTACACTTTAAGGCATTGAAGCAAATGAATGAATTGCCTTCCTGCATGCTCCTCTTGTCAATGTTATAGCTGAATGCTAGGAACACAGCTGAGGCGAAGAGATAAAATCACCACTTTGTGGTATTATGGGTCTGTTACAGACGTGTGAAATGTGCTTTAGAGCCTAACCAAAATCTTGACCACTGTAAGCTGTATAATTAAGTCACTAGCAGTCCTGTACTGGAAGCATAAGTTGCGGAATAATGCATTAAATATTCATTATCTACACTGCATGTGCTTACATATTGGTAGACATAACATCAAGTCCAGTCTTTTCGAAATGCACATCTTAGACTCAATACCATACTTTCTAAAGAAGCAACATTTGTGTTGATCCACTTTATGAGTCAAATGTGACAGAATTTTTGTGTTAGCTCTGAAGGTTCACGATGACCCATAATTGTGTTTACACAACATATTTATTATAATGGCAGAATCACGCTGACATAGTTTTAGGCTGACCAGCTGATTCCTGTTAAACCCTAATTTCCAAAGCTTTTAACACAAGCTACAAATAAGTTTAGGCTGTTTTTTGTTATTACCCCGGCAATATGGAAACATGGACATGGAGCTGTGGCCTGGCTCTGCCCCCTTTCCTGTCTGAGTGACTTTGATTGATAGCAGCGGGAGCCAATGGCACCATGCTGCTGTCTCAGCCAATGAGGAGGGCAGCCAAGACACTCCTGCAATATCGCTGGATCTAGATGGTGCTCAGGTAAGTATTAGGGAGGCTGATGCACACAGAAGTTTTTTTTTTATCCTAAAGCATACAATGCATTAAGATAAAAAACCTTCTGCCCTTACAAGCAGTTTAACCACGTAAGCCCCGGACCAATATGCTGCTAAATGCCCAAAGGCGTTTTTACAATTCGGCACTGCGTCGCTTTAACAGACAAATGCGCGGTCGTGCAACGTGGCTCCCAAACAAAATTGGCGTCCTTTTTTCCCCACAAATAGAGCTTTCTTTTGGTGGTATTTGATCACCTCTGCGGTTTTTATTTGTTGCGCTTTAAACAAAAATAGAGCGACAATTTTTAAAAAAATGCAATATTTTTTACTTTTTGCTATAATAAATATCCCCCAAAAACATATATACATTTTTTTTCCCTCAGTTTAGGCCGATACGTATTCTTCTACCTATTTTTGGTAAAAAAATCGCAATAAGCGTTTATCGATTGGTTTGCGCAAAATGTATAGCGTTTACATAATAGGGGATAGTTTTATTGCATTTTTATTATTTTTATTTTTTTTACTACTAATGGCGCCGATCAGCGATTTTTTTCGTGACTGCGACATTATGGCGGACACTTCGGACAATTTTGACACATTTTTGGGACCATTGTCATTTTCACAGCAAAAAATGCATTTAAATTGCATTGTTTATTGTGAAAATGACAGTTGGGCCGCGTACACACAACAATATAAATCTGTTCAAATCGGTCTGACAGACCGATTTGATCAGATTTGTCTGCTGGGATGTATTGGTTTGATCGTGTACACACGATCAAACCAAAATCCCCGCCGGCAGACAGCGCAGTGACGTGGCAATGACGTTGACGCCGCCACATCACCGCACCAGGAAGTAAAACACTTCCGCGCATGTGTCAAATCCATTTGACGCATGTGCGGGCAGATATGTCTGCTGGTTAGCGTACTAACCAGCAGACATATCGGACGGACGGATTCCCAGCAGACAGATTTTAAAGCATGCTTTAAAATCTGTCTGCTGGAAAAATCTGTCTGTCCGCCCGTACACACGATCGAATCTGTCTGCTGAAACGGTCTGTCAGACCGTTTCCAGCAGATAGATTCGACCATGTGTACGCGGCCTTGCAGTTTGGGAGTAAACCACAGGGGGCGCTGTAGGATTTGTGTGTGTTCACAACTGTAGGGGGGTATGGCTGTAGGTCTGACGTCATCGATCGAGTCTCCCTATAAAAGGGATCACTCGATCGATGCAGCCACCACAGTGAAGCACGGGGAAGCCGTGTTTACATACGGCTCTCCCCGTTCTTCAGCTCCGGGGAGCGATCGCGAGTGGGCGGCTAGAAACGAATAGCCACGCCCTCACCCCGAATCGCTCCCTGCGGGTTTCCGACCGCCGCATGTAGCAGGGGGGGGGTCCCGATCGAACCCCTGACTCGCGCAAAGGCAGGGATGTAAATTTACGTCCATCTGCCTGTACGTGCCCTTTTGTGGACGTATATGTACATGCGGCGGTCAGGAAGTGGTTACGTTTATAAAGAGGGGGGGTGGGACTTTGAATGAGGCATATAGCGATCTTGCCATAGGCCTCCATCCCTGTAAATGGATAAAAATGGTAAAAGTGGGACTTTGAATGAGATGCGATTTTAGCAATATACAATTAAATATAAACATGGAAAATAAATTGTATGTAACCATGTGACCAGGCTCAGAGTTGTCAACCAAAAAGCACTAAACCAAATGAATCTGTCTAACTGGTGTAAGTAAAAACAGAGGTTTAGTTGCAAGCATTTGCAAATACCTGGGAAGCTGCAGCGCCAACTCCACGGCACTCTGCATGGCTGCAGTCCTATCTATAAATTTAAGGTCTCCTGAAAGGGAGCCCAGGTGTGCTAATCACCAGGCAGAGGACAGGTGATGGCCTAAAACCCGCCCCTACCTAGAGTTGGTATGGCAAATGAGAGCACTGGAAAAAAAGAAAAAAGAAAAAAGTAGGAGTGGAACAAGGACTGCCCAAAAAAACAAAATACCACCAGACTAAAGGCAGACCGACTCCAACTGGGTCCGCCAGTAAAAAAATGACAATGCATTAAAGAACTGATCAGTGGTAAATCTGTGGAGGCACTCCATTCCACTCCTAAATCGCATCTCCATCCCGGGATAATGTTTAAAAAGAGGGGGGGTGGGACTTTGAAAGAGGCATATAGCGAAGTGGAAGTGGTTAAGTAGTCTATTTTTTTTTTTTTAAAGATAACAAAAAAACAAAGTATATCTATTTATTAAAGTCATTTACTGTATACATATTGCAGACAATTTATGTAGCACTTTAGAATCGAATGGCCCATACACACGATCCTAAAACCGGATGACAGATAGTCATTTAATAGTCGCAAGTAGAAATTGAATAGGTTGCTAAAGTAACGAAAATGTTCCTATATATATATACATATATATATATATATATATATATATATATATATATATATATATATATATATATATAAACATTTTGGGTGTGTTTTTTTTTATTCTTACGAGTTACTTTCATTTTTTAAACTTTTTTTTACTTAACTTTACTCCTATCACATGGGGGTTAAAAGCCCCACATGTGATAGCACAGTATAAATGACGGGTCCTCAAATAATGTTAGCCAAGCATCAAGTGCGGACATTTTTTGTGCAGGTCGGTGCGTGACACTCATTGTGATTGCTGCTGGATTTACTTCAGTACAGTACAGGGCACTTTTACCCCCATCCTGCCGGGCCAATTTTCAGCTTTCAGTGCTATCGCACTTTGAATGACAATTGTGCGGTCATGCAACACTGTACCCAGAATACATTTTTAGCATTTTGTTCATACAAGTAGAGCTTTCTTTTGGTGGAATTTAATCACCACTCTGTTTTTTTATATTTTGCTAAATAAACAAAATACATAAATTAACATTTTGAAAATAAATGTGTTTTTCTTTATTTTTGTTGTAAAATTTTGCAAATAAATAATTGTTCTTCATAAATTTAGCTCAAAATGTATTCTGCTACATTTCTTTGGTGAAAATAACTAAATGCAGTGTATATTATTTAGGTCACAAACTATGGTATATATCTGAAAATTGATCATTCCTGATGTACTGATGGCCTATCTTAATTCTTGAAGTCCTAAGATGCCAGAACAGTACAAATACCCCCCAAATTTCCCCTTTTTGTAAAGTAGACAGTTCAAGGTATTTAGTAAGAGGCATGATGTTTTTTTTTTTTGAAGTTGTAATTTTATTGTCATAATCATTTAGAAAATTAAGAAATAAAAACAAAACACACTTATTTTACAGTGTCATCCTTTAATTTCACAATTTCTTTTTTTAACCACTTCATTACTGGGCACATAAACCCCCTTCGTTCTCAGGCGAAATTTCAGCTTCCGGCACTGCGTCGCTTTAACTGACATTTGCGCGGTCGTGCGACGTGGCTCCCAAACAAAATTGGCCTCCTTTTTTCCCCACAAATAGAGCTTTATTTTGGTGGTATTTGATCACCTCTGCGGTTTTTATTTTTTGCGCTATAAACAAAAAAAGAGCGACAATTTAAAAAATATATATATATTTTTTACTTGTTGCTATAATAAATATCCAATTTTTTTTAAAAAAAAACTTTTTTTTTTTTCACAGTTAAGGCCGATACGTATTTTTCGACGTATTTTTGAAAAAAAAATTAAAAATCGCAATAAGCGACTGGTTTGCGCAAAAGTTTTAGCGCCTACAAAATGGGGAACAGAATTATGATTTTTTTTTATTATTATTTTTTTTACTAGTAATGGCGGCGATCTGCGATTTTTATTGCAAC